>CM070836.1:37468444-37470944 GCA_036326025.1 Chrosomus eos | reverse complement strand
CATCCATCCATCCATCATCCATAGTTGTTCCAACCATCCATCCATCCATCCATAGTTGTTCCATCCTTCAATTCATTCATCCATCCATTGTTGTTCCATCCATCCATCCATCCATTCATTCATCCATCCAATGTTGTTTTATCCATCCATCCATCCATCCATCCATCCATCCATCCATCCATCCATCCATCCATCCATCCATATTTGTTCTATCCTTCCATCCATCATCCATCCATCCATTGTTGTTCTATCCATCCATCCATCATCCATCCATCCATCCATATTTGTTCTATCCTTCCATCCATCATCCATCCATCCATTGTTGTTCTACCCATCCTCGATCCTTGTTCCATCCATCCATCCATTGTTGTTCCATCCATCATCCATCCATCCATCCATCCATCCATTGTTGTTCCATCCATCCATCCATTGTTGTTCCATCCTTCCATCATCCATCCATTGTTGTTCCATCCATCATCCATCCATCCTTGTTCCATCCATCCATCCGTTGTTGTTCCATCCTTCCATCATCCATCCATTGTTGTTCCATCCATCATCCATCCATAGTTGTTCCATCCTTCCATCCATCATCCATCCATCCATCCATCCATTGTTGTTCCATCCATCATCCACCCATCCTTGTTCTATCCATTCATCCATCATCCATCCATCCATAATGCATCCATCCATCCATCCTCGTTCCATCCATCCATCCATCCATAGTTGTTCCATCCATCCATCCATAGTTGTTCCATCCATCCATCCATTCATCCATCCATTGTTGTTCCATCCATCCATCCATTGTTGTTCCATCCATCCATAGTTGTTCCATCCATCCATCCATTCATTCATCCATCCATTGTTGTTTTATCTATCCATCCATCCATCCATATTTGTTCTATCCTTCCATCCATCCATCCATCCATCCATAGTTGTTCCATCCATCCATCCATTCATCCATCCATTGTTGTTCCATCCATCCATCCATTGTTGTTCCATCCATCCATAGTTGTTCTATCCATCCATCCATTCATTCATCCATCCATTGTTGTTTTATCTATCCATCCACCCATCCATATTTGTTCTATCCATCCATCCATCATCCATCCATCCATAATGCATCCATCCATCCATCCTCGTTCCATCCATCCATCCATCCATAGTTGTTCCATCCATCCATCCATCCATCCATCCATAGTTGTTCTATCCATCCATCCATTCATTCATCCATCCATTGTTGTTTTATCATCCATCCATCCATCCATCCATCCATATTTGTTCTATCCTTCCATCCATAATCCATCCATCCATTGTTGTTCCATCCATCCACCCATCCTTGTTCTATCCATCCATCCATTATGCATCCATCCATCCATTATGCATCCATCCATCCATCCTCGTTCCATCCATCCATCCATCCATAATTGTTCCATCCTTCCATTCATTCATCCACCCATCCTTGTTCTATCCATCCATCATCCACCCATCCATTCATCCATCCTTGTTCCATCCATCCAATCTCAGAATTCTGAGGACAAAGTCAGAATTATGATATTATCTGAAAATGTTACTATCATATTAATTAAAAAAAAAGTGTGATATAAATTTGCAATTGGGAGAGAGAATTTTTTTGAATCCTTGGTGGCCACCCATCCATCCATCCATCCATCCATCCATCCATCCATCCATCCATCCATCCATTGTTGTTCCATCCATTCGTCCATCCATCCATCACCAAATTCACAATGGCATTTAAGAAGGAATCGTTTTTCAAAAATCCTGGTGTTGAGAAAAGCGGCCATTCAAATTGGAAACATTACAGACAGACTTACATATAGTCATTAAAGTCTCCTCCTTTTTTCTTCTTTTCTTCTGTTTTAGTTCTGTGTTTTTGTCAAGTGAGTTGGGGGAACAAATCGATGCGTGTCGTCCCTGAATGTTGAGTAATTTGTGAAAGCGGATTGAGTAAATAGGCATACAGTAACAGGTAATACTCTTAGCCGCCGGTAATGATGCTAACGTAATATGTGTTATGCAAACTGAATTAGCAGATGAATAAACAAGTTCATAAACCCTCTAATGGCCCTGTGGAAAAGAGCAGGGTGTGTTTTAGTGAAGTAAACAGGAGGATTATTGTGTTCTTATGGTCAAGGTGGACTTTAACTTAGACAAGGCTTTTAAAAAGGGCCGGAAGATAAATTGACGTGCACTTCATCGCTGGCACGGGTTTGCGAAACTCTTTAACATAAACTCTCCTGCTCTCAGAAAGAGACTCTTCATCATCAGCATTCAGCCGAGGGAAGCGTCAGAGGAAATATATCCAATTAGACCCGTCCAATCGATCTCTGCCTGTGTTTGAACACGCCATCTCTCCTGTAGCAGAACACAACAGGCTGATCCGATTAGCCCCAGCGTGAGGCACATTCAGTCCGACGGTACAATCTCAAAGCCGACACATGATGAAGAAATGACGATAATAAGTCAAGGTAAACAACGAGCT
>CM070836.1:37435944-37460944 GCA_036326025.1 Chrosomus eos | reverse complement strand
CTAGAGAAATACATAACCGGTATGCATGTCGAAAGAGTTACAAAATAATCGGAATATAGGCTCGATATTAAGATAACATAAACGCGATAAGATAAAAGGCTGCTGCATGTGTTTAAAAAAGGCGACATGATAATGAATTATCAATGTCGCTATCATCGGCACGATGTTTCAGTCGATTATTCGCGATTTATTATAAACTATGAATCGGGCGTTTTTTCACAAAACAGTAGAATAATATATAATTTTGTTTATTTATATGAATTCATATTTTGTATCATATAATCAAAAGTAATGTAAACTCAGAAAAAAAATTAATATCATCAGATTAAAAAAAAAATTGAGCGGCAAAATTTTTCGCTAAATACTTTTGTTGGTCGCTAATGTTGTCAATCGAGTTTAAATTTAAAAGTTTAGCCTACTTGTTTGGTTCCATACTGTAATTTATTCTCATGCAGTGGTTATTTTAGCATCAGTATGATTCATTTAATAATTTCTTACCCGTGAAAATTATGAAAATGATTGATCCAAAAAAAAAAAAAAATTGGTTGCTTTTTCCTGTAGACGAATTTTTGTATGCTTATATTCATGTTGCTTTTAAGCGTCAAATCACTGACAGTGAAACTCTGAAATAAAACTTTAATTTAATATATGAATTATGCTGTTAATTATCATCACAGTTTTTTAAACAATATATTAATTAATTAATTAAAAACCAGGTGTAAACCATGTATTTTTTGGACATTAAAGGGCCGCACGGTAAAGGGCCACGAGACGGGATCTGTAAATGACACTGCAGTTCTCAGCTCAAAAATGAGTTAAAATTGCTTATATATTAAGATGAGGTGAAATGCATTTAATTTACACAATATTATACATGTTTTTAGACCAAACAAAAGTAATAATGCATTTTATTTGTGCATTTTTAAGTGTTTCATAGGTCAGCATAATTAAAAACATGCCGTTTTTTTCTTATTTAAAGCTGGTAAATAGTTTTAAAGAGAAATAATAACTTTAACAAAATAGTTTTAATACAGCCTACATAATCTATTTGTCATTAAATTACCATTGATGTGTGTTATTTATTATTTATTTTTTATTTATTTATCTCAATCGTCTTGTTTAAACCTGTATGTGATTTAAAATGTTTAAATTGATGGTATATTCACATTTATACCATTCACAAGTCTTTTTTTGTTTTCCATTGCAACAGTACAGCTAAAAGAGCAAGTTGCATATCACATTATGCACTAGTTTAAATGTATGAGACAGTTTTGAAACCTGCCGCCAGACTGAATATTTCTTTGCTGATTAGATGTTTTGTGGTCAGAGTTTCTCCCCTGCTTTGAGAGCACAGTTTATTTGTGTGACACTTTGTTTAAAAAGAAAAATGCAAAGTCAGATTTCATTTTATATGTGACGCTGAAAAGCCACATCATTTAGACACACAGATTTCAAGCCAGGGGATTATTCTGATGAAAAAATACGTTTCATTGCAGAGAGAAAAAGAAATATTTAAGTTCTATATGTTTTCTTCTTCACATTTTTGGGGAGTAACCTCAGTTCACAGAAGCACAGATGGTTTCCAGTGATTCACGTTGAGTTTGGGCCTGTAAGAATCCAGTGGTTTCCTGAGTCTGGGTTTTATTGTCTTGTTTTTAAGCAGATAGAAGGGATGTTGTGTGTCAGATTTACAGTAATCTTGTTTTTTCACTCGTGCACCCTCACAAACGATAGCAAAAGAAGTGAGCGTGTGCATGATATGAACACACAGACTGTGAGGAATTCATTTTTGCATGATGCATTTGCACGTATCTCTCTGTATGCATCGCATGAGCTCTGCCCGAGTATTAGAAGGCCACATAAATTGACTCACGAAGGCACCAGTAAAGCACATCGTCTGTTGCTGTCCGCACTTCATTGGCTCGCTCCTCCCTTATGAGTATGAATGGTTAATTGGTTAATTACTCACTGCACCTTTGGCACAGTAAATGACCATAATGAGTTTGCTGTAGCGTTTCCCATGCTAAGAGCTCCCGCTACGCCGGCCGGATTCTCCTCAGACTTCCTTCCCCTTTTACTGCAACTCTTTATTTCTCAGTGCCACGCTGAGCAGAGAAAATGAATGAATACAATTCTATATTTCAGGAGTTGATTCCTCAACTGGAGACCCGGGGCTCAGGGGTCACGCGGCCTCTGAACGGAAACCCAACATACATTCAGATGTAACACGATAGTTGGGTTGCTCGTGAAAATGTTCCATGATGAACCAGTCAGAAATGTGTTCCCACTCGTGCAGGACCGTCCAGTGTTTATTAACATATAATATTTCCCGTAAAACTCCCTTAAATACCACTTACTATTTCTGTGTATAACCAACAAAACATTATATATGTATATATATATATATATATATATATATATATATACAAATTATTATTATTATCATATAATATTTCCCGTAAAACTCCCTTAAATACCACTTACTATTTCTGTGTATTACCAATAAAACATTATATTTATATAATATATATATACTCTTTATATATATATATGTATTAAAATTATTATTATAATATTTCCCGTAAAACTCCCCAAAACCCGGGTTACAATTTGTGTGTGGAATATGTAAACATTATTATATTTATATATATAATGGAAATAATATATATATATACACACAAATTGGGAGTTTTTACAGGAAATATTATACAATAGAATGGTTTTAATAAGCAATGAAAATTGTGTGTGTGTATATATATATATATAAATAATATAAAAAAAATATGTTTACATATTCCATATATATATATATATGGAATTTGTAAACATATAATTTTTTAATATTATATATATATATATATAATATATATATATATATAATATATATATATAATATAAACAATTGCACACGCAAATTGTAACCCGTGTTTTGCGGGGTTTTACAGAGCTTTTAATTTTATATATGATTTTTTTATTGAAATATTTTTTCCTATTATTTATTAAAATTGTATTTTCAAAAACAGAACAAAAAAGATTTTGCATATTTCTACTGCAGTGTAGCCCAGAATAAGTTTTGTACAGTTTTGTAATTCCCACCACATTAAACATTTTTTTTTACCTCCGCAAACTCTGTGCACTTCTGCTCATGTAACCGCTTATATGTACTTGCATGTATTTTTATGTGCATTTTAGGACCTCCTCACTTCTCTTCTGTGGGAGATTTAAAAAGTAAAGGAATACTTCATGCATCTCAGCTGAGAAATATAAAACACTGTCCGTTCCTCATGCATGTGTTTTCTTCAGTCATAAACCACCAAATATAAACCAGTCCTGAACAGATCCTGCTGCTATTCACACTGACTTGACTAGTTTTGACACGGCGTATTCTCCACTTTGAGACTTGTTAAAGCTCTCCTGTTGTATGTAAAATGTGCCTTTCTGCTGTCCAAATCCATTCTCTGAGGAGATCCAAGAGTTCAGCCAGTGCATGAGAAACCTGGTCTGAGGAATTATGATTATGATGATTTTACAGAACAGAAATGACATAATGGTCCACATTTAGATGAGTATGGCAGTGGATTAGAGAAATAACATCACTGCATCAGCTCATTAGCTGCTTAAAAAGGCAGCGGGACGTTATGCGATGTCACAATGTTTTATTTAATAAAGACAAAAGCGAGTTGAGCCAGAGATTTGCTGTCTGTTGACTTTGGATATACAGTGGCTGTATAAAACATCTCAGCATCACATGCTCTTTAAGACAAGGCTTTGTAAACGCTGATGCCGGTGTCGTGGTTGGGATCGGGATCGGGATTAGACGTACATGAGTGAACGCTGGAGAGATGCAGATCAGATTGACTCTAATGCACAATTTAGATGTATTGGTAACACTTTACAATAAGGTTCATTAGTTAGTTAGCATTAACTAACAATGAACCGCACTTATACAGCATTTATTAATCTTTGTTAATGTTAATTTCAACATTTACACACATTTTAATACTTTATTAAAATCTTGAAAACATTAGTTAATGCACGTATTTTCATTAACAAAGATGAACAAATATAGTAACAAATGTGTTGCTCATTGTTAGTTTATGTTAGTTAATAAATCTTATTGTAAAGTGTTTCCGATGTATTTAATTCAGTGCAAACTAGATAGATAATCTAAAATATTCTGGTTTATTTTTAATATGTGTACATGTTTCATGTATTGTAATCTCTTAGCATGCTTAAAATAAGCAAATGCATGACGAGAGATATTCGTTAGTTCATTAGTTAATGCACTGTGAAGTAACAGTATTTTCATTACCTATCAACAAATACAGTAACTGAAATACTGAAAAATACTGAATAAACCTTATTGTAAAGTGTTTACAATGTATTTAATTCAGTGCAAACTCTTAATCTAAAACCACATGTCTTAATGTTCTGGTCCTAATGTTTTGTGCATTGTAGTTTATTAAAATAAGCAAATGCACGACGAGAGATATTCGTGCATAGTCTAGATCTCCTGAACAAGAGTGTTTGGTTCATTCATTCATAAAGGATATTTAATATGAATTATTATTGTAAGCTCAAGAGCAAATAATGCGTGAGTGTTATTGTGTAAATGTAGCATGACGCTGGATGGCTGGTGTTTCGGTCATGCCTGCTCCTGCCGGGCCAGTCCACATTCACACCTCAGTTTGAGGAGAACCCGTGCGTCCGCAGCTGCGGGACGTTCCACACACACAACACACACCACACACACACACACACCACAACACACACACACACACACACACCACACACACACACACACACACACACACACACACACACACACACACCACACACACACACACTCACACACACACACACCACACCACACACACACCACACACACACAACACACACACACACACACACACACACACACACACACACACACACACACACACACACACACACACACACACACACACACACACACACACACACACACACACACACACACACACACACACACACACCACACACACACACACACACACACACCACACACACACACACACCTCACACACACACTCTCACACACACACTCTCACACACACACACACACACACCACACACACACACACACCACACACACACACACCTCACACACACACTCTCACACACACACACACACACACACACACACACACACACACACACACACACACACACACACACACACACACACACACACTTCACACACACACACACAACACACACACACACACACACACACACACACACACACACACACACACACACACACACACACACACACACACCACTCACTCACTCACTACTCACTCACTACACACACACACACACACACACACACACACACACACACACACACACACACACACACACACACACACACACACACACACACACACACACACACACACACACACACACACACACACACACCAGTTTAGAGAGACTCGCCGGGCAGGTAAATAACTTATACCATTTCATAAGTTCAAAAACATGTTTTATTGCACAAATAGTCAGTGAGTGTGCAGAATCCATACAGAGTTTTCAGTGCAACACTTTACAATAAGGTTCATTAGTGAACTAGTTAATCTTCAGCATTTATTAAGCTTAGATAATATTAATTTCAACATTTACTAAAATCAAAGGTTGTATTTGTTAACATTAGTTCATGAACTAACATGAACTAACAATGAACAGCTGGATTTTTATTAACTAACAAATGAATAAACTTAATAAATACTGTAACAAATATATTGCTCATTGTAAGTTCATGCACTGTAAAAAAAAGTTGCTGCCTTAAATTTTTAAGTACAATCAACTTGGATATTAAGTCATTTCAACTTAAATTACATTAAACTGACTATAAAAAAATAAAATAAAAAATTAAGTTGAAAAGTTGAAGTTGAGTTGCTTAACTTATTTTGATGAGTTAAAGTAACACTAAGTAACTTTTCCTCTTCGGTCGCCCTACTGGTTGGAAACAAAATTGTCCATTGCCGCTGTCGTAAATAATTTAGCCTACCGTCGCACACACGCTCGCTGTTTACCCAGCGCCGGCTTTAGAATGAACGATGTCCACAGACAAAGTAGAGTATGTTACATGATTTCATGAAAGGATGATGTATTGCGACATCAGAAACGAAGAAAAACGAAATAATGACTATTGTAGCGCTTGACGTAAAGCAGTCGAATTTGTAGTTCTTTTTTGTGCACGGGTTCCTACCCGAACCCCGAAGTTACATAGTGCCAGTAAAAGCGATACAGACCCCGTCAGGCGATGTTAGACGAGTCATTTAACTTATTTTAGGTCGATGTACCATCACAAGGGTCTTGGAAATATATTGTGAAGGTTGAAAAACTACTTAGTGTTACTTTAAAACAATGCAAAAACATGTGTTATAACTATCATATGTTTTTTTACAGTGTGTTAGTTAATACATTAACTGTTAACTAACTAATGAACCTTATTGTAAAGTGTTAGCATTATTTCTAATGTGCATCTGTGTTTACTTCACCGAAAGGACAAACAAACAAACAAACAAAGGAAAGTAAAGCGGGCCGCTGTAAATATTGAGCGGCCGGTTCCTCTCTCTCTCAGTTCTGAAAGGCCTCGATCGCTCTGAAAGGCCACTATTGTTTCCTCTCGCTGTCGCCTCTCCACAACCCGGCCGAAAGTATGCATGTATTGAGAGAAAAGGAGAGCAGGAGAGGATAAAGGGGGTGAATGGAGCGGGGATCATGGTCCTGCTTGTAATACTCTCGGTGTTCACAGTGAACACGGCCTTTTCCCTCACCACATCTTCTCACACGCCAAACGGTGTTTCACAGACGCATGAGTCTGGCCGCTTCCACCGGGATTCTCCAACAATACGTGACATTTGGTCTGTGACGAGGCCTAAGCCGACAGGATTAACCCCAGCACTGAGCTTTGTCCTCTAGCGCTCACGGACGGGTTTGCTGAGGGTTCGAGGGGGGTTTTGTCACAGTATCAGCGCTTGACGTGCACTAAACATAAAGAACATGATTTTCCTTTAGTTTCCCACTCCAACACTCAGATTCCCATGTGGATCATACACTGAAGAGATGTTTCTGAGGATCTAGAGACCTTTTAACTCGAGGCTTCTGCTTAAATGCTTCAGATTCATTTGGTTCTGCCCATATATAAATTCTTCACAAAGATTTACATTTTTGTTGAAATATTTTAGTTTGTTTTGTATTTAAGTAAAAAATTTAAATATTAAATACACTAAAAGTAAATTAAAATTATATATATATATATATATATATATATATATATATATATATATAGACATAGATACATCACACACACACACCACACACACACACACACACACACACACACACACACACACACACACACACACACACACACACACAACACCACACACACACACACACACACACACACACACACACACACACACCACACACACACATATACAAAAACAAAAATATATACAAAAACAAAAATATAAAAACTTATTTTCATTTATTTTAAATTGATTTTATGAATTAAAATAAGTATATATATATATATATATATATATATATATATATATATATATATATATATATATATATCATATAAATGAAGTTAAATAAACAAAAAATGATAATAAAAATATATATATTATTTTTTTGTTTATTTGATATTATTTAATATTTTATTTATTTAATTAGATACACTATTGAATTTGTTACTCAAGATCTAAAGACTGCTTAAATGCCTAAAATAAAAATTCTTTACAAAAATGTAATTTTAAATTTTTTTTTAAATTTAATTTAATTGATTTCAATATTATTTAATTTAATAGAATTTTCGATTTGTCTTCTATGTATTGTCGTTATTTTTTTAAAAAAAATGAATGAATTGCATTGTGCATCACACAATTCTCCTTCCATACTTACATGTAGTGTTAATAGTTGTCATGTCACAACTGTGTAGAAGTGACAATCTTTTGAGCGGTTGTGTGTAAAGAAAAGCCGTGGCTTTATAAAGGCACTTACACTGGGTTTGTTTTAACCCAATTTTGGGTCAAATATGGTCAAATGTTGGGTTAAAAATGTAATTAAAAAATGTAACCCAATGGCTGAGTTTGTCCATATTTGACCCAAAGTTGGTTTGAAACAACCCAGTGTTTTCTAGAGTGTAAGTGTGCGGTCAAGTATGTTTGACAACTCAAAAGGTAAAGTCTCCTGCCCTTGTTCTCTTAGTTTGTGCGTCTCTGAGAACTAAAGTAGATCACCTGTAGATGTTGTGCGTCTCTGAGCACTAAAGTAGATCACCTGTAGATGTTGTGCGTCTCTGAGAACTAAAGTAGATCACCTGTAGATGTTGTGCGTCTCTGTAAAACTAAAGTAGATCACCTGTAGATGTTGTGCGTCTCTGAAAACTAAAGTAGATCACCTGTAGATGTTGTGCGTCTCTGAGAACTAAAGTAGATCACCTGTAGATGTTGTGCGTCTCTGAGCACTAAAGTAGATCACCTGTAGATGTTGTGCGTCTCTGAGAACTAAAGTAGATCACCTGTAGATGTTGTGCGTCTCTGAGAACTAAAGTAGATCACCTGTAGATGTTGTGCGTCTCTGAGCACTAAAGTAGATCACCTGTAGATGTTGTGCGTCTCTGAGAACTAAAGTAGATCACCTGTAGATGTTGTGCGTCTCTGAAACTAAAGTAGATCACCTGTAGAGTTGTGCTCTCTGAGAACTAAAGTAGATCACCTGTAGATGTTGTGCGTCTCTGAGAACTAAAGTAGATCACCTGTAGATGTTGTGCGTCTCTGAGCACTAAAGTAGATCACCTGTAGATGTTGTGCGTCTCTGAGAACTAAAGTAGATCACCTGTAGATGTTGTGCGTCTCTGAGAACTAAAGTAGATCACCTGTAGATGTTGTGCGTCTCTGAGAACTAAAGTAGATCACCTGTAGATGTTGTGCGTCTCTGAGAACTAAAGTAGATCACCTGTAGATGTTGTGCGTCTCTGAGAACTAAAGTAGATCACCTGTAGATGTTGTGCGTCTCTGAGAACTAAAGTAGATCACCTGTAGATGTTGTGCGTCTCTTAGAACTAAAGTAGATCACCTGTAGATGTTGTGCGTCTCTGAGAACTAAAGTAGATCACCTGTAGATGTTGTGCGTCTCTGAGAACTAAAGTAGATCACCTGTAGATGTTGTGCGTCTCTGAGAACTAAAGTAGATCACCTGTAGATGTTGTGCGTCTCTGAGCACTAAAGTAGATCACCTGTAGATGTTGTGCGTCTCTGAGCACTAAAGTAGATCACCTGTAGATGTTGTGCGTCTCTGAGCACTAAAGTAGATCACCTGTAGATGTTGTGCGTCTCTGAGAACTAAAGTAGATCACCTGTAGATGTTGTGCGTCTCTGAGAACTAAAGTAGATCACCTGTAGATGTTGTGCGTCTCTGAGCACTAAAGTAGATCACCTGTAGATGTTGTGCGTCTCTGAGCACTAAAGTAGATCACCTGTAGATGTTGTGCGTCTCTGAGAACTAAAGTAGATCACCTGTAGATGTTGTGCGTCTCTGAGAACTAAAGTAGATCACCTGTAGATGTTGTGCGTCTCTGAGAACTAAAGTAGATCACCTGTAGATGTTGTGCGTCTCTGAGAACTAAAGTAGATCACCTGTAGATGTTGTGCGTCTCTGAGAACTAAAGTAGATCACCTGTAGATGTTGTGCGTCTCTGAGCACTAAAGTAGATCACCTGTAGATGTTGTGCGTCTCTGAGCACTAAAGTAGATCACCTGTAGATGTTGTGCGTCTCTGAGAACTAAAGTAGATCACCTGTAGATGTTGTGCGTCTCTAGAACTAAAGTAGATCACCTGTAGATGTTGTGCGTCTCTGAGAACTAAAGTAGATCACCTGTAGATGTTGTGCGTCTCTGAGAACTAAAGTAGATCACCTGTAGATGTTGTGCGTCTCTGAGAACTAAAGTAGATCACCTGTAGATGTTGTGCGTCTCTGAGAACTAAAGTAGATCACCTGTAGATGTTGTGCGTCTCTGAGAACTAAAGTAGATCACCTGTAGATGTTGTGCGTCTCTGAGAACTAAAGTAGATCACCTGTAGATGTTGTGCGTCTCTGAGAACTAAAGTAGATCACCTGTAGATGTTGTGCGTCTCTGAGCACTAAAGTAGATCACCTGTAGATGTTGTGCGTCTCTGAGCACTAAAGTAGATCACCTGTAGATGTTGTGCGTCTCTGAGCACTAAAGTAGATCACCTGTAGATGTTGTGCGTCTCTGAGCACTAAAGTAGATCACCTGTAGATGTTGTGCGTCTCTGAGCACTAAAGTAGATCACCTGTATATGTTGTGCGTCTCTGAGAACTAAAGTAGATCACCTGTAGATATTGTGCGTCTCTGAGCACTAAAGTACATCACCTGTAGATATTGTGCGTCTCTGAGCACTAAAGTAGATCACCTGTAGATGTTGTGTGCGCTCGGGTCTCACAGAGGGTTGTTTGTGTAGTGTCTCTGGGAGTAAAGTGACTCGAGGTCTCCTCATTCATGAGCTAATGGCGTGGAGTCACTAAAGGGCTTAAAAAGCCATCGGCTCATTGTCTACTGACACAAAACCCTTTCCTCTTTAATCCCCCCTTCCTCTCCTCCATAGAAACCTTTCTGCTCACATTCGGCATTCTATTAATCAGTGTTAAAGGCCTAATGAGATAAATAAGACTTAAGAGGAACCCTGGAGTGTCTTTGGAAGTCTGCAGAAACTGTTTAGTTATAAATTTGCCCTGGACTGTTTCCTTCAGTGCCTGAGAACCTTTAATTGTCCTTTTATAATCTTGCTTGGAGTTTTTTATTAGATGAAATGATCCTAACTGAGGATTTTTGAAGGTTTTCCGTGTCCCGGCCTGTGTTTCCCATATAACACGTTGTTTTACTACTATAGTACGATGTATAGTTGAATAAATCCACTCTAAAAAATTCTGGGTTGTTTTAACCCAATTCTGGGTCAAATATGGACAAACCCAAATGGTGGTTTAAAAATGTAATGTAAAAATGTAACCCAATGGCTGGGTCCATATTTGGCCCAGAATTGGGTTAAAACAACCCAGAATTTTTTAGAGTGTGGCTAGTCACAAATTGGTCGTTCAACGACGTTGGTTAATGATGTCGTAAGTTTTTGAGTAATAACTTCTTTTAATGAATCTGTTTGAGATCTAATTAATGCTAGATGTTTTGCTATAAATTACTGATATGGCATATGAGGACTATTTCTAATTTCTCTCAGATATTTTGCTTTATTTCCAGATTCAATAAGCTCGTTCTTACGCACTACACAGCAAAAAGTCATTTATTAGACGTTGAATAGACGTAAATCATCAACATCTAATTACGACTTTTCAACGTTGAAAATGTAATGTATTTTTAAAAAAAAGTTTTCTCCGTTATTTTGCTTTATTTCTCGTTCTTACATACTAGATCATGTACGCACATGCGCATTCTACAAAAACGATGTTTTAAACGTTTTTAGACGTAAATACATTTGTATGTATTCTAAATAAATGATATGAATGCACTGAATGTTAGCTTGCTTATTTTGCTCAAGATCAGGATTTATTGAGTCCACATGTCATGAAAACATGAAACTCTTCTTCTAACCGCAGGTCAAGAGCGTTGTTCAAACACACACAACTCTGCGATGCTGTTTGCGAATGTGCATTAGAACGATGGTTTCGGGAAACACAGACTCGCTGAACTGCTGATAACGACAGAACTCGCGACCGCAGTCGGCTAACGAAGCTTTTGGGAAACACACTCCAGGATATTTAGCATCTGTTTCTAAAGCTGTGTGTGTTTGGCTGCTGATCTCTCTGCTTCCCCAAACCTTGATCCGTTTTCCCCCGCGATACTCAATGGTCCGGTCCGCACGGAGAGGCCATCTGGGCTCTCTCTCTCTCTCTCTCTCGGTTCTCTCTCCTCTCTCTCTCTCTCTCTCTCTCTCTCTCTCTCTCTCTCTCTCTCTCTGGATTAATCTGGGATTACTGGACCTGCACATTAGCAGTAATAGGCTCAGGGCTTTAGGGGCTGTCGGGGTGTATCTGCACCCCAGTGTTTGATTTCGACCCAATGTTGTGGCTACTACGGTTAGTTAATGCCGGATCACAGAGATCCAGATTAGGACCCAACATTAGGTAGTTTTAAGAAACAGATAAAACACATATTTTTAAGATAGTGTTGTGTTTGGAGAACTGATTTGGAGACACTACTTTTGTACTTTACTTGTTGTAGCACTTTGGGTATAAGAAAAGGCCATTATAAATAAAATGTATTATTATTATTATTATTATTCATTGACTGAAGACAGAGGTCTAAAAGTTCACAGGTCGTGGCTATTGATGTATAAATATGAAATACTCGGCTAAATAAATATCTGGAGTCCGGGGATATTTGCATTACACAGAAAGCATATTAAGATTTGATTACATTTTGTGAGATTAAAAGCGTGTGTATCTGTATTAACCGTCGGTTATCTTCTAATTAATTTACTGATGTTAGAAACAATAACCCTGTAGATATAATGAATTGTTATGAAACAAAATATTCAAGCAGAAATGATTTAGCCATAGAAGTCTGCACTATTAAAATTAAAATGAGAAAGATGCAAATCTTTGAATGTTATTTAATAATAATAATAATATATATTTTTTAATGAAAAAGTGTGTCTTGCTGATTGATATTAAATAGGCTACTTTTGGGAAGTTGACAGTTAAGTTTAAACTATCATTATTTTGCTAAATGAGTTATTATAATTTTATGTTTTTTTATTTTATAAATATATATATATATAGACTATTATATTATTATATAATTTCATGTTTATATATACACTGTAAAATTACATCTATAAACAAAAAGTTATAAATAATAGTTATTTCTTGCATTTAAATATTGTGCACTCAATAAAAATGTTTAATTAACAAATACTTAAAAAATATTATTTAAACATTTATTTGATGTAGTTTTATTGTTATTCATATTTATATTATTATTCATAATTGTTATTCATTTTGAATGCATTTGACCAAATATATTCATCAAATCAGTACTCTTATGGTTTTTCACATTCATAATGTTTTAATAGTTGTGTGTTGACATGGCTTTCATTCCTTTTTCGCTTTGTTTGGTGTGTGTGTGTGGGTGGTGTGTGTGTGTGTTGTCGTGTGTGTGGTGTGGTGTGTTGTGCGTGGTGCATGCATGTGTGTGTGTGTGTAAGAATCCTCCGTCTCGTCCTGCATAAGGACTGTGATGTGTTTTGGGGGGCGACGATCAGCCAATGGAAGCGCAGCGTTTCCTGGTCTGATTGGTGCAGACAGTGAAGCTGAGTGTGATGGCGGCGAGTGTATAAAATATTAAGAGCTGTTTGTGATCTCACAGGCAAACCTTCGCACGCGATCCTGAAGAAACCAGGTCAAGGCAGCGTGGTGAAACGCCAAAGGTGAACGCCAAATCTGAGGGTTCAAGTGTTACTTCTGTGCCGGTTTGCACGGGTGTATTTAACGTACGAGGTGTGTTTAACGACTGCCCTGCAAAACAGTTATGGTCATACTCAGGGTTTTTGTCTTGTTTTCAAATAAACATTCTTAAATCAAGATGCATTTACTGGAGAAGCAAAGTTACTTAAGATGCTAATGAAAAATCTATCAAAATTAAGTTGTTGTGCTTAAAACAAGAAAAACATCTTTCCTTTTGAATTAAGTTTATTTTTCTGACCGCTTGTTTTAAGCACAAACACAATTTTACAGTAAAGAAGACTTAATATATTTTATATGTAAAGACTTAATATGTCAATTTGCTTTTCCAGTAAATCTTGATTTAAGAATGTTGTGATTTTTGTGCTGGAAAACAAGACTTTGGAAAATCTATATTTTTTATTTCTGTTTAAAAGAAAATTTCTTATTATATGCACGCTAATTGTTAATCTTGCACACTGAATATTCTCATAAAAATACTTTTTTGGTCTGTAGACTGTTTTCCCCTTTATAACTCACCACAGAAATCCTCTCTCTGTCACAGCGGTGTGTGTGTGTGTGTGTGTATAGAAGTGTGTATCAGAGTTTCTCAATGCCCAATAATACGACGTTCCCTCCAGCTAAAACCGGCAGGAGCGTCCCGGTTCCTCACACTAGTCCTGCTTCTGTCGTCGTATCGTTGGTAAGAGCTACACGGCACGAAGGTGCCTGAATTATTCACGCTCATAATCGGCCTTTATGTCATATCGCGCGGGCTGGGGCCTGTGTTATTCTAGTGCATAATTGATGCTGCTCAGAAGTGGAAAAGTTAGAATAGCAGAAGTAATGTGAAGGGAAAGTGCAGGCGATTGCGTGCAGGGGTCAGACTCAATCTCGGGCCGGGGGGGGGACGGGGGTCCGACTGAATCAGGCGTAACCAGCGCTGACATTGAGCTGAGCTGGAATATCCACTCTCTGAAGACTTACAGCCTGACGATGACGAGAAGAAGAAGAAAAAAATGGCTGGCATCAATTGTGGCTTTGCTTTTTGTTTCAAAGCATTCTTTAGACGGTCTGGTGCAATAGTAATTGGAAAAAGACATTTTTGTCTGCCATATTTGGTCAGAACAGATCTCAGTATTAATCAGGATCAGATATACATGCTAAATGCATTATATTGACGGTCCAGCGTTGAGGTGTTTATAGAGCTGCGCATTATGCGTCGTTGGCAGTAACTTGTCATGCTTTTATTTTTTTCCTGATTTTACACCAGCGAGTTCTGTCTTCTGCTCTCGACTAAAACATACAGTAAAAGTTCATTACTCCAGTCTTTCTAAAGTAAAAATAGTGAATATTTTTACAATTGTAAATCAGCTGTTCTATGTGTGAATATATAATAAAGTGTAATTTATTCCTGTGAATTTTCAGCATCATTACTCCAGTCTTCTGTGTCACATGATCCTTCAGAAATCACTATAATATGATGATTGATGCTCAAGAAACATTTATGATTATTATTAGTTGAAAATGTTTATATTTTTTTAGGATTATTTGATGAACAAAGTTTATGTCTTTCTGTAACATCTTTACTTTGACTTTTGATCAATTTATTGTCCTTTAAAATCATACTGAAAAGTTTTCAACATTGATAATAATCATAAATGTTTCTTAAGCATCAAATCATCATATTATAGTGATTTCTGAAGGATCATGTGACACTGAAGACTGGAGTAATGATGCTGAAAATTTGCAGGAATAAATTACACTTTACTATATATTCACATAGAAAACAGCTATTTCAAATTGTAAAAATATTTCACTATTTTTACTTTAGAAATGCAGCATTGGTGAGCAGAAGAGAATTCATTTTTCCAAACTTATTCCAGCATGTAAATCTGAATGCACAATTTTTGTGTCGCTCACATTCCAGTGATCACGCTTAAGTGAAAGCTTAAACCTCGTCATTAGTTAGCGGCCTCTAATTAAGTCTCATTCTTTTCTCCTCTAGTGCTTCTTTTGTGCAGCGCAGATTTACCTGGCAGAAACACGGCCCGTCTCAAATTAAAAGTGCACACATGGCCTTAGGTTGAGTTTGTTTTACACCTTACCAACCCTCAGTCGTCCAACTCCCAGCCACAGAAACCATGTCTTTTGTGTTTCTAAACAAAGAGTGCTGGGATTTAGTTACTAGCCTGTGAGCTTAAGAAGCAACCCAACACAACGGCTACAAAGAAGCTTGTGGGAAATTCTTAATCTTCAGGTGAACACGACACCTGAGAAACAAATGCATGAGGGCATGTTTATGACTCACGCTCAGCCAAAACACACATTGCAATTCATGCATTTAAATATCAAACTGACGTATTATTTAATATGTTTATCCGAACTTGTTTTTACTTACACTATTTAAATGGCTGATCAAATCATGCCAAACTTCTGCCAGTAAAAGGTGAACCGTCATCCAAAATCAACTAGCAATGATGAAACATTCGTTCTGGACCGAAACATAAATATTTCCATAAAGAGATGAGGTAATACACTCGTAAAAATGTGTCTTGCTGCGTGAGCAATTAGTGGTCTAAAGAAAAGCACTCCATCCAAGCAGACTTTACAATGCTTTTATGGCATGTATGAGCAGCTACAATGCAGCCATAAAGCATCTGATAGACGCATTAGTCTCTGCGTGTCCAGGAAACATATAAAGAGAATTTATGAGCGCTTTCTCAGTGAGAGCACCTTCAGAAGACACAGGACACAACCCGTCACATCACAAACAGAGAGTTATTTATGTCCACCATCAACAAAACAACAGTACTGCTTGTCAAAATATTAAAGACGGCTTATTATTTCCTTTTATAAACCTTCTTGATGTTGTTTTCGGGCTCTACTAGAACAGGTTTGCATGCATTATTATTTCATATCCTCCATTGTTGCGGCTCCTCTCTTCCCAGTCTGTCAGTAACGCCAAAGAACGTATATTTACAAGAAATGAAAGCCAATAAAACGTTCCATTGCAGCACCAGCGCTACGCTTCCGCCATTTTGGGGTGAAAGCGACTCAGCAGTCATATATTATACATATATTTAGTCCAGTCATTTTTGGGTTGAAATAATTAGGTGATTATTTAAACACACAACAGTTAACGTTATAGCAGTTAAAAGAAGTTGCTAACCAGGATTTCCCCCCACATAACCTGAGAAAGTGAAGTTCAAGGATTTCAATCATCTTCTATAAGATCATCATATTTGTAGCATGATCCAGGGTATTAAAACGTACAAAATATATTTCAGGCCTAGTGGAGTTGGTAACTAATAATAGTAGTAAATGTGTAAAGTTGCATAAAATGGAAATACTCAATAATGCAAGAAAAAACGACCTAAAAAAACTGTTATCTGCTGTTGTCCAGTCACTCCAGTTGGAATCTTCACCCCAAAATGGCGGCCGCGCTACCGAAGCGCCACCTAGTGGCTGTTACCAAAACAGCATCAGAGTTTCGCCTCTTGTTCTTCTATACTCTTTGGTAACGCTCTGTTTACTTCATGTCTCTATGAAGCCCCTCCTCCTGAAAAGCACACTGTGCTCTGATTGGTCGGCTGGAGCAGTGTGTTGTGATTGGTCGAGCACTTTGAGTGTGTTTGGTTAATGCCCCGCCCCTTACAATAACTGCCAGTTTAACACACTACTAACTCACTCAACCAGGCCCCGCCCCTTTATTCTGCATATTAATTATTAAAATGAGGAATATTGTGACGTGTTCGTTCCCGGAAGAAACTCAAGACTACAATGGAGGCGTTTCAGGAGTTCAGAAACACTGATATAGAGACCAAAGAAAGTTGAATATGTAATAAAGCCTAATACGTCCTTTTTATAATTGTGAGTTTGTAAGATGCAACATTGGTTCCATCAAGTTTACTGGTGGTTTTGATAATGTTGCGTAAATCAACATATCGTGTTGCACTAAATCTCCATCACCACATTACTCAGTCCCTCCAGAAAAACACGATTATGCGATCGCATAATTCAATGTATAATCAGTCAAAGTCCTTATATTTATGCAGGGGCATTTTTTAAAACTTTTTCAGATTTCTGCGCAAAATATGCAGGTCTTGCATGATTTCATAATCCCCGCATTTTCGTCGCAAAAAAGTCACATATATTTCAGCAGAAAGTTGACAAATGTTGCGTTTGCTTCACACAAGAGCTGCCATTTTCCCTTTTGTGATTATGAACGTTATGAAGTGACGTAATTACGCGACGTGAACATCATCGAAAAGCTGTAAAACAGGAAGCACACATTTTACTTTTTTATATTTTATTTATTCATTTTTCCAGAAGTTGTAGCATATTCCTTTAGTAAAGCTCCAGAACTTGTTTGCCTCATCAATGTTTTGTAAGTTTGATGTGTTTATTAAGATCTGAAATAAAACAAGATGAACTGAAATATTCCAGCACTGTCTGTGATGTAGTGTGCTTGCTTATCATAGGAAGTAATAAGAAATGACTCTTTACAGTAAGGTAGTAGCCTAGTGAGAACAGGGAACAGGGGAACCATCATCGCATAAAATTGCATAAATATCTGCATATTCCATCGCATTTTTTAAGAAAACGTGTCGCATAATCAAGGATTTTTGCCCGCAACAATCACAAAAACACTGGAAGGACTGGTTTCAGGCGTGATCTTGTAGACGTGTGCTTCTGAAACTCTCTGGATTTGGGTAATCAGTCTCTCAGATGAGGGTGAATGAGGGTCCTGCACGTGTGGAGCCCGTACGGTTTGGTTTGCACAGATTGACGCAGCCTCGGGCGCTTATGGATTACTTCTTCTGCTCTTGCTGTGGTGTTAATTGAGTTCTCCTCTTGTTTAGGATTCACAGACACACGACGCTGTGGAAACGATCGCACCCTGCTGATAAAACACACTGATAATTATTTTCTTGACTTTTTGCTACTTGCATCATTCATTCGCCTCATTATAGCTTGAGCCATCGTGTAATTAAAGAGATGTAACTGTCAATTATGAAAGCAATAATTGCATTCTTTAGGAGTGAGATCTCACACTGATTGGCGTTTCTCCTAATGAACTCTTTTAAATTATAAGTATCAGCTTTAAATGAGCTTTTATTTGCTCAATGATCTGCACGTCACATTACAATTATCAAAAGGTGCCTGGAATTATTTAATATAGTAGCTACATATACCATATTTCATTTTTTTTCTTTGTAGCTTTGGAGTAATTTGAAGAAATTCACTAGAATTATTTTATATTTAGTTTTTACTTGTATTAAGTTATGGTTATTATATTATATATATTATTTTAAAATGTTTCTCACCTATTCTTTTGTGTGTTTCACTAATTTTTTTTACTATCAAATTGTAATCAAAAAATAATATGAATATATATATAATAAATATTTTATAAATAAATAATATATATATATATATTATAATACAGTTTGTAAAATAAAAATAAAACTCTAGCTTTATTTCTTATATTTCTTAATTTTTTGTATTTTTTGTGGTTATATTTCTGGGATCCAACCCAGATACTGTAAAATAAAGCTGAAAAATGTCCAGCATATATATATATATAATATATATATAGCAAATGATTATATATATATATATATATATTATATATATATATATATATATATATATATATATATATATATATATATATATATATATATATATATAGCCTGCATTTTTCGCCCAAAGAAGTTTTTTGTGTAAATTCTGTAATTCGAGAAATAAATAATTATGTTATTATCTATGGCTTTTATACATTATATTTCACAATCTAATAATTTCTTTCATGACATTTTCCACGATTTATTAAATTTCATTTTGATAACAATGATTGTATATCATATTTGTTTCTTTATTAAATTATTTGTGGTTTCTCTTGATTTTCTGTCTTTGTGGCTTCTCTTACTACTTTTATTGAGAATTATATAAATAAGAAATGTAAGTTTATGTAGAGATTCTTCATAGTAAGTCTTTTTTTTTAGTCTAAATATGTTTTAGCATCTTTATTGTGTGTTTTAGAAGAGTAAACGTCTCTCCAGTGTTTGAAAAAGCCTTATAAATCCTCTCTTTTCTGATTTCTTCATGTGTTTCTGTGATGTGGAAGACAGTGCGCTCAGGGTGTGATGGTGTTTACTGGCGCGTCACGGTTTGCCGGTGTCTGGTTTGGTGAAGGTAGAGGACGATAAGTGGCCGGTGTCTGGAGATGCGAGAGCGGGGGGGTGGCGTGTGGGTTGAGTGAATCACGTGACTTCTTCTTTTGAGTTTTTCCCTGATGGCTTTTGGCACGCGATGCTGGAGCTCGGCTTCTGCCACCAACCAGCGCCAACACAACGATCTTCCAACGACGTGAAAGCACAAATGAGCCAATAAGGAAAGACTACGCGTTGCTATGCATGAAGAGGAAACGCTTTGTTAAATCTGACTTCTGTTGCCTTGATCTAGTGCCTACTAGAAGGAACATGATGTAGGTCACAGGAGCTAGTGAGGGACGGCGTGCTTCAAAGAGGACTTTCTCTTTGATGAGATTATTATTTTGGGGGTTTTCTTCATGTGGCTCTTTTTATTCACTGAGAAAAGCACAAGTACCATTGAACCCCTCGCTCACATTCATACTGTATTACTGTAAATGCGTTTTGGAGATGGTTCACTGTACATGGCAATCATTTTTAGCAATAGTTCATTATATAATTATATCATGTCAAAAAAGAGCAGATTCAGTGTCTGATGAAAGATGTTGAATTAAAGGCCATGTTCACTCCAAGAACGATAACTATAATGCATAATGATAACTATAACATTAACTATATTATATCGTTCGTGTCTGTCGCTTTAAATGCCTAATCTCTCTAAAGCAAGATGAATTCTGATTGGTTATCAAAGTTTTTATGATTCATCAGCTGGAAAAAAGAAAGTGATTGTTGAACTCTGCTATACTTTTATATTTAGAACGAATTTTAAAGGATATTGTTATTGCTATAGTTATCGTCCTTGGTGTGAACAAGCCTCGACACATGCAAAATCTATTTACACTACATACACAGTGTCTATTTCCACTAACTCTGTCCACCATTGCTCAGATATTATTAGTACTAATAGCACATTACATAAATGCATTTGTCATTTAAGCAAATTGCTTCTGTTTGCACCTTCTGCATTTGCAGTGTAAACAAGATGATGTTTGTGTCTATTTATACTTAGTCCTGGATTTATGCCACTATTTACACTCTCATTTTTACTCACTTAGTACAGAATTTATTCAATATTTTTTTTAAGTCCCCCTGTAGTCAATTATTTTATCCCTTAAAACTCATCTTTGATCACCAAATTACAAATTTTACAAAAAAAAAAATTCTTCATGCCTTAAAATATCTTGAATGTAACTCGACACCCTTGCCTCATTTAGTATACGCGGTTCTATGAATATGCAAATGAGCCCCGCCTCCACTCACTCACTCACTCAGAGATCCACTGGTTGACGATCACACGTTGATCTGATTGGTTACTGTAGTTTGTGACGTCAGAAACACCAGCGATTTCAGTGTTTTTGAGACTGTCTTTGGTTCACTGCAGTTTTAAGCAGAAATATCAGCATGCGTCGACTTATGAATTTACACATGATTTGTGTTATTAAAGCATATTAAAAACACCACATAGACACATAAACAACATTAAAAACTGGATTTTCATCACAGGGGGACTTTAAGTGTTATTTTGTCTATCTAGTAAATTATATTAAGCAATTATATTTGTTATTATTATTATTATTTTAAATCTCTCACTTATTCTTTGACAAAAAGATTTGATGTTGTATAATTAAAAAAACATAACTAAAAAATATATTTAATTTCAGGCTTTTTTAGTGGGATACCGACCCAGATTGTGTAAAATAAAGCTGGTTTAAAATTTGCACTTTTACACTTAGTGTAAAAAGCGGCTGCCAAATTTCCATGAGAGTGTTTGTGCTGTTACACGATTTGCATAATTCCTGGGTGTTAAAACTCAGACTGTGTGTGCAAATAAACAGCCCAGTCAGCGGATGCTATTCTTCTCACTGAACCCCCGAGAGTTTGCCGATGTGGGAACGTTTTGGTGCTTTTCCGTGTCCCGTGAAACGCTATTTGCACGAGAAATGAGTCTGCAGAATTCAAGCACAGCACATTGATTTTTTGCACCTCTCTCTTTCCCTTTTTTAATATCCCGGTGCCATTACCCGACTCACAAAATGGCCAGTCAATATCACATCTGCATTGTGATTAAAGCACAGAGAAAGGCTTTTCTCTCTGAGAGTCTCTGTAATGTACTGAGGTTGAAAAGGCAACAGTGTGATTGCGTTTCCAGATAAGCTCAGAAGAAGAAGAAGCTCGTCTTTAATTAAAGTCTCTCTGGAGGGAGGGAGACGGCTCAGACACACAGACAACAGACTTTTACTATTTAAAGTAAGTGTCTTTTAACATTAAAATACAAAAAATACTTTTTTGGCAAGCAGGTTCAAAATCTTTCGCATTATACACTCTCAGAAAAAATGGTACAAAAGCTGTCACTGGACAGAACCCTTCAAAAGGGTTATAATATGTACCATTTGGGTACTAATATGTTCTCTTTTGGTACTATTATGTCCATTTTTGGTACTAATATGTCCACTTTTGGTACTATTATGTACACTTTTAGTACTAATATGTCCACTTTTGGTACTATTATGTACACTTTTGGTACTAATATGTCCACTTTTGGTACTATTATGTACACTTTTGGTACTAATATGTCCACTTTTGTACTATTATGTACACTTTTGGTACTAATATGTCCACTTTTAGTACTATTATGTACACTTTGGTACTAATATGTCCACTTTAGTACTATTATGTACACTTTTGGTACTAATATGTCCACTTTTAGTACTATTATGTACACTTTTGGTACTATATATCACTTTTGGTACTATTATGTACACTTTTGGTACTAATATGTCCACTTTTAGTACTATTTATGTACACTTTTGGTACTAATATGTCCACTTTTGGTTACTAATATGTACACTTTTGGTACTAATATGTACACTTTTGGTACTAATATGTTCCTTTGAGGGACTAATATGCATTTTTAGGTGCAAAGATGTACCTTTTGAAAAGGTACCGCACAGTGACAGCTTTTGTACCTTTTTTCTGAGTGATACTGTTGTAAATAAAATGATGTAAGTACATTTTACAAGCAAATACTATTTCAGTGTTTCTACTTCAATGTAGTGTTTACTTAAATGTATTATTGCCAGTTCTTTGTGAAAAATATTAGTATGTATATAGTTTCTACACTTTAATAGATCAATTAATTTTTAGCGTGCATTTTGGCAGTAAAATAATTATTTTTTTCTTATTTATTTATTTATTTTATTTATTTATAAGGACAGCACACATTAATCAACATTACTGTAAATGTGCCAGTGTGTTAGTAATTTTCAACTGCAGTCCTTCGGCAAATTGTTTTGTACGGAAGCGTATTGCATTCACTTGAGGAAAAAAATGGACTCTGTTTTTCTGAATTAACGAGATAATTATCTCAGAATTACGAGATCATTTTTCATGAAAAAAGTTTTTCTCTCTGTTTTTCTGAATTAGCAAGTTATTATCTAAAAAATACGAGATAATTTTTCATGAAAAAGTTTTTGCTCTGTTTTTCTGAAATTAATGACTTAATTATCTCAAAATTATAAGTAACTCGTTAATTCAAGTCGATTTTTTTTCCTCAAGTGAATGAAATACGCTTCCGTAGTTTTGAAACCTTGCAAATGATAAAATATACAATATACAGAAAGTATATACACATAAATGCATTTAGGCACATGTTTAGTCAAAAGAGTTTTTGCACGAGTTTTTCTCTTTAGTGTCTTGCAGTGAAAGAGGAAGCACAATAGATGTGGAATGTGCTCACTTTGAGTCTCACACACACACACACACACACACACACACACACACACACACACACACACACACACACACACACACACACACACACACACACACACACACACACACACACACACACACACACACACACACACACACACACACACAACACACACACACATTTCTTTTGTTAACAGCGGCTGTAAAGTCAAACCGCCTGAACCGCGCTGATCCAAACCAAACAGTTGATGATGAATCCTGCTGACTCGACTGTGTGTGTGTGTGTGTGTGTGTGTGTGTGTGTGTGTGTGTGTGTGTGTGTGTGTGTGTGTGTGTGTGTGTGGTGTGTGTGTGTGTGCTCGATATCACCGTTAATAACATGAACATGAAAACATGTATAGGGCGAGACATGATTTAATCATGAAGAGTTGATTGGATGATGAATAGTGGGTGTTTGGAGCTGAATATGGGTTCATATTACATTAACGTTAAGCAGAATTAAATTACTTCTTTCTAAGATTTTTGAAAGAATGAAACAACGTCCTAAATGATGTCAGCTGAAAATTATCATGGTTTTTTGTTGTTGACTTCAGCATATACTACACACTACCATTTAAAAGCTTGGTTAATATTTTTAAAAAAGTCTCACCAATGCTGCATTTATTTAATTCAAAATGATAAAATATTAGAGTTTAAATCAGCTGTTTTTTTTGTGAATATATAGTAAAGTGTAATTTATTCCTGCAAATTTTCAGCATCATTACTCCAGTCTTCAGTGTCACATGATGCTTCAGAAATCACTATAATATGATGATCTAATGCTTAAGAAACATTTATGATTATTATCACAGTTTAAAACAGTTTTTTGTTTTTTTGTGGAAACGCAATACAAGTTATTTTTCAGGATTCTTTGATGAATGGAAAGTTCAAAAGAACCGTTTATTTGAAATAGAATCGTTTCTAACATTATAAATGTCTTTACCAGGGATGCACCGATATAAAATTGATATCAACCGATAATTCTTTTTTATTTGAAATCCGATAACCGATATATTGGCCGATAAATCCAAATCCAAATGTTTATGTAATTTCTGAGAGCCTGATTGCAAAAACAAAAAACTCACCATTAAAAGCCACGACCCAAACACACAATTACAATGTTCTCTCATTATAATTGTATTTAGCCGATATGACAGAACATGTTGCGTTTTACTGTATTTTCCTTTTTTAAAGTAATTTCAATCATATTTCAAGCAATTCAAAACCATCATGTTGAACAGCATCTGAAGTGTCTCAGCTGAAGGACATAATACATTATTATTATCAGCGTTAATATATCAGCCAAATTTACTTATCGGGCCGATAACCATAAAAAATTAACATATATCGACCGATATTGATATAGTGGCCATTATGTATATATATATATATATATATATATATATATATATATATATATATATATATATATATATATATATATATATATATATCGTGCATCTCTAGACTTTACTGTCAATTTAAAGTGTCCTTG
>CM070836.1:37418444-37433444 GCA_036326025.1 Chrosomus eos | reverse complement strand
ACATACACTGATTAATGCATCACAGAAGGGTCAAAGGTCATGCGGGGTGAAGGTTAAAGGCCCCTGATCCTGCATGACCTTTGACCCTTCAGGACCGAGCGCTCTTATAAACACTCACTCTGGAGAATTATCCATGCAATACTTTGAGTCACACTGTCATTTTATGTGGGCGTAATATTAAAACGACCTTTTGTTTGATGTTTAGTTGCACCACACATAATCAACTCATCGAACTCAGTTCCTCGTATGTGTCACAGGTTATGGATTATGTTCGTACCGTTTGGAACATGGCTCATTAATACCTTGATTTTCATCCAGAAAAGGTCACAAGTATGTTTTCCATGTTTTATTGGGTTATTTTGAGCGAATCACATGCACTGGTTGACCTGAAGCGCACAGTGAACTATTAGCCGGCGTTATTGTAGTCGCTTCGAGCTTTATTAGTCTTCAATACTTCATTGTTCTGTGTGATGATGTGGCATTTTGATATTCAGTAATCTTTAGAATGAATCAGAGAAGCCTCGATACACATGAAAAACAATATTGTTGTCTCGTCTTATGATGCTGCTTATATTTCTAGTGTGAGATTCTGGAAAAGATAATAAGTGCAGTAAATTAAAGCAAAGTTAAATTGAATATGTGCATGAAAATGAGTTTTAATGCATTAATTTTGCATGACCCAGAGCGTAATTTCATTTCACAGATGTTGCTCTCTCATACTGTTGCTCTGAAGACACATTTTCCGTGCTTTATTTCAGTAACTTTGCTTTTGCCGAAAATCCCTTTGGAGAAATAAAAACAGACTGTGGAGCGCAGCTTGGGTCATCTGATGAGGAATGCTCATATTGAGACTTTTAATTAGGATCTTACACTCTTAAAAAATGCTGGGTTGTTTTAATTCATGTTTGGGTCAAATATGGACAAACGCAAACATTGGGTTAAAAAATGTAATAAAAAATTTAACCCAATGGCTGGGTTAGTACATATTTAACCCAAAATTGGGTTAAAACAACCCAGCATTTTTAGAGTGCCTGATGTCCAATCACAGGTCATGTGTCTAAATCCTCCACTAATAAAAATAATAATAAAAACAGACTGTGGAGCGCAGCTCGTATCATTTGATGAGAAATGCTCATATTGAGACTTTTAATAAGGATCTTACCCTCTTAAAAAATGCTGGGCTGTTTCAACCCATCTTTGGGTCAAATATGGACGAACCCAACCATTGGTTTAAATGTTTAAATGAATTTTTTATCCCAACTTGAATCAGATGTGCATGTTTATTTACATCTCATGTGTTATGAACTGGTCGTGGATGAGACAGAATAGTTACTTGCTAAAAAGCAATACATAATTAGCATGTAAATGAATATGTGATTCAGATTACAACATTAAGGTTTAATGCTGGGTTGTTTTAACCCAATTTTGAGTCAAATATGGACAAACGCAAACATTGGGTTAAAAATGTAATTAAAAAATGTAACCCAATGGCTGGGTTAGTCCATATTTGACCCAAAATTGGGTTAAAACAACCCAGCATTTTTTAGAGTGTAGTATGTCCAATCACAGGTTAGGGTTAGGGTCATGTGTCTAAATCCTCCACTAATGAGTCCAGAGGCTCGTCTGCCTGTCCCCTCCTCTCGTGTGATCGGATCTGGTAGTTTTGGACATGGGAAACGCTCTCCTGGAATCCGGAGCTTTCTTTGGCGCTGTTTACTTTGGGGAATCTATCATTCGCGGGGAGTGTGTGTCGTTATATCCGAGTCTCTGAGCACTAATGCGACACACACACATGGGTTGAAGTGCTCTTCGGGGTTTAGCAGAAGATTATTGTGCTTGGCTGGAGAAAGCTGCGTTTAACTGATGGATTTAGCACACTTTGACAAGGTGCAGTTGTCACATAGGACAATAATTAATTCAGGGCATTTTTCCTGAATCTGAAGCTCTAGCATTTTCCATTATTGTACCAAGAATTGGAATACCTGCAATTTGCCGGAAAATTGGGCCATTTTATATCCGCAATTATATTGAGATGGACGAAAAAGGGCCGATGCTTTCAAGCTCCAGGCTACATTTGCAATTTCTTTGAAGGCAGTTAAAGGTCCGAAGTAATCGATGGCAAACGCATCCTTTAGAGACCAGACGGGAGTGGGAATGGAAAAACGAAAGGAAAAGCAAGGAAAAGCTCCGCGCGGAGTGCATCAGGGTCATTAATAACATTACGAGCGGATGCTTTCGTCCCGCTGTGCTCGCTTTGCTGTTATTAAGTGCCGTATATTGTGCCGGTTTCCATTTAGCTTCACATTTTACTGCTCAGGGCGAAATGATTATTATAAAACAAATATAACTCGTGCTGTGTGGCTCGAGCTTGTGGGAAACACATGAATAAAACAACTTTATACAGTAGAAACTTTTATTGCAATAGCAAACACAATAAAAGATAAAACGCACTGCTTTATTTCTTATCTGCCTTCTTCAGCAAGACTTCGTCGACACCCGTAAAACGGCTCGGTTTCATGACTTTGAGTCGTATATTAGAAAAGAGGCACTTTTATTTTCTGAGACTCGGAAACTTCTTTACTATTATTATATTTTAATTTAAGGCAAGACACTACACACTCTAAAAAATGCTGGGTTGTTTTAACCCAAATTTGGGTCAAATATGGACAAACCCAGTCATTGGGTTACATTTTTTTATTACATTTTTAACCCAATGTTTGAGTTTGTCCATATTTGACCCAAAATTGCGTTAAAACAACCCAGCATTTTTTAGAGTGTATGCAAATTAGCACATATTTAATTAGATAATGCCTAATTTGCATATTTAAACATTAAATTACAGAAAACTTTCACTACATTTTTTTCTCATCTTAATGTATGTAATCAACTGGGAAAGTTTCATGGTGATATCTGCTAGTTACAAAAATCACCCTATTCCACTCTTAAAAATGCTGGGTTGTTTTAAACCAATTTTGGGTCAAATATGGGTAAAACTCAAACACTGGGTTAAAAATGCAATTAAAAAATGTAACCCAATGTCTGGGTTTGTTCATATTTGACCCAAATTTGGGTTAAAACAACCCAGCATTTTTTTAGAGTGTAGCTTGTGGGAAACGCATGAATAAAACAACTTTATACAGTAGAGACTTTTATTGCAATAGCAAACACAATAAAAAATAAAATGCACTGCTTTATTTCTAATATCTACGTTCTTCAGCAAGACTTCGTCGACACCCGTGAAACGGCTCGGTTTCATGATTTTGAGTCGCATATTAGAAAAGAGGCGCTTTTATTTTCTAAGACTCAGAAACTTCTTTACTATAATTTAATTTATTTTAAGGCGAGACACTACAGGTGAATGGGGTAATTTTTTTAACTAGCACATATCACCATGAAACTTTCCCAGTTGATTACATACATTAAGATGAGAAAAAAATGTATTGCAAGTTTTCTGTAATTTAATGTTTAAATACGCAAATTAGGCATTATCTAATTAAATATGCGCTAATTTGCATACACTCTAAAAAATGCTGGGTTGTTTTAACCCAATTTTAAGTCAAATGTGTACAAACTCAAACATTGGGTTAAAAATGTAATTAAAAAATGTAACCCAATGTCTGGGTTTGTCCATATTTGACCCAAATCTGGGTTAAAACAACCCACACATGAATAAAACAACTTTATACAGTAGAAACTTGCATTGCAATAGGAAACACAATAAAAGATAAAACGCACTGCTTTATTTCTTATCTGCGTTCTTCAGCAAGACTTCGTCGACACCCGTAAAACGGCTCGGTTTCATGATTTTGCTGTTTTCCTCCGAGGAGTCGTATATTAGAAGAAAGCAGTTTCCTGACGGAGGGTCGGGTCTTAATCCGATGGCATCTGGAAAAGCGCTGAGTCCTCGGCCTGCTGGCACAGAGGTTACGTCCCTTATGTAAACGGAACAAATTCCTGTTCGCACTAATGGCGTATCGCATTAATGCCGTGGAGGTTTGTACACAAGGTCAGGCTAAAGGGCCACTGGAGGCCAAGACTTATCTCACGTCCCTTAAGAAATCACAATAAACGCCATTGTTCTTTGGCATGTTAACAGCGATTTTGTCTCAACAGAAGCTCTTTTTATGAGCGTGCATAAAGCTCAATATTCATACAGGTTTGGGTGATGTGGGAAAACTCAAGGTGTGGCAACATTTCATTACATTTTCTATGGAGAGAAAGCATAATGATTAGTAAAGCCACTGACATGGTGATATATCAGTGTGATATTTAGTCTAATTATCAAACATGACATTTGTTGAGTAATTGCAAAGCAAACAATACAACACCTACAAGAGTTCTGTACTGAGATAAAAAAAATAATAAAATAAAAATCAACATGTTTTCTAGGGTCAGCTGAGTATTTTTGACAATAACTATAAGTTTATAACCTCACACACCAGAACTCAAACCATCTTTACCTTCGCTGCTTAGTTGAAATATTAATTTTTTGAGACTTCTTTACTATTATTTGATTTTAATTTAAGACGAGACTCTACAGGTGAATAGGGTATTTTTTTAACTAGCAGATTTCACCGTGAAACTTTCCCTGTTGATTACATACATTAAGATGAGAAAAAAATGTATTGCAAGTTTTCTGTAATTTAATGTTTAAATATGCAAATGAGGCAATATCTAATTAAATATGCGCTAATTTGCATATATTTTGAAAAACAAAATTGAAGTATTGGATAAAGCCAGGTTCAAAATTATTTTTTCATTGTGTTCACAAAAAATGACAGAGGGATTTATGGATATCTACTTTTTTTATCCTGTAAATCAGAATATACTGTCAATAGCCTTAAAAAAAAAGATTTTCGCCATGTTTTTTGGAATAAAATGTTTTATAAATCAGGCTAGGAATAATATATTTACAAATCCCTCAGTAAATGTCTTCATAATATAACTAGGAACACGACTGGAGAGTTTGGTGTGTATATGTGCGACTGAAGTGGAGATTTCAGACTTGAGTTTGAGAGAAAAGTCATTTTGAGAAAACGGGCTTTAAAGATTTGCATCAGCCAATGAGATCGCTCATTTAGAGTTAAATCCCCCTTTCACGATTGGTTGCTGATAAAAAGGAAATGACCATATTTGGATCTGACAGTGTTGTGCAGGAGAGAGAGAGCTTTCTAACGGTGTGTGTGATGACACAACTCATTCGGTAACGAATTTTACGAGTGTGGCTAATTCGTACAAATTCATACAAGCTCACTCGTACGAATTAGTACGATTTTTGCTAAATCGTACATATTTAACGAGTTGCCCAATTCGTACGAATGACCTACCTCTGAACCCGCCCCTAAACCTACCCATCACGTGGGTTTAGACAAATCGTACAAATTTGTACGAATTAGCCTCCTTTTAATCACTCATACAAATTCGTACGAATTGGTCGTGAGATAGCGCTGGATGACAGGGTGCAGATCGCGATCGCGGAGCAGCATGTTGATTTAAAACGCCAACTTTTGATGAATTTATGAGAAAACTACAGACGCAAACAGACAAAGTGTAGTAAAATGAAGACCTAAATGTGTATTTCACACTTTTTTCACCACAAGTCTGAAACAAAGACATGTTATTGAACACAAATATACCAAAATCTCAAAATTGACCAGTGAAAAAACCCTTTTAATTTAATTCTTTTAATTTAATGATTTATTTACTTTTTTTTAGTTGTACAACTGCACACATGTCTATAACCCATACAAAAAATGACTAGTGATGTGTGTCAGATAATACCATGACACTTTATTTTTGTTAGTAAAGAGCATTTTCCCCCCTTGTTTCTTTCTTTCCTTTCTCGTGTAAAATCTCTTGCTATAATAAAGATCTAAATGTGTATTTCAGACTTTTTTTCTCCACAAGTCTGAAAGAAGACGTGTTAATGAAGACAAATATGTTTTTGCCTGCCGTGTTTTGCCTTAATTTAATGATTTAATAAAAAATTTTCTAGTTGTACAACTCCACACATGTCTATAACCCATACAAAAAAATGATGTGTCAGATAATACCAGGCACTTTTTTTTCTTAGTAAAGAGCATTTCCCCCCACTTGTTTCTTCTTCTCTTTCTGGTGTAATATCTCTTGCTCTGTGGTGGTTCTGGATGTCCATGAATCTCTGAAATGTGACGTTTACAGTCACAGACTAAAGGAACAGAAGCGCTCAGATTTCCCAGCTCAGCGTGGCTCCCCGCAGGGTCCCGTCTCCGTGAAGTATTTCAAAGCCTCTCTTCTTCAGCGGAGCGTTCTGTCTATCTCACGAGTCTATGAAGCCAGCGGAGAAACCCCACGATCCCGCTTCAGCCCAAAAAACAAATGCCCCGGCCGTAAGAATGGCCTTCAAAGTGTCCAGCGGTGCGATCGAGGGGGACGCCGGGCCAGAAGCTCACCGTGGACTCGTCTTTTAAGAAGATGAAGCCGATCTGGTGTGCGAATAACAAAGAAAGATAATTAAACCCTCTTTGTGCTTCACTGGCTTCACGAGAGTCTTGAGTTTCCATCCACTTGTTAATCGAATTATCTGAAGTTCGGTAATAAAGCTGGTGAAAGTGTGTTTCCATCCAACGGCTTTAAAGCGAATAAAAACCTGTGCGTAATGACGTCACATGATTTGTGATTAAATTGGTATATCGAATTGATTTGAGACATTTTAAGGCGTTTCCATTCATTTTCGCACAACATTCAAGTTTTGCTAGACAAAATGGATCGCGCCATAATAACGTTTCCATCAGCGTTTATCGCATAAGCCGTTTATCCATCAAGATAAAATCCCATGAGACCGAACGCATTTCATTTGAGTCGATATTCATGAAATTCAATCAAATTTTACTGTTTCCATAAGGCATTTTTCATTGATATCACTGAATGCGGATAAAAACGTGTGAATGGAAGCGATCCATTTTGCCTAGTAAAACTTTGTTCGCAAATGTTCGCTTGAATGTTGTGCGAAAATGAATGGAAACACCTTAAAATGTCTCAAATCAATTCGATATACAAGTTTGATTGCAAAACAGCATGTGACGTCATTACACACAGGTTTATATTCGCTTTAAAGCCGTTGGATGGATTTTTTTATAGACTGAATCTCAGAAATGCAGCAAATAAAGCAAGTTAAACATCATGTTGTTTTGACCCGGAGAGGATTTTCTTTTCCACAAAATGCTTGTTAAGTAATCTTACTGACTTGCTCACACAGGGTATAACACACACACACACACACACACACACACACACACACACACACACACACACACACACACACACACACACACACACACACACACACACACATCCCAAAAAAATGTAATTATGTGCTTTTTAGGCGTTTTTTTTCCCGACTTATAAAAAATTGCTTATTAATCTCTCGTTATGCTATGTTATTTGATTTTAATAATAAAATAATCAAAATAATGTATTAGCAAAATATTTTTATTAGCGCTTTGTGTTTGAGAAAAGTGCAAAATATTAATAAAATGTATTATTATTATTTTATTATTTATGTTATTATTATTTTTATTACCTATTTTATTCAATTTTATTTGATATTTTATTTTATTTTGTACGCCTCTTTAATCTGAGCTTACTTTCATTTTTTGTGTGAAAAAATTTCACAAGCTTATTCACCAAAAAGAAAAGGTGTTGCATCAGCTCAGATCAATGAAGCCTACGATCAATCAGAGCCAAAAAGAAATAAAAAACCTGCGCCAGTTCTAAAAAGATTCAATATTTGGTGATAATATGTGATAATGATAAATTTCCAAGCAATAGCAGAAACACCAATTATGTAAAAGATTTTTCTTCTTGTTTCTTGCAGGCTTGTCTGTGGTTTATTTGTTTGAGTAACTCTTTGTCCTGTCAGCATCACAGAGGTTTAATTAGATGCTTGTGGATTTTGTAGAAGACTTGTAGATTGATGTGGATTTTACAGTCATAAATCATACAGAGGAATAAATTGATGACATCTTGGCTAGACACCAGGCTTTGCCTAAAATCTGCTCGGTTTACAAAGAAAAGCTCAGTTTTGGAAACACATTAATTAGCCTTTGCAGAATTGACTGACAGTTACCCAGAAGACACTGCTCTCTTTTGCTTCATAATTGATTTGGTGGCCGTGCCAGAACTGCTTTTCATCAAGCCGGCGGCCCGATCCCTCAGTCACGGCCACGTTTATTCCTCAATGCTGAAAACGACAATGTGCGCTAATTGTTTGATGTTAACTACGCGCCATCAGTCAGGGCTAATTATGGCGCGGTCATAGCACGTATACTCCTGGGTCCAATAAACTCCAACAACATTATTTGGGAAACGGGAGGAAAAAAATCTGCCAGGCCCACAGACAGTCCCGCTGTTACGCCAGTAATTCAATTATCACCTGTCTTTGGTAATGGCTAGTTAACACAAATATTACTCTTTATATTTGGCTGGATGAGATTAATGAGTCGCGGGAGCTGGTCACGGGTCCACGGGCGGCTGACTTTCACTGGAGAAATGTTTAAGTAGAGGGAAATCTGTCTCCTACAACCTCACACACAGGTATTTTATGCATTTGCACATTGTAAGCGATTGTCACGCAGTTCTGAATATAGCATATCACTAGCCAAGTTTCCATCCACTCGTCAATGGAATTATCTGAAGTTCGGTAAAAAAACTCATGTGAATAAAGCTGGTGAAAGTGTGTTTCCATCCAGCGGCTTTAAGCGAATATAAACCTGTGTGTAATGACGTCACATGCTGTTTTGCCATCAAATTGGTATATCGAATTAATTTGAGGCATTTTAAGGCGTTTCCATTCATTTTCGCACAACATTCAAGCAAACATTTGCAAACAAAGTTTTGCTGGACAAAAAGCCGTATATCCATCAAGATAAAATCCCATGAGACCGAACGCATTTGAGTCGATATTCATGAAATTCAAACGAATTTTACTGTTTCCATAAGGCATTTTTCAATAGATATCACTTAATGCGGATAAAAACGTGTGGATGGAAACAGCTTTTGTGATTATTATTGTGATTATCTTGTGTGTTTTTACTCTGCCAACATAGAGAGTTTCAAATAATGCGTGAATGATTCAATGACTCATTATTTTATTCCTGAATAATGTTCCATCCACACGTTTTTATCCGCATTAAGTGATATGGAATGAAAAATGCCTTATGGAAACAGTGAAAATTCGATTGAGTTTCATGAATATCGACTCAAATGCGTTCGGTCTCATGGGATTTTATCTTGATGGATATACGGCTTTTTGTCCAGCAATCTTTGTTTGCAAATGTTTGCTTGAATGTTGTGCGAAAATGAATGGAAACACCTTAAAATGCCTCAAATCAATTCGATATACCAATTTGATCGCAAAACAGCATGTGACGTCATTACACACAGGTTTATATTCGCTTTAAAGCTGTTTGATGGAAACACACTTTCACCAGTTTTATTCACATGAGTTTTCTTCACATGAGTCAGTGAAAAATCCACACCACTAATTCACAGGCAAAATTTAAATGTATTTATTTATAGATAAATGATTTCTTTTTATGATAAGGAAACTTCTTTGGCAAGGCGAGCACATTTAAGGATTTAAAAATAATCATAAATATATATATATTTTTAAAGAAATTCCTACGTTGTTGATCTAGTTTTGGCCTCTGTTCATTTTTTTTGGTCCTGTATATGTATTTACTGAAACCCCCTAACATTTCTATTAAATATCCATACAGTAAAACATGTTCCACCGTCACCAAGCCTTCATCTTATTCAGTGGAGGAATATTTGTTACATAGAGTTAAATGGAGATCAAAGACTTGTGTAAAATGGGCAGTTGTTCTCGGCTGGAATCGTGAATGAGAGTCCGAGGTCAAAGGTCAGGCTGTCGGTGCCAGCTGCTCTGCTCTCATTGAATATGCAGAAGGATGATCTGCAAATCTCCAAATATCTCCGTCTCCCCTGACATCGCTCCAAGTTTTCAAGCTTTCTGTTACTAATTATTCGTCGGCGATAGTTAGAGGGTAATGAGAGATGTTTCTGGATGTGTGACCCTGATTAGTATGCGTTCTAGCACGGCTAATTGTGGGTAGAAAAGCTCATTGTTCCTCTGGCTTCCTGTACAAAGAGCATTAGCAGCAGTGTTTAGCGGCTAGGGACCCGAGACAAGCGCGCTTTTTGTCTTTGTGGACCCTAAGCTCGACCCCCCGGTGTAAAATCAGCCCTAACCCTCTGAACGTGACAAGGTCAAGGCCTAAGCGCTGTTTTCAGCGCCGCGAGGTTTAACGTGACGGCGACGCTACATGTGTGCTTGTAAAACTCAGGGGAAAGCAGCGTTGGTGTAACGTAACATCAGGGGACCGTAAAACTCAGAAGCCCCTTTAAAACAAATAGATGGATTAGATTTCTGTCAACAGCAGCTTTACCAGCTCAACGACTCAAACTCTAACAGAACATCTATTTATTTGACATTAAATACTGTGTGATTGTTTATAGAATGAGTCTACACTAACGCTCTAAAAATGCTGGGTTGTTTTAGCCCGACTTTGGGTCCAATATGAACAAACCCAAACTGGGTTAAAAAATGTATGTAAAAATGTAACCCAACAGCTGGGTTTGTCCATATATGACCCAAAGTTGGGTTAAAGCAATCCAGCATTTTTGACTTACGAAATTATTGAGTGTAATGTTGGTTATAGGGTTTACCTTAATTATTTTATTTTTTGAAAATGGCAATATGATTATACCAAATCAAGAAGTTGGTATCTAAAGTATACGTTTATTTTACAGATTGATTTTATTTGTTCAAAATAATTGTTTTGAAACATTTCTAAAACTGGACATTTTGAACATTGAGAGAACATTCTGAAATAACTTTTTGTTAAGGTCATTGCACACTGAGTCCAAAATTTCCGCATGCGCTTTTTTGTATTCGTGATTCGGTGTCTCTGAAATGTCAAAACCCCATTCAAACTGCTTGCTACGAATGCGAAAAACGCAGAAAATCAACTCCGATCCGATTTTTTTAATGACGGACGAAAGTTTCGGAGGCAGTGTGCAAGCATGATTGACATAACGTGAGGTCGTATTTATTTTTTAACGTGCGAAAATTTCGGATGCGAATTTCGGACTCAGTGTGCAATGGCCTTTACAGGGTGGTCCTTAAATGTCTTAAATAAAGTTTTCCTACTAAAAGGCCTTAAAAAGTATCAAAATGTCTTAAATTCAGATTCGATGGGTCTTAAATATTTCTGGTCACATTAACGCTAAAATTTCTCCAGTCTGATGAACCCGATGTCCGTCAAATAAACAGTGAAGCATCGAATCTCGAGAATTATTCTGATTTTATTACATAAACAGCGATTGATAATGATAATGTGTTTCTGGTATTGAGACTCACTGTCTCTGTGAGAGATTTTAAAGTGAGAAATCAAAACTAATGAGCGTAACAGCACACATAAACTCACAGAAGAAACATACTGAGGTAAACATTAAAAATGTTGAGTTTTTTTATTCATAACATATAATATAGTTAAGTAACATAACATGACAGGAGCTATTTTGCTGAATATTCTCACAATTACAAATGTTACATTAATTTTATTTCAATAAACAAGTAGTTAATATTAAATTACTTAAGTTAAACACATACGTATGTAATGTGTATTTCCATCACAGGTTTGGTCTTAAATTGAATTCAAAGTGGCATTAAAAAAGGTCTTAAAAAGACTTAAATGTAACTTGTTTATATCTGTAGACACCCTGCTTTAGTCTTTCCATTCCCATCAGACACTTCACAGCTCTCGATGTACGTTCTTCTCTCATGTGTGTTTAATCTGCGTGGAGTTAGTCATCTATCACTGTTATGCATTGATTTCTTACTAACTGATCCACAGAACATCAGTGTTTTAATCGCACATGTTCGTGTTTTATAAATCTGAGGGTTTTCTGAGACCGTTTACCACAAAAAAGCAATACAAACACTCTTTCTACTGGTAGATGCACAGGACCTGTGATTAAATCAGTGTGTGTTTGATAAGTGTGATACACAGACTCTGTCCAGGTCTTCCTTCTCAGTGTTTCCACACGCTGAGCTGATAAACTCAAATATCGAGTCCGGCTGGGAATCCTCATAAAGCTAAACACATGGGAAGTGATTTCACAGCGGATGTTCCACCTATGAGGAATACAAACCTTTCGCTTATTGATTTCCCAATGTTTCCTTTCCACCGTGTGCAGTACGCAGAGATGAGAGAAGGAAAAACAGAGATACTAGACATCAGATTTTATTGGAAAAGCCAGGATATTAATTCCCTTTATAACACATGGCTTTCTCGCAGACAAACTGTGATATATACACTCTCAGAAAAAAAGGTACAAAAGCTGTCACTGTGGCGGTACCTTTTCAAAAGGTACATCTTTGCACCTAAAAAGTGCATATTAGTCGCTCAAAGGAACATATTAGTACCAAAAGTGTACATATTAGTACCATTAGTAAATGTTACATATTAGTATCAAAAGTGGACATATTAGTACCAAAAGTGGACATATTAGTACCTAAATGTTACATGTTAGTATCAAAAGTGTACATATTAGTACCTAAATGTTACATGTTAGTATCAAAAGTCTACATATTAGTACCAAAAGTGTACATATTAGTACCTAAATGTTACATGTTAGTATCAAAAGTGTACATATTAGTATCAAAAGTGGACATATTAGTACCTAAATGTTACATGTTAGTATCAAAAGTGTACATATTAGTATCAAAAGTGTACATATTAGTACCTAAATGTTACATGTTAGTATCAAAAGTGTACATATTAGTATCAAAAGTGGACATATTAGTACCTAAATGTTACATGTTAGTATCAAAAGTGTACATATTAGTATCAAAAGTGTACATATTAGTACCTAAATGTTACATGTTAGTATCAAAAGTCTACATATTAGTACCAAAAGTGTACATATTAGTACCTAAATGTTACATATTAGTATCAAAAGTGGACATATTAGTACAAAAGTGGACATATTAGTACCTAAATGTTACATGTTAGTATCAAAAGTGTACATATTAGTACCAAAAGTGTACATATTAGTACCTAAATGTTACATGTTAGTATCAAAAGTCTACATATTAGTACCAAAAGTGTACATATTAGTACCTAAATGTTACATATTAGTATCAAAAGTGGACATATTAGTACCAAAAGTGGACATATTAGTACCTAAATGTTACATGTTAGTATCAAAAGTGTACATATTAGTATCAAGTGGACATATTAGTACCTAAATGTTACATGTTAGTATCAAAAGTCTACATATTAGTACCAAAAGTGTACATATTAGTACCTAAATGTTACATGTTAGTATCAAAAGTGTACATATTAGTACCTAAATGTTACATATTAGTATAAAAAGTGTACATATAAGTACCAAAAGTGTACATATTAGTACCTACAGTAAATGTTACATGTTAGTATCAAAAGTCTACATATTAGGACCAAAAGTGACATATTAGTACCTAAATGTTACATATTAGTATCAAAAGTGGACATATTAGTACCTAAATGTTACATATTAGTATCAAAAGTGGACATATTAGTACCTAAATGTTACATGTTAGTATCAAAAGTGGACATATTAGTACCTAAATGTTACATATTAGTATCAAAAGTGGACATATTAGTACCTAAATGTTACATGTTAGTATCAAAAGTGTACATATTAGTACCAAAAGTGTACATATTAGTATCAAAAGTGTACATATTAGTACCAAAAGTGTACATATTAGTACCTAAATGTTACATGTTAGTATCAAAAGTGTACATATTAGTACCTAAATGTTACATATTAGTATAAAAAGTGTACATATAAGTACCAAAAGTGTACATATTAGTACCTACAGTAAATGTTACATGTTAGTATCAAAAGTCTACATATTAGGACCAAAAGTGACATATTAGTACCTAAATGTTACATATTAGTATCAAAAGTGGACATATTAGTACCTAAATGTTACATATTAGTATCAAAAGTGGACATATTAGTACCTAAATGTTACATGTTAGTATCAAAAGTGGACATATTAGTACCTAAATGTTACATATTAGTATCAAAAGTGGACATATTAGTACCTAAATGTTACATGTTAGTATCAAAAGTGTACATATTAGTACCAAAAGTGTACATATTAGTATCAAAAGTGTACATATTAGTACCAAAAGTGACATATTAGTACCCAAATGTTACATATTAGTATCAAAAGTGGACATATTAGTACCTAAATGTTACATATTAGTATCAAAAGTGACATATTAGTACCTAAATGTTACATGTTAGTATCAAAAGTGGACATATTAGTACCTAAATGTTACATGTTAGTATCAAAAGTGACATATTAGTACCAAAAGTGACATATTAGTACCTAAATGTTACATATTAGTATCAAAAGTGGACATATTAGTACCTAAATGTTACATATTAGTATCAAAAGTCTACATATTAGTACCAAAAGTGACATATTAGTACCTAAATGTTACATGTTAGTATCAAAAGTGGACATATTAGTACCTAAATGTTACATGTTAGTATCAAAAGTGGACATATTAGTACCTAAATGTTACATGTTAGTATCAAAAGTGGACATATTAGTACCTAAATGTTACATATTAGTACCAAAAGTCAAAAACAAGCTACATTGTTAAAAGCGCTGTATAAATGAGGATGACTCGACTTGTGTGTGTGTGTTTCTGCTCAATCATTGTGTGTTTCAGTGTTTTGTTTCCCGCTGATGTGAAGGTGTGTTTGAGAGTTTGAAGGCCTGCGGTTTCAAAAGGTCAAATGCCGTGTGACCTCTGAGGTCTAATGTAGCGCTTCATGCAAATAGATGCGGTTTGTTTGTTGCTTTGTGTCTTGTTGACATGCGACTACATTACACTTTTGTTTCCGTAACGAGTTTAAACCGAGGCTTGCATC
>CM070836.1:37385944-37413444 GCA_036326025.1 Chrosomus eos | reverse complement strand
TATAATCCATTTATTCGCTTTTTGAGCATAGACCTGAACATTTTATTTCCAATTTAAAGGGATAGTTCACCCCAAAATGAAAACTCTGTCAGTAATTACTCTCCCTCATGTTGTTCAACCCCGTAAGACTTTCGTTCATCTTCGGGACACAAAATGAAGATATTTGTGATTAAATCTGAGAGCTGGGTCACTCCTCCATAGGCTTCTAAGGGATTGAAACTTGCCGGCCCAGAAAAGTTATTAAAGACATCGTTAAAATAGTCCAAGTGACTACAGTGACTCAATCTTACGTTTATCAAGCGACGAGAATACTTTTTGTGCGCAAAAAACAAACCAAAATAGCGACTATATTCAAGTTTTTTGCGCTCAAAAAGTATTCTCGTCACTTGATAAGCTGTTCGGTTAAGGTAAAAAAGTTACTTAGTTCACCTTTAATATCATCACTCGTGAAAAATCCTCTTTCAGGGAGAGGGAGGAGGGGGTCATTCACGAGTGATGATATTACTGCGCCGAGTCGAAGTTCTCTCAGTGCTATTCCGCCATACATTATTATAGTTATCCATTTTACCCGCTTAGAAAAACATTTTATTTTGTGTCACCATATTTGTCGTGTAACTACTCGTGTAACTGTATTTAAATAGGGAAAACGTGGAGGTGTTTGGTCGCTTCTTCATCTCTGTTTGGCCCATAATGAATGAACTGGGCTAAGCTAAGCTAAGCTAAGCTAAGCTAACTGCTCTCAAAGTGTCTCTGTGCGCCAGAGCGATTGAGCGCACGCACTGAGACGAGAGAGGTGTGTATCAACTCGTCTTAGATAAAGAAATAACAGAGTTAAATATGGAGTGTTCCTTTAATGGTCACAAATGTGATTCTGATTGGACGTTCTGTTATTATTACTGGAGAAACAATATTTGTTCATAACCCGAGAGCGTTCCCAGTTAGCTGGTGGTCGGATGAGGAGAACTAACCCAGACCACACGCGTGTGTTTGTCACTGGTTGCGAAGCTGAAGTGAAGGACTGTTTATGTTTCATCAAAACACTTCTGATTCTCCATCTCCTCCAGCTGATAAGAAGCCGTTCTTCACGTCATGTTCTTTCTGCTGGGTTATTCTGGGTGTGCTTCACCTGTTGTGCTTTCTCTGTTCTTTATGAGAAACGGCTTCAGTTCACATGTTTCTGATTTAAAGGTCCCATATTGTACTACTTTCTGAAGTTTTATTTTATGTTTTGATGTCCTTAAGAATATATATTTTGCGGTATAAGTACCAAAAAACATCTCAATATATATGTACAGCTCTTTCTCAGGAGCTCTGCCAAGAACAGGCCTGTCTACTTAATATTCATGAGCCTCTCTTCTGATTGGCCTGTTGTTTTTTGAGTGACGCACCATTGGTCGGGGTGGAGACTGAAGGCGGAGACTAAGTAGTTCTGACATCACAAATATACAGAAGTCACAACGGCTCAGCTACTTTACTCATGGCTGTGTGTGTGTGTGTGTGTGTGTGTGTGTGTGTGTGTGTGTGTGTGTGTGTGTGTGTGTGTGTGTGTGTGTGTGATCCACTGTTCTGAAACTTATATGTAGTTTCATAGAGCCGAGACTCTGTTATCATGACAAAAGCCAGGAAATTTCAATTTTGACAATATGGGACCTTTAAACTTCATCTCCTCTCTCCGAGTCCGAGCATGAAGCGTGTTTTATCCGCTGTAAAGCCGTGTGTATCCTCATGAGGTGTTGAAACGGGAAATATCTTCAGCGTCTCATGTATAATCGCTGACACCTTTGCTTGAACACGTGCGTGTCTCTGTTTGACTGACCGGACCAAAAGAAAAGCAATAGTTCTGCCAAAAAACCAAAACTCTGTCATCATTTACTAAATGAGGAACACAGATGCATGTGCACTTTTCCATAATGTGCATTGGAGCCGCCAAGCTAAAAAATGACAGAAAAGTGCAATAATAGACATCCATATGTCTGATATTCAGTATCCCAGGTCTTCTGAAGTCATACAGTAGCTCTGTGAGGAGCAATGTGCTCTCCGCTAGTGTGACGGAAGAAGAGATTTTCAGATAATAATGTGTCATATTTCAGTCGGTTCGTCGCAGAAAGTCTTCAGAAGATGTGGAATAGTGCACTAGATGTATGGATGGGATGTTTAGAGGGTTTTTGATAATTTTTTCCTCCACATTATGGAAAATTACACTGCAAAATATACTTTTCTTCAGGTTTTTCACAGAAGAAAGCAAATCATTGCACATGCAACGTCACGGTCAAGGGTTCGATTCTCAGGGAAAGCATGAACTGATCGAATGTAAACCAGTGCAAGTCACTTTGGGTAAAAACATCTGCCAAATGCATGAATGTAAGTGATGACAACTTGTACTTTTAGTAATCCGGTAAAACCGTTAAAATTTAAGTAATAAATATTCACTTTTTAACATAAAAGCATGTTCTGGGACATTTTACTGCATTTTTTAGCTCGACAGAGTATTTTTGTAATGTCAGCTGTTTGTACAGTAATAAAAATAATACTTACATAATATAAATAATAATAATAATAATTATTATTATTATTATTAATAATAATAAGAAGAAGAATAAGGGGTCAAAATGGCCTGGGTCTCATCCTCATTTTTGTAATGTCAGCTGTTTGTACAGAAATATATTACATAATACTTACATAATATAAATAATAATAATAAGTATTATTATTATTATTAATAAGAAGAATAAGAGGTCAAAATGGCCTGGGTCTCATCCGCACTAGTATTAATAATAATAATAATTAATTATTATTATTATTTATTATAAATTCATTTTTTATATTCAGTATTTATTCTTTTAATGTTAAAGCATGTTCTGGTGCATTTTTTAGAGTATTTTTGTAATGTCACCTGTTTGTACAGTAATATATTAAATAATACTTACATAACATAAATAATAATAATTATTATTATTAATAAGAAGAATAAGGCGTCAAAATGGCCTGGGTCTCGTCCTCACTAGTATTAAAAATAATAATAATTATTAATTATAAATTCCTTTTTTATATTCAGTATTTATTCATCTAACATTAAAGCATGTTCTTGGACATTTTACAGCACAGTCTGTTTTTTAAACATTTTTCTATAATGTCAGCTTATTTCCCAGTGAATATTCCTGCGCGTCTGATCTCTGGACTCGGGTCAGAAGCCTCTAATGGTCCGGTTCTCGTCCTCTTGTTAGTAAAGCGTCCTGCTGTTTGTGATTGTCCCTGTTAAGGTCTTAAACTCAGACGTGGGGTCACGTATCCCCGTGTTCACGGCAGCGCTCATTAATCTTCCTTAACGAGCCTCAGTTTCCCAGAGGGCTTGGGATGATCCCACCGGAGGACCATAATCACTTACTGCAGCGCATCTCCCCACGGGCGCTGATTTATCGGGACGCGTCCCGGCCGAGGCGAGGGGTAACGAGACGACTCAAAAGGGGAGAAGATCAATATCCCAGAGTGCTGTCCATTTGGATAATGGACAATGGAATCATAACTGCAGTTGTGGAGTTAAGTGGACAGGGCCAAAGCCCTCTTCATTATCTAATACATTCAGGGCTTTTTCAGTGTTAAGTGAATTACAATCCTGCACAAAAAGGACATTTAACTTGCTTGTCCAGAAGCCAGTGAGAATAACATCTGTTCATTCCTCCCGAATGAGCGTGAGCGGCACGGATCCTGTTAACTCTCATTACGGGCAGAGACGTGATCAAACCTCGGACCTCGTGAAGTGTGTGTTGTGGAGGAGAGTGTGAGATGCAGCATTTCATCAGATGGACCAGAAAACAGATGAAAAAAGACCTTTTAAAAAAATAACTTCACATGTGACAGTAGGGCTGCATTATAGTGCGATTTTCAATAGGGAAAGGCTGCGATTTGATTTAATAAATATACATATACATATATATATATATACACCTACACATGTGTCAAAGTAAAGCTTTACATTTTCCCTGCAGTTTTGTACTAAAATAAAAACTTTGATGGTTTAAAATTAGTGCTGTCAAATCGATTAATCGCATCTTACATACAAGTTTTTTTTTACATACTGTAATATATATGTGTATATATATATATAATTATATTTATATAATACATGTGTGTGTGTATTTTATATGCAGTACAGTTGTACTGTTTAATAAAAAAAATTACTATTTTTATTATTACCATCTTAAATATCATTTTTGAACATAGATTTTTTTATATTAAATTTAAAAGAATAATATTTCATATTTTGTTTAAATATGTCTATGTAAGTAATAGTAAAATATTAAATTCTTTCTTTTTTATATGAATAAATATTTATAATTATTTAATTTGTATTATTTTTTTCCCCTACAAAAAAAAAAAAAAAATCTTGGATAAAAAATAAGAAGAAGCATTTTAAGTCGAAATCCAAATTTTTATCAGATAAATCACCCTTACTTTTTTCCTCCAAATCACGCATCCCTATGAGCCAGTAATATTATAACACACACACACCCCAGAAACTGCACAGAAACTAATCTAAAACACCCTAGTATTATGCTATAACTTATCCTTATTCCAAACCAGGATTTAGTTTTTCCACACACGTGCTTGAGGAAGTTTGAGAACGTATTCCTGCTTCATTCATCAAGCTGTTGAAAGTGTTTGCACGTTTTAAAAGATTCAAGTTTCACAAATCATTGTAAAAATCTGCGTTTCTGTGTGTGATTTCCTCAGACCGTCGGCTCTTTGAAGACGGTTGACTGACAGCTTAACACACACACACACACACACACGCACGCACGCACACGCACGCACACACACACACACACGCACACACACACACGCACACACACACATGTCACACAGATACTTGTTCTGTCATTGAAGGAAGCTTTGAGGGTTTACTACAGTATATGTTAACAGCCACATGATTTACCTGGAAACAGAAAGTGTCGTGCGCGAGATGCTTTATTGTCACAGCCACAGATTACACGTGTGATCGTCTGTAAACAAACTTCTGTTTGTATCTCTCGGTTTTAGAGATGCGTGACAGTCTGTCAGATTTGCCTTTGTGAGCGACGCTTCATTTTGATAACGCTAGCGATAACAGTCTGGGTTTCCACTCATCATCTTCCTCTTCATCATCATCTTCCTCTTCATCTTCCTCTTCCTCTTCCTCTTCATCTTCCTCTTCCTCGACACGGATCCCCCGCAGACATTCACATGAAGAAAACACACGGCGTTCGACTCCTGCGTGTGCTTTAGGTTTCTTAGTGTTGGGAAAAGTTTTATGTTATCAAGCAGCTTCTTCTTGTGAAGTTCCCATGAAATCCTTTCAAACTGAGTCTATATTTATTTGTGTAGCGCTTTTCACAATACACATCATTTCAAAGCAGCTTTAGAGAAAATGCACGAGTCTACATTACTATTTAGGTAACTGTCTAAGTTATGCATTTCAGAAATACATATGCAAAATCAAAGTTAGCTAAAAATGTATTCATTTAAGCAATGTAGTAATTTAATGCAGAAACAATGATTGCAGTAACGAATACTTGTTTGTTAAGTGTGTGTTAACGTGTGTTTGTGTTATCAGCACAAATATACTTTACAGTGTTTTCTATCCACTTACACAAGAAGACAGTCTGACCGGCACGTAAAGCGACCTGAAATACAGTGGATAAAGTTACATAATAGTTTCTGCAAAGGTTGTGTGTATATTGATGAAATCTATGTAAACCTGTAGATTTGCTAATCATTTTTGTGTACCGATAAATCATAAAGTATTTTTTATTTTGGTTGTACTATCCACAACACATATTGTTGCATTTTTGTATTGGGATATATTGTGGCACAATATATTGTCACACCCTTAATATAAAGGGAAAGTGACTTTTAAATGATATAAATATCAGCCTTTTGACACTCAACGTTTTTATAAAATAAATCTGTAGTTGTGAGCACATGTTGCTGTTGTAGAGTTCAGCGTCTCTCCTCTGACTGCTTTCAGGAGACGAAGCGCTTGTGTTTCAGAGCTTGACTGATGGCAGCATATGCTTTTGCGCGTAATGATTTTGCGAGTGTTATCGGATGGCAGATCTTCACAGGACGGTTCTTTGTGTGAAGCCTCACAGGGCTTCATTGTGTTTCAGGAACAGGTGTCCTTTCTGTCCGAGCTTGTAGTGCGTTGGTCGTCGCCTCTCCATTTACAGTGGAACCCGAACCAGACGCTTCTCCTCCTGACAACTCCTGCTCTTTCATGATGTGACGGCCATCAAACATTAATGCGGTTTCCTCCGGGCTAATCACAGCTCCTCAATGAGCCGCAGAACCACGGCTTTTATGTCATTGTGGCTTTTTATGTGAACGGGCAGAACGTCTCTGCGGCCAGAAGCTCTTTATGCTCAGGTGAGGTGGACTCGCATGACAATTAGAGAATTCACCGGTGGAAATATTCCTCTTTTAGGCCAAGATTGCGAGTTTATTCATTCCTGCCGTTGTGAGTGTCCCAGCTGTCATTTCACACTGTAAAAAGTGTTCAGTTCACTTACTTAACCCTTGTGCATCAATTAAAAAAAGTTACACATAGAGGACAAAAATGTCCACGTCAAAAACTGTCATAAAAAGTTTAATCTTGGAGCACAGACTTAAGTTTGGTATCATTTTAAAGAAGACACTTGGCAGATTATTGATTAATATGTTCTAAGAAAATTAATAAGTAAATCCAAAAACAAGTTATAAAGGTAAAAATTATTTATGAACATTATTTTATATAAAATATATATTTTATGAAACAAGTTGAACTCTAAAACGGCTAGAAAATCAAAGCCATACATCTAAATAAGTTGTGTTTCAAATTTGAGGTTGATATCTCAAAAAATGAGCTTTCGGTGAGATGTTGTTTGGGCGCAGAAACAGAGTCACACAGTGATTGATTTGTTATTTGCAGTTGAGTTTTTCTCTCTCAATATTACAAAACACACACACACACACATGTTTTATAACACACATACTAACCACACTCACACAGTTATCGTTGCATAATTGGCTCTATAAAATGCATGCCGAATATGCCGTGCATCCCGTGTCTCCATATCCGCGGTCATCTCGACTCGTTTACTCTAACCTAAAATACAATCTCAGCGCTTATCGTCTACGTCACGGCTCTCAGCCCGCTCTCTGTTCGTTGATTGGCCGAACTTGATTGGCCGGCTGTTTTCAGGCCGGAGGAAAACTGAGAGATAGGCCGCTATCTCAGACTGAGTACAGAAGCGAACTGAAATTGAGCGGAAGTACGAAGTCTGATGTAGTCAGGCTAAGTTCAATGGCCCTTGGATACAAAATTGCAGTTTTAATGGGTTTCAATGGGGCCATTTTTGTCCAAACGGCGCTGAGAGGAAGTATTTTTGTAGTGCAAAATTGATTTTTTAAAAGAAATGGCGGTGAAATAGTAAAATTGCAATAAAAATACATTCCTGCAGCAAATTTTATGCAGTTAGCATTAACATAGGCAAAGTGATAAAAAAACCCTGAAAAAGCCAAATTTGTCCATAAGGATGCACAAGGATTACATTTTTTTTTCTGATTAAGCATGAAGTTTATTGACTTAATAATTTGAAGGCAATTTTTTTCAGTTAAGTCAACTGATGACTTTGTAGGATACCTATAGACCCGATATAGTCCGGCTATGAGTAACCCACTTATACCCAAAATAACCTTGAATTTGGTTACATCATTTTGGCCAAAAATAACTTGCGAGACGTATGATATTCCATCATGTAAGCAAAGTAAACAGTGATTACAAGGCGTTTCATTTCCAGTCTTAATATCTAGTAATTGATGACTAGTCTATCCTTGGGCTCTGGTTTAGACGTCTATAAAATTTTCAATGACCGCCCAAATTTTGCCTTGTTTTCAGTGATTAGAAGGTGTTTGGGTTAATTTCTTCACTCATTTAATTTCTTTGTTATCTAATCGATGACTAGTCTATTCTTGGGCTATGGTTTAGACGTCTATTACATTTTGAAAAGATTAAAAACAACCCAAATTTTGCCTTGTTTTAGCCTATAGACGTCTTTTAGCCTATAACCTTAAATTTGGTTGCATGTCGTTTTGGCAAAAAATAACTTGTGTGAGATGTATGATATTCCATCATGAAAGCAAAGTAAAGAGTGATTACAAGGTGTTAGGTTTAATTTCTTCACTCATTTCATGTATTGTCTGATGACTAGTCTATTCTTGCGGCGATGGTTTAGACGTCGATAAATGTTCACTGACAGCCCAATTTTGCTTGTTTTCAGTGGTTACAAGGTGTTTGTTAATTTCTTCAATCTCTTTGTCTAACTGATGACTAGTCTATTCTTGCGGCGATGGTTAGACATCAATAAATTTTCACTGACAGCCCAAATTTTGCCTTGTTTTAGCCTGGACGTCTGTGTTTGGACAGCTATTACATGTCTTTTAAACACAAAATTGTGTCTGCAGGAGTTATTTCTCAGACTAACAGGTGACTGCGAGATATAGCTAAAGATATGACGCCCGCCAGGAAATTCAAATTGCATATTGCGTATGGAAAAGAAGCATTTTCGTTGCCGCTGGCCAGAGACGGTCCACCGTGTGATGGATGATGGTCCGGAGGCTACGTTCAGCAAATAAGCCCAGTTTGTCATGTGAATATATACGTGTGCGAGACTGTTATTCTGCTTATCCGCCCGTGTGTGTCAGGTGTGGAGATGATAATTCGAGTCTGTCTGCGAGCGGGGTTTATTACCAGCTCTCCATCTGCTGATGAAGCTACGGATGCTTGAGTTCCTGGAAGCCAGAGGTGCTTGATTCACAATGAGATGCCAGTAAACAGATGCATGAGATCAGCGAGTGTGTGCCGTTCGTCACGCTGGGAGCTCAGGACTGGCAGCTTTATGTACGGCCGTTTAAGTCGACATGAAATCGACTCTTTTTACCTTCTTAATAAATGTGGCTGGTGTTCGATTCATTAGTGCACGCTTTTCTGAAGGGGAAGAAGAAACGTTCTCAATCGTTCATCAAATCAAAATCACTTTCTCTACATCTGAAGTGCCTTTTTTTTAATGCATTGACTCATCAGTCAACCCAAACATGCATGCAAGATTATTCACAATCAGGTTTTTTTCAGTATGTAGTGCCGTCACTCACTATGTTTCCATCCACACGTTTTTATCCGCATTAAGTGATATGGAATGAAAAATGCCTTATGGAAACATTAAAATTCGATTGAATTTCATGAATATCGACTCAAATGAAATGCGTTCGGTCTCATGGGATTTTATCTTGATGGATATACGGCTTATGCGATAAACGCTGATGGAAACGTTATTACGGCGCGATCCGTTTTGTCTAGCAAAACTTTGTTCGCAAATCTTTGCTTGAATGTTGTGAGAAAATGAATGGAAACACCTTAAAATGTCTCAAATCAATTCGATATACCAATTCAATCGCAAAACAGCATGTGACGTCATTACACACAGGTTTTTATCCGCTATAAAGCCGTTGGATGGAAACACACTTTCACCAGCTTTACTCGCATGAGTTTTTACCGAACTTCAGATAATTCGATTGACGAGCGGATGGAAACTTGACTAGTGAGTGATTCCTCAAGACACTATGTGAATTCTGAATTAAATACATGAATTTGTCACAACACAAAGAAAGTTGACTTGGCATGAGAGCCCTGCTGAAAAAAACTAAACAACTGAAACCAGGTGAAGATAGTCGGCTGGTTTTTGGACTGGTTTTGACCACTTTCTTAACTGGGAGACCAGCTTAAACCAGGTACATCCAGCTCAAAGGAATAGTTCACTTAAAGGATAATTCCAGTATTTAGCACTTTGAGTCTATTTTCTAGTGTGTTTTGGATGAGCTAGAGTGGTGGACACAGAAATGTTGACGATGGGTCCTGTCTCGACTTTTTGACTCTTTTAGAATCGCCTCTGAGCGCTTCAGAGTGGCTGTCTATGGGCATGCACAAACATGTGCTTAAAACAACCCAACGTTCGTTTTCAAAACTGTGACACTCACAGAGTGGTTAGTGGTGTTCGTTGATGTTCCAAAACAAGTAGCGTACAGAAATACATTTTCTGTCGTGTTTTATTTGGCATTTTGTAAAATCGCATGATATCTGTTGGAGGACTCAGTGCTCGTTTTTATTACGGCGCTACCGGAAACGGAAACGGGTCTGTTTACTTTTGGTTGTAGTCTTTTCGCTCGGTTCTCCGTCTCTCAGAAGGCTAGCGTGAGCAGAGCAACTGCGGCAAAGTGGTTGTCGCCATCAAGTGGTCGGGAGTGTGCTAACGCTTCAGACTCAAATATCCAGCGGAAGTTTATATGCGGTGTGAGGTATCTGAAAAAATAGTTCCACTATAGCAAATAACACGGATTGAAATCATACATTGCGCCGATATATTTGTTTTTAATCATCAACGAACACCACTAACCACTCGGTGAGTGTCACAGTTTTGAAAACGAACGTTGGGTTGTTTTAAGCACATGTTTGTGCATGCCCATAGACAGCCACTCTGAAGCGCTCAGAGGCGATTCTAAAAGAGTCAAAAAGTCGAGACAGGACCCATCGTCAACATTTCTGTGTTCACCACTCTAGTTCATCCAAAACAAGCTCATAATTGAAGCAACGCGCTAATTTTTTCCAGGCGCAGTATGTTTGTACTTCGCGATTGTCTATGACAACTATTGACAACAAACCCACCGTACGCTGTCACGAGACTATCTATGGTAGCCCATAAGGGATAAAAAATGTAAAAAACGCAGCACACGCAACGACGGGCCACACTAACATTAAACTTTAATGTCAAGTTGGGGGCCACAAAATATCACTCCGCGGGCCGCGAGTTCGAGACCACTGCTTTAGATGAACCCAGGTGAAATACACGTATCAGATCTCTCAGAAACACATTGATTTCTGTGCATCAGAACAACAACATCATCATGATCAGAGGCGTTTTCCTTTACTCCATCATGTGTGATATTCTAAAGCCAAAGATCAGTATCTGACAGAAAGAGTTTCCCAAAACTCCCCTGCCAACATTTGGCATCAAAACATTCGTGTTAAAGCCTGTTCTTAGATCAGATGTGTCTGTCGGAGCGTCTCATTATGGGAATGTTGCCTCTGGCGTCCAACACGGCTGCTATTGTTTCAGTCTGAATGCTATTCACCGATGCTTTATTCAGCGTCTGAATACTGCCGCACATTGCACAGACTTTATTTCTCAGCTGAGGCTTTAAAACTCCATTTGCATGAATTTAATGACAAGACTTGATGTTGATAAAGGCCAGAAGCCACTAGACATGAGCGATGCAGGAATCTACCTGTTGTTCATCAGCGCGTCGTGCCATTAACAGTCGGAGGAAAGATTCATAAGAATGCTGAATGCATCCGGGATGAACGTGGCGTCTCGTAGCAACAGGGCCGAGAGCCTCATCCAAGCTTCTCCTGTTGTCGGAGAGTGTGTGTGAGTGTTTTATCCCTTTTGAAAAGACTAAAGAGAAAAGCAATCCGTTTTCAGGCCGGTGAGGAGGGAAGGTCTGTAAGTGCTGTTTAATAAACTCTTAAAGATCGGCCTCTGTGTGTCCTCGGGCCTCGAGGAGGAACACGGACAATAGATGTAGTGCGCTTTCAGTACGAGTGTGTGCGAGACTTTTACATGCCGTGACACGTTCTGCACGGGTGAAAGAGATGCTGTCCAGGAGTGTTTTCTGTTACACTCACTTCTGCCGTTAATTCAATTAAGTTGTCAGGACTTTGTGTGTTTTGGAACGCAGGTGATCAAAAAGCTGAGAATTTAGCATGTTGTCATTTTGCCTGGAGCTTTACAGTTGCATACATGCGCCATTATATCTTTATTTTTTATTCTTTTTATTTTTTATTATGCAATCCAATACTTACAAGTGACTGATACAACAAAACCCATCAAGGCCACATACATAAACATCAACACATAAACATGAACATACATACGTGTGTGTGTGTGTGTGTGTGTGTGTGTGTGTGTGTGTGTGTGTGTGTGTGTGTGTGTGTGTGTGTGTGTGTGTGTGTGTGTGTGTGTGTGTGTGTGTGTGTGTGTGTGTGTGTGTGTGTGAGAGTGGAAGTAACTTAGAGAAACATCTTACAGATACAAAAGACGTAATAAAAATTAACTAAATAATAAAAGAAAAGAGAAAAAAATGGTATTAACTGGAGGATGAGGAATATATGATAATATAGTCTTATAAAAATATAATAAAAGTAAAATAATAATAGTAGTAGCAATAATAGCTAATCTTTTCATCTGGAATGAGGGGGAGGTTGGAGGACAAAGAAGAGGATAAATAATAAGAACACAAAATAAGGCTATTATTAATATGGTAAAAAAAAAAAAAAAAAAGTTAATGCATATATCATCGTCTTTAATCATTGTTTCGTCCAGCCTAGCAAAGAATTTGTGCTTTTTTTGAAAGGTCATGTGTGTGTGTGTGTGTGTGTGTGTGTGTGTGTGTGTGTGTGTGTGTGTGTGTGTGTGTGTGTGTGTGTGTGTGTGTGTGTGTGTGTGTGTGTGTTGTGTGTGTGTGTGTGACTTCATCAAAATATCATTATTAGGAGGGAGCGGAGAAGTCCTTGGAGAAATCTTGCACGGCTCATTTCAGGAAAACTGTCTAAGAGCTGAAGAATGTAGGTCAGACACACACACACACACACACACACACACACACACACACACACACACACACACACACACACACACACACACACACACACACACACACACACACACACACACACACACACACACACACACACTTCAGGAGGACACACCGGTGCCGGTCCCTGCGTTTAATTGAAATGCATAATAAATAATCAACTTTGATTACAACAGTTATGATTTTGAAAGTGTTGATTACGGCATTTTATTTGTAAGATCGGTTACAATTGCCATTCAAATCAGTAATGACAAACAGCATGAGAGTAAATTACTTTTATACATTTCACAGCACAATACATTAATATTGACATTTTAAACACATATTGCAATTTTGACTTATTTTTGCATTTCCAAACTAAACGACAGTAGATTTAACAATGTTGAATGATGTTTTTAATAACTCACCCATAAAGACACTAGCTATGTTTCCATCCACACGATTTTTACCGAACTTCAGATAATTCGATTGACAAGTGGATGTAAACTTGGCTAGTAACTTGTTTGTTCCTGAATGAATTGTTGTCATTGTTTTGATTGAACAAATCAGTCGAATGAATGATTCAATGATTCACTTATAAATGCAGTGGCTGATTCTGAAATCGCATACTTCCCTACTATATAGTAGGCTAAAAACAGTATGTGGTAAAACGTAGTATGTCTGAATTCACAGTACTCATAAAAAAGTACCTGTACGACCTACTTCTGGCCAGATTCTGAAGTGTGTATACGATGGACACACTTAATGATTTAATGAATGGCAATAAAGCGACTCAACTGACTGTAGGTCACATGATAATGACAACATGGCAGATATAGTACGTCAGGATTACATTCATACTATATTTACGGCATCAATGTTTTTTCATCACAAAGTAAGTACTTATTCAATATAATAATCTCAAAAGAGTGCGATTTCAGATGCAACCTGTGTTTTGAACGAATTGGTCGAATGAATGATTCACTGATTGTTCCTAAATGAAAGTGTTTTGAAAAAATTAAATTCCAGAACTGTGTGTGTGTGTGTGGTGTGTGTGTGTGTGTGTGTGTGTGTGTGTGTGTGTGTGTGTGTGTGTGTGTGTGTGTCTGTGTGTGTGTGTTACCTACTTAACCATACTTTTGGGCACAAATTTATATTCAGTAGCGAGTCAAACCTCCCAAAACCTCCATTATGGTCTGTCCTAATTTATAAAAAAATGCTATTAAAATGATTTAAATAAAGTTTTTTTTTTTTTTTTTAAGATTTTAAAAATGCAGAAGGTTTTCTGTTAGGATCATAGTATAGTGTCTATATATAATAACAATAAAAATCTATGTAATGTCCCCATTTAGGTAGGTATAAAATGTGCGTGCGTGCGTGTGTGTGTGCGTGTGTGCGTGTGTGTGTGCCTGTGTGCGTGCGTGCGTTGTGTGTGTGTGTGTGTGTGTGTGTGTGTGTGTGTGTGTGTGTGTGTGTGTGTGTGTGTGTGTGTGTGTGTGTGTGTGTGTGTGTGTGTGTGGACCCTTCAGCTACCTGTTCTAGATTTTTTGGCTAAATAAACTGGGCCATGTCCCAAAATCGCCTTCCTCTTGACGTAAACCACAGTTGGCTGTTAGCATCTGGCTTACAAGCGCAGTCAAGACTGACCAATTTGTTCCCTTCAAGCCCTTATTTCCTCATCAGCTTTGACAAACGGTGTTTATTGTGCAGGAGGTGTGCTGAACGTCGAGCGGGGGGGGGGGGGGTTTAGCGTGAGCTGGAGGGAGTGAGCGAGCTGTCCGTCAGCGAGACTGAGAATACATGCAGGGAATCACAACCCAAGCATCTCTCCATCCCAGAAGCTGTAAATCTGACCTTTTGAATTGGCCAAATGTCCTGTTTCTCAAGGTTATCGCCCTGAGCACGGTCTTCAAGCGGCCTGTGTGGTTTATACAGTATGCTCATGTAAGTCAAGGCCTCATGAATTTCATCACTCACGACTCGGAGGAGTTTCCAGTTTAGAGCCGGTGGGATTTATGTTGATCTCTGAAGGAGATGTTTCTTCTCACACACACTGGCTCTGGCCTTATACTGCCTGGAATTTCAATTTTAGCTTTAAAGCCGCTTTCAGAAAACAATATTTATTTGATTTAATGTATTTTTATAGCATCTCTGATGTTGCAGATCTCATCAATTGTGAAAAAAATCAATTTCGGTTTATGGCGACAATCGTGTCATTATTCAACTGAGTTCAATGTTGATTCAGTTCAGATCAATAACACTGTTGATTTTACAAAGTTAGTGACATTAATCTAATCCGATAGTCTCAGTGTAGTTTAATTCTCAACTCAACATGCATTCTGGGAAATTAAGTTCTTCAACTATGGTCCATAAATCTGCCTGTAAGGCCTAGTTATAACTGTTTTTAAATTCAAAGCATGCATGCTCTTTTTTGCACTATTAGTTAAATGCACATCGTTGATTGCAGAGACTCAAAGCTTTAAGAGGTTGAATAACAACCACTGAATTTATAAATAAAAGATTGCATCATAATCAAAGAAGAAAATCTAGAAAAAACTCAGTATATTTAATGCAATTTTTCAGTCAGATGAATTAAATGTCAGATGAAATAAATAGAATGTAATGCAACATTTAATTAATCTGACTGAAACATTGCATTAAACTTGATGCATTAGCCAATTTTATTGTGAAAGTGAAGGGTTCACTATATAAAAAAATTTGCATAATTGCATATATATATAATTCCAGGCATTTTCTCGGTCCATTTGCTGCACGTCGCCGCCTGAGGGAAGAAAGCACGGATCTCAAATGTCTATTAAATGTTTACTCGTGCCTCATTAGTGTTTGGTCACTCCAGCACAGAGCACACGGATGAAGGTGTGTGTGCTTTATACTGTAGCTGCAGGGAAAACAGTCTCCAGTTTCTGAAGAACACGTCACCCGAGGCGGAGGACAGCTGTAAAAACACTGAAAGTGTCTGAGACTCAATAACACACAAACACAGCCCTCTTCCTGTGGATCTCCGGGTCTCTTGAGCATTACAGGTGAGGCTGTTCTTCATCCTGCACACCTGACAGCGCCACAGGCAAATCCGGAAGATCTTTCTCATTCCTGCCACTGACAAACACATTTTGTTGCTAAGTTAGCGTCCCGAGGCGAGTGGGGAAATTGCAGAAGGCTGAGATGAGTGGCGTGAGGCTGTTTATGCTAAACAAGGGATTTATCCATTCGACACACGCGCGCCTCGCTCTCAGACCAGAAGGCTGGGTGTGAATCTGCCAGGAGCCTCGTTCCAGAAGCATCACTGTGAACCTGATCCGCTTAGTCCTGTGAAGAGCTATGTGTCATTCACATCTCTCAGTGCTGTTTCAGGTCTGATTCGATTCTGGAATTGTATGACAGTTTCGAATTTCAAATTTTTTATTGAAAGAAGTGGAATTAAAGAAGTAGAGCTGGAATTTAAATAGACTAGATAGATAGATAGATAGATAGATAGATAGATAGATAGATAGATAGATAGATAGATAGATAGATAGATAGATGATAGATAGATAGATAGATAGATAGATAGATAGATAGATAGATAGATGATAGATAGATAGATAGATAGATAGATAGATAGATAGATAGATAGATAGAGGACTGATGATCCCGACACTCAGAGGCATTTCATACAGTAAATACAGGGAATACAGTGAATACAGTAAATACAGTGAATACGGTAAATACAGTGAATACAGGGAATTCAGTGAAAACCGGGAATACAGTAAACACGGTGAATACAGGGAATACAGTGAATACCGGGAATACAGTACATACAGTAGATGCAGTGAAAACAGTAAATACAGTGAATACTGTAAATACAGGGAATACAGTAAATACAGGGAATACAGTAAATACAGGGAATACGGGGAATACAGTAAATACAGTAGATGCAGTGAACACAATAAATACAGTAGATGCAGTGAAAACAGTAAATACAGTGAATACTGTAAATACAGGGAATACAGTAAATACAGGGAATACAGTAAATACAGGGAATACAGTAAATACAGGGAATACGGGGAATACAGTAAATACAGTAGATGCAGTGAACACAATAAATACAGTAGATGCAGTGAAAAGAGTGAATACAGTAAATATAGTGAATAGTTTCAGTGAATACAATAAATACAGTGACAGCAAATACAGTAAATACAGCGAATACAGTTACAGTGAATACAGTAAATACAGGGAATACAGTGAATACGGTAAATACAGTGGATACGGTGAATACAGGGAATACCGGGAATACAGTAGATGCAGTGAATACAGTAAATATATTGAATAGTTTCAGTGAATACAGTACATACAGTGACAGCGGATACAGTTACAGAGAATACAGTAAATACAGTAGATAGTTACAGTGAATACAGTAAATACAGTTACAGCGAATACGTAAATACAGTGAATACAGTTACAGTGAATTCAGTAAATACCGTTACCGTGAATACAGTAAATACATTGAATACAGTAAATACAGTAGATAGTTACAGTGAATACAGTAAATACAGTTACAGCGAATACGTAAATACAGTGAATACAGTTACAGTGAATTCAGTAAATACCGTTACTGTGAATACAGTAAATACATTGAATACAGTGAATACAGTGACAGTGATTACAATAAATACAGTGAATATTGTGAATACAGTGAATACAGCGATTCTAGTGTCTCACACTCTTCTTCTTGAACACATGAACACATCCAGCGGTTGAACTCTCTCTTCTCCCTCAGGCTGTGGTAGAGTCCGTCGGCTGGTCAGATTATCCCAGTCACCTTCACTTCAGATCCGGTGGCATGATAAGGCTGCGTATCGTGCCACAATGCAGGAGATTGTGTTTATCAATCTGCAAGCGTGCACAGATTTCACAGAGGGAAGAGAAATGACCTCGAGAGAGATAGAGGGAGAGAGAGAGAGAGAGAGAAGAGAGAGAGGAGAGAGAGAGAGAGAGAGAGAGAGGAGAGAGAGAGAGAGAGAGAGAGAGAGAGAGAGTGAGAGAGAGAGAGAGAGAGATAGAGGGAGAGGGAGAAAGAGAGAGAGAGAGAGATAGAGGGAGAGAGAGAGAGAGAGAGAGAGAGAGAGAGAGAGAGAGAGAGAGAGAGAGAGAGAGAGAGATAGAGGGAGAGAGAGAGAGAGAGAGAGAGAGAGAGAGAGAGAGAGAGAGAGAGAGAGAGAGAGAGAGAGAGAGAGAGAGGGCACGCACTCGCCCAGCAGGGGTTTCTTCATGTTTGCTGAGCTAATGGGCTGTCGTCGGCATTGTGTTCCAGCGGCACAGATCTCTGATCAAACCCAGGAGGAAAACCCTGAGACTCATGCTAACATACTACTGTCTAACGCTCCCTCACTGTGTGTTCTTATTCAAATGAGTCCGGCTCGCTTAGTCTCGAGCTTCATGACAGACGGAAACTATTGAACTTGGGTTTTTCTGATCAGCTGCGGGGGAATTATGGTGCAATACAGATGTAGGCCTAGACAAACGCTTTGGTTGGCATGTTGAGATGAGTTGACACGCATTTGACATCGTTTTGATTTGTTATGTTTTATAATGTTGATTTTAAGTTTTTTTTTGTGCATGAGTAATTTAATATTGAGTATCTGCAAATTCCGAGTCCTGATCATATGCTTGTGTGAAAATTAGACTACTGATATAAACTTCTTTTTTATGTGGAATAAGCTGAGTAATTGACCCTTCGCGTGGAGCTTGATTGACAGGTGTTCTAACCAATCATACTTTGCCATCCGCCATTTTGTCCGAAAAAGCAGCCAGTAGAGTTGGGAGGATTTGAACTTGGTAAAATGAATATACTGACGCCTTTCCGCGGTTAAAACAACATTACTTCTTATGTTCGTTCATGTTTATTTGATGCTATAAATGAACTAGAAGGAAGAGATGATCGGATCACGAGCAGCTTTTGACGGATGCTCTACAGCGATCTGTCACGGCACATTAAAGAGCCCCAAAACGGTATTTATTGTTTAAATTTCTTTCAAAAAATGACCATATTTGAAAGCTGAGACTTTGTTTAATATGTTTAATATCAAAAGTAACCGAAAAGTAACCTGGTCTGTCCTGTCTGTCTGCGTGTTGTCAGTCTCCTCTCTGCTCCGCGATGTATTTTTCACTGTGTGAGAACATGGTGAGAGCGTGAGAGCGGTGTAGCTTGTCGGAACATAGCGACAGTAACTAAGGAGGGCGGGTCTTTGCCAAGGGTCAATTGCAACAAAAAGAACAAAAAAGTGGATTTAAAGCAGCACCGGGTAACTTTTCAACCTTCATAATATATTTCCATGTCTCTTGTGATGGTACATCGACTTGCAATAGGTTGAATGACAAGTCTGCCATAGCCTGACGGGGTCTGTAGCGTTTTTAATCGTACTTTTAAACTTCGGGTTTCGGGTAGCAGGGGCGGAGCGGGGGGGTGGCTAATGGGGCTTAAGCCCCGAATGTTTTGTCAAAAGCCCCGAATCTTTTAGGTTTTTTAAAATGACTTCAACTTTGTTTAATTTCCTCTCAGTCTTTCTGACTGGAGCGGCAAAAAATCAAACAAAAGCTCTAAGTTACCGTGCGTGGTGGCGGACGGTAATGCATCGCGCATCACTCAGCTTGTATGCCAACTGCCAATAAAAAACTAATGAAGAAGAATATAAATCGTCGTCTTCGTCGTCGTTGTCATCAGGGGCTTGCCGTTGGCGCCGCGGGCTGTTGTATGTTTCACCCATAGACAGTAAAAGAAAGGTTTCACACCGTGACCGGCGTCCTAGCGAGCTCACTGGCTCAGCCACGGCACGTTTGAAGTCAGTTGCCTACTGGAAATTATGTCACATAAAATTTGATTAAAGTGATGCTTTTGAAAACATATTTCTGACAATAAATGAAAGATTTTTTAAAATGGCATGTCTATTTTGTCTGGGTGTCGGGTGGTTCGAACGACAAAAACAATCAAATTAATTTTTAAGTCATTAAATTCCAGTTCACGTAAACTTTTCCCTCCGCTGCGGCTGTCAGTCATTCTCCATTCAGCATCAAACAGCGCGTCGCGTTCGGGTACGACAGTCAACATGATGAAACTCTCTCCAAGATGATTCAATCTTACTATTATTATACTTGATCTGTAGATAAAGGTCTATGGTTTCGCATAAAATGACTATATTGCTGGACTTTATTGCTGTATCTTCTTAACCATTCCTTTCTACCGTGTGTCTGTTAGATCACAACAGAGGAGAGCACTATCATTCTTCACGCGCACAGTAACTGAAATTTAAAACTGTTAAAAGAAAAGGCTCAATAAACTATTGTATAGATAGATGGCAAAAAAATGCATCTCAAAATGCATCAGATTGATGCTTTAAAATATGGAATATTTAAAATTTTCTCGCGGGGGAGCATGCCCCGGACCCCCCTAGAGGGGTAATATCCTTCTCACCTGGGGGAGAGATCTTTTTTTTAATTAAAAGGATTTATATATTTTATCCACTCAATAGTCTACAATATAATAGCCATATAAACATAGCGTAATTATAGTAATAAAATATTTTAGGTGCATCAAAAAGCGTGCTCATTAACCAGCAGAAGCACAAATTGGTGCATAAAAGGTCACCAAAATTAAGTATTTGAACCTCATAATTAAATACAAAAGGAGGAAAAAAAACAGCAAAAAGGTCCACTTTTTGAAAAAAAAAGAACCCCCCCTTTCAATTGGCTGGCTACGGACCTGCAAAATAAACTAGCAATCTATTCAGTCAGCATATTTGTGTTTGATCTGTGTGAATTACAGAAATATAAGATATATATATATATATATATATATATAGAGAAATATATACTCAATTTATCAATTTCTTTGCACAAAACTCTCCAGAAAGTGCCATTTAATGGTTTATTTTTCAAAAAAAATTCTCGGGGGGGCATACCCCCAGGCCCCCCTAGGGAGAGCAACCCCACATAAAAAAAATAGATATGCCCTTGGTTTGGGCTAAGCCCCGAATGTTTACATCGTCTGGCTCCGCCCCTGTCGGGTAGTAACCGGTGAACAAAGAGAACTACTAAATTTGACTGCTTTACGGCATATACGTCACTTCCACCAACACCCCCACTTCCTTAAAATCGGACGTGCGAGCCAAATGTTATAGTCATGGCCGAAGCAGTACAGAAAAACAAGAAAGCAAAGGTTTTATCGGAGCAAAGCAAAAGAGAAAGTGATCGCGTTAGGCAGAACGAGGATCAACATTGGGCCAGCGTTTTCTCGCTGGCGTGAGCTGAAGGAGGAGGAGGGGTGCCCGACCGATGCGGGCTGTCATGCTTTTGTACTAGTAAGTATATTGCTTGCATACTAGCTAGGGTGACCTGACCAGACGTCCCGTTTTTCCCGGGACAGTCCCGTATTTCAACTCTAATTTTAGTGTCCCGACTTATTAAATTGAATACGCGCACGACAGAGAGAAGGAGAGCGGGAGACCTTGCGTGTGTGTGCTAGAGTAGCCTAGGCATTAATACGCACGCGCGCGCATTATTGATATAATAATATAGCTTGATATTATAATATTGACGATATATGGTTATTATCTATCACTCAAACATTGCATTGAAGTATAGATTCAGTAAAACGGTAACCAATAGGCTAGACTAGGCTACTATAATGACGCTGGCTTGTAAACGTGAGCATCGCGATCATTTGTCGTTAGAAAAAAAATAAATAAAACCCATTAAATTATATTCATATGACATGCTGAAATATATGCCACTGTACCTGGGATGAAGACATTTCACACGCGACGCAAGCTAGCAGAACAGCTGCGTGACCTCCTCCTACAGTGTTCACGGCTATCATGGTTGTTGTCAAATGCATGTGCTACATTTATGACGGTTTACGACAGTAAGTAGAGGACAATACTGTTTCCCAACTGTAGGGGGGGACCCCGAGAGAAAAAGTTAAATTTTACCTGTTGTTACTTTAATGTTAGAAAGCATGAAACATCAGAAATCAATTTTTTCTATTTTTGGCATCTACACTACCATTGAAGAGTTTAGGATCAGTATAATTTTTCTTTTGTGAAATAAATTATTACTTTATTTCAGCAAGGATGCATTATCAATTTATCAAAGGTGACATTTATAATGTTACAAAATACTATACTTTTGAACTTTCTATTAATCAAATGATCCGGAAAAATAAAATGTATCACGGTTTCCATGAAAATATGAACGTTTTTCAAAATTAATAATAATCATAAATGTTTCTTGAGCATCAGATCATCATATTATAGTGATTTCTGAAGGATCATGTGACACTGAAGACTGGAGTAATGATGATAAATTCAGCTTTGATCACAGGAATAAATTACACTTTACTATATATTCACGTTTCAAATGATAATAATATATCACTGTTTTTGATCAAATAAAGGCAACCTTGGTGAGCAGAACAGAACAAAAACCCCAAACTTTTGAAGAGTAGTGTATCGTCCATCAAATTCAGCCTTTAATTAGTTCCCATGACCTAAAATAAATCATTTTTAGCACTTTACATAATTAAGATCACATTTCAGCATTCATATCTTCAGTATTATTGGGAATGCAAATGGTTTATGGTTTAAATAGGTGTATCTCCTGATATGTTATAACTCATTTTTGGTGCTTCAGAATATAAATAAATGCTAAATTTAGTGTAATAGCACACTGAAAACAATGAAAGGATCACAGAATGAGTGAAGATCATATATTACATGAGCTCAGCGTAAAGATCAGGGCCCGTATTCATAAAGATTCTAAGAATCCTCTCAGAAAACCCTTAGCTTTAAATCTTTTACGTAGGAGTCTTAGCTTAAGAGCGATTCAGGACTGATCTGAGAGCAACTCTGAGTGACTAAAGACTAAAACGTTCATCTCAGTGAGGAGGCGGGGCTAACCCCATTGAGGAGGCGGGGCTGGCCCGTTGAGGAGGCGGGGCTAACCCCATTGAGGAGGCGGGGCTAACCCCATTGAGGAGGCGGGGCTAACCCCGTTGAGGAGTCGGGGCTGACCCGTTGAGGAGGCGGGGCTAACCCCATTGCTATGTACGACACAATCTTTTGAAAACTGTGATTGTTTGGTTGTCTAATAAGGAAAAAAAGAGTGCTTTTAAGTATAGGGTCTATTCTAAGCCTTCACTTTGAAATTACATGCGTGATTTTTCCTATTTGACCGTTCTCTTTTCATGCACACACATATTATATATGTGTATATAAATCCTTTTTATTTTATTTACCATGCTCTTAATTTCCTATAAGGTATTTGATTGGCTTAGAATGATCATAAGATAATAAGATCAGTCATCTAATCTATAAGCGTGTTATTAACTCACGGTCATCTATCGTCTGCAACACATTTCTTCTCCCTCTTCGTCTTTCTGCATTTTCTCCTCTGCTAAAGAAACTCTTTCGCCTCTTAAAAGTCCTTATCCGCTCCTAACAATGTTGACCTTAAGACCTCTTTTAAGAGTTAAGATGCTTTCTGAATTACTTTTTGTATCTTTACTAGGATTTTTTCTTTCATTTTAAGAGTAAACACCCACATTTCTAAGAATTGTGTTAGAATTGTGTCACTATGAGCAACTCTTTTCATTAAGATTCTTTATGAATACGGGCCCGCCACATCAAGCTGATTAAACTTTATACACTAACTCTTTGTTTTCCTGAGGATTGTGGGACAAGATAAATGACCACCTGAGTCTGAAATGCACTTTGCTCTCGGTTTACTCTTCTGGCACGAACCGGCGCTTTTAAGGGGAAATAATTAATATTGTCTAATGACAGACGGTTAAAGCCAGTTTTTGGTGAAGGAATGAAAGCTTTCTCTTTTCACTGTATGTTCCAGGGTTTGACATCACTGAGTTAATGGAGTGACATGAGGAGGTTGGATGAAACCTTTCGAGGGAACAAGAAAATAGAAAAGCGGCTTCTAGATGTACAGCGTTATTGAAAAGCCCTGACTTTGTATGTGTGAATGTGTTTGAAGTGCTGGCAAAGTTAGTGGCAATTTCAGGCACTTTAAACCCTCGGGAGAGCTTCGTCTCGGATGAAATCGAAAGCTATTTTGGCGAAAAAATATGACAATGTATGTCAGAGGAGCCAAAGCATGAAACGTTCTCAAATCATGTGCAAAATACACACTTACTCCGAGGACGGCGTTTCAGGCGCTGCTCTCGAATGTGACACTGAACCGACTCAAATAGTGGCAATTGTGAATTTACGAGATATCTGTCATGGAGACATAACTCTTGGGTGGCATTTTGAATAAATTGACTTTAAAATAGAAGGTTTTGGATGCGCTCACGTGACCCTAATCGGAGCCAGATGTGTTTCTCTAATTGCACAAATCACATTTGGACTCGGACAGCAGAAGAGGCGTGACTGGGCATTCAATTCCCCTCCACTGTCCTCAGGTCAGGCCCATTATACATCAGGATAATTAAAAGCAGCTTCAGAGCGAGTGTCGTCTGGATGCGATCTGTCCTGTTCTCTTTCTGTAGCATTTAATGGCCAAATCAGATTCTAATTAGCTCCCTTGTCATTCAACAGGCTGGTCGGAGGAAGAGGAGGGACGTTGTTGCCAATTACGTTTCATATGTTTCTCTCAATGTCCCTGAGGTGAACCAAGCCTGTTAATTATATTATAATCCCTCGACTGAAATGTTGTGCAGGATATATTCATGATGGATGATGCATGTAGCTGATGAAATAAGTGCACATGTGAAGTCATATATATACAAAAGTCTCTTCTGCTCACCAAGGCTTCATTTATTTGATTAAAAATACTGTAAAAATGCGAAATATTATTTCAATGTAAATCAGCTGTTTTCTATGTGAATATATAGCAAAGTGTAATTTATTCCTGTGAATTTCAGCATCATTACTTCAGTCTTCAGTGTCACATGATCCTTCAGAAATCACTATAATATGATGATTTGATGCTCAAGAAATATTTATGATTATTATCACAGTTGAAAACAGTTTTGCTGCTTCATATTTTTGTTCAAACCGTGATTCATTTATTTCAGGATTCTTTGAAAGTTCAAGAGAAAAGCATTTAATAAAAAAATAAATATTTTGCATTATTATAAATGTCTTTACTGTCACTTTTGATCAATTTAATGCGTCCTTTCTGAAGAAAAGTATTAATTTCTTTAAAAAAAAAATCGTATTGACCCCAAACGTTTGAACGGATATATATATATATATATATATATATATATATATATATATATATATATATATTATATATATATATATATATATATATATATATGCATTTATGTTTTATGTCTGAAAGAAGCCTCTTTAGTGATCTCTGAGTTGCTGGACTGAAAGCTGTAGCTGTACGGCAGATGTCTGTGATAAACCGAGTGCACCTGTGGCATTGATGAGGAACGCTTCATTCAGAGACTAATGTGCATGTTCTTACTGAATCTATTCCACTTCAAACTGTAAATAAGAGGTTAACGTGTAAAGAATCAAAATTGTAATGATAATTTTATCTTTGCAGGTGTTCATTTGTCAACAAAGACGTTTCGTAGCAACCTTATGATGAGCAATGATAATGATAGCATTTGTCCTGCAGGTGTATGATTATCAATATAGAGGATTATGCACTGCAAATGTTCACAAAGAGTTGGATTTTATTTGAAAGAATTATATATATATATATATATATATATAATAAAAATGTTAAAAAAACAATTATAATTTTATCAGTTATATATTTAAAATGTATTCAAAATATTTTATAATATTTATTTTAAAGTTTAAAAAATGTAATTTACGATTTTGTATTAATTAACTACAAAAAATCATCATGCACATAATGACGATAAAAACCATTTTCTTTTTAATTTTTGCATATAATTGTTAAATATTGTTAATATTAATATAGTTGTTAATATTTAATATTAAATAATTGTTGCTTACCTCTTACACTGTTTCCCATAGTATTTGTTTTTCATTATTATGCAGAATACAGCGTCTCTTTAAAAACACATACAGCGTCCGTGTCAAATCCAGCTTTATGTTGCTTTACATGTTTCAGGAATAAACAGTTCGGACGCATCGCTCTCACGGTTAAATGTGTCTCATCTGAGTCTTCTGTGTGACAAGAGAGGACAAATCATAAATCCAGCAGCATCAATAATAATATGTTTTATTTATATAGCACTGCAAGAACCCAAAGACACTTTACATAATATTGACAGTCACAAATATACAATCAGGATATAACAACACGAACCGGCCATATTACATATGAAAGAAAACCAAAGTAAGGCATGCATGGATCTGAAAGTAAAGTAAGTTTAATTGCGATTAATTGCGAGTTAACTATGACATTAAAGGTACAATATGTAGGATTTTTACAGTAAAATATACAAAAGCCACTAGGCCAATGTTATATATTTTGTTTAGTTGATTACTTACAATATCCCAAATGTTTCCAACTATTTGTAAATCGTGAGAAAATTGTGATTTTAACCAAGGAAAGGGGCGTGTGAGCAGCGGTGAGGAGTCGCCAGTCAATGCGTCATATCCGCGTTAGCCTCGGTTTCCACCATTGTTTCCGCTCGTAACCATGGCGCAGACGTGGACAACTGGGTTATGCCTAGCAGGACGCTCATGCTGTTGTTTTGTTCAAACATTATGGACCATGGCAAGCTGACTTTGAGACATAAAGAGACTAAAACGAAGATCAACATGTTTCGAGATGCGAGAGCTCCACGTCCGCGACTAACTTCCACTCGACAGAGACGCGAGTGTTCATGTACTTTATTAGACAGGAGAGCAAATGTACATAAAACTAATCAATGTTATTTAGTTCAACATGATGAAATGTTAGAATATGATCTGTATGTTATTCTAATGTTGATCTAGTTTACTTAGTCTCATACAGCCAACAAACAACCCAACTAACAACATTCAACACACTCAAATGCGTTTAGTGTGATAGTGTAACTGTTAGAGCGAGTGAAACAGCGCTGCGTTACCTCAAGCTTCATTCCTCTAATAAACTGTCCTGTGTGAGTATTAATTCAGCACTTGCGTGTAGTTCGGTAGAATGAACTACATTTCGCGTGTGTGTGTGTGTGTGTGTGTGTGTGGCGCTGGTGTACGTCTAGCAATCGCTCCTGCTTCACCACAGTCATGATAAAAACATCAGTGTATTCACTCATCCATAAAAGATCCATCAGATTGACGACAAGATCCATAATTATGCTTAATGCGTATTGCGTAACCCCTTGTGGCGAAAAATCCTACATATTGTACCTTTAATGCGATTAATCGCGATTAAATATTTTAATCGTCTGACAGCACTAGTTATTGTATAATTTATTATATAATTATTATAAATGCTAAATGCTCTACCGCCAACAGTAGAAAGTTTAAACTTAGGTAGTGTGAGCAAGTTTTCATAGCTTGATCTCAGCGTACGAGCAGCGATATATGAGTGTATTAATTCTGAAAAGGTGTTAAATCATGACAAGCCTTGAAAACTAGGACAAGTATTTAAAAGTGAATGCGATAGATAACGGAGCCGGAGCTGTCGGATGGGAGTGATGTGAGCTGATGTATTGTGTGATGTAAGGACACGAGCAGCTGCGTTCTCAACTAGTTTAAAGCGATTAATGGGTTTAGTGAGAAGGCCGTAGAACAAAGAGTTACAATAGTCCAGACGTGAGCTTATAAAAGCATGGACAACACTTTCAGCTTCTTGAGATTTAATGAATAATGGATCAG
>CM070836.1:37373444-37383444 GCA_036326025.1 Chrosomus eos | reverse complement strand
AGAAATTAATTTCATGTGAATCAAAGGCTTTTATGCTCCTAGCAACCCGTAATTCATGTCTGGAAACTCTCCAAATGTGCAGAAAGGGAAGAGAGCATTTAGGAAGCGCTGGCCTGGTTGTACCGCAGTGTGTGTGTGTGTGTGTGTGTTGGTTTTGTGTGTGTGTCCACAGAGGTCATGTGAAGAGCGGCTCACTCGTGTGTATTTGCTCTGTTTCTGCTCTCAGGGCAAAGACTCTCCTGAACACACACACACACACACTCTGTGTTTCAGAGGCTCGAGGTGTGTCTTCTGTCTGTGAACGCTAACAAACGAGCTGCAGAAATGTCTGTGACTGTGTGTGTGATTTTTATTCTGATCTAAGATTGTTAAATTTGTGAACATGTTTACAGAGTTGCCAAGAGTTATTTCTATTGGTAAAACATGACACTTTTTAATTCTTTACTTTAGAGCAGGGCTGCACAATTTGGGTAAAAATCGAACGGTGAATTTTCAGAAATACAATTATTTTTATAATTTTTTTTTTTTTTTTTTTTAAATCTCCAGGTCTGATGCTTGTCTGTAGAGCTGCACAATTTTGACAACAATTTTGTGATTAAAAAAAAAATATATATTATTATTATTAATTTTTTTAAATATATTTATTCATTATTATTATAATAATTAAAATAATAAAAAAAATATATATATATTTTTTTTTATTAAAATATAAATAAAATAACATTTATAAACATTTCATAAATTAAATTATATAGAAATAGTTTTGATTTTTTTTCATATTATTTATATTTTAATTTTGTTAAAATTATATTTTAATTTTATGTTTAAATTAAAATATTATTTTAACAAAATTTAAATATAAATAATATGAAAAAAAATTCTAAACTATTTCTATATAATTTATTAATAAAATTTAAATGTAATAATAATAATTTTATTTTACAGTGCAACTGTCGTTCAAATGTAGATCATGAGCTTGTGTAATAGAACAGTGTCATAACATGCAGCGCATATATTCATTTAATTAAATTGCAGCCTTTGATTTAATAATATTAATGCACTGATTTAAGAGTCTTAATGCCTGTTTCTGAATTAATTTTTCTGCATGATTTTCACCTCAAAGCAGCAGCAATATGAGCTTTAATGAAATATACCTGTAAGTGTAGTCTAAACACAGTAAGTTTGGCGGTTTTCCACTCCACTAGCTATGTTTCCATCCACATGTTTTTATCCGCATTAAGTGATATGGAATGAAAAATGCCTTATGGAAACAGTAAAATTCGATTGAGTTTCATGAATATCGACTCAAATGAAATGCGTTCGGTCTCATGGGATTTTATCTTGATGGATATACAGCTTATGCGATAAACGCTGATGGAAACGTTATTACGGCGCGATCCGTTTTGTCTAGCAAAACTTTGTTCGCAAATGTTCGCTTGAATGTTGTGCGAAAATGAATGGAAACACCTTAAAATGTCTCAAATCAATTCGATATACCAATTTGATCGCAAAACAGCATGTGACGTCATTACACACAGGTTTATATTCGCTTTAAAGCCGTTTGATGGAAACACACTTTCACCAGCTTTATTCACATGAGGTTTTAAACCGAACATCAGATAATTCGATTGACAAGTGGATGGAAACTTGGCTAGTGATTGTTCATTTCTGCTGAGATCAGGCTCATACGTGTGCTATATTTCACTGATATGCTTCAGTTTAAAATACGAGGAGTTGAATCAGAGTGTGTTTGATCAGCAGAAGATGAACCTCTGAAGGACACGCAGTGATTCCTGGCGCTCAGACGACGCTTATCGCATGCTTAGCAGAGGCATCACATGTCTGATCACTGGGACATGTGTGAGATAACAGGCCACACGCCTCATGTTTACCCAGAAGTCCCTCTGTCTCGGACATCGTCACCCGACACGTCCTGCTAACGAGACGCGTAAGAGCCTCTTCAAGAGCCTTAAATCATTCAAGTGCCTCTAATATGGAGAGTGTGGAGAGACGGGGGCTTGAATGCGTGACGGAATGTGAGGATCTCAAACACAACGACCTCCAGAAAACACCAGAACCAAACCACCAACACTGACTGTATATATATATATATATATATATATATATATATATATATATATATATATATATATATATATATATATATATATATATATATATAATTATTTATTTTATTTTTGATTATATATATTTTTTATCAATTAAAAAAAATATATATATTTTGTAATTATTTTTATTATATGATTTATATATTTTTTATCAAAAAAATATATATGTACAGTATATATTTCATTGATAAAAATTCATATATAAATTATATAATCAAAATATATATGTATTTTTTAATTGATTATGTTCTACTATATTATTATATATATTTTAGTGCTGGGCAACGAATAATTGCGATTAATCACACATGAGCATGTATATATTTAAGAAACATTTGTATGTATATACTGTATATATATTTATAAATAATTAATATTATATATAACTATAATATTTTATATATAAATAACATATTTTCTTAAATATATACATGCATATGTGTGTATTATATAGAAAATAATTATACAGAGTACACACACATATTATGTAAACACACACTTTTATTTTGGATGCGATTAATCGCGATTAATTGTTGCCCAGCACATATATATTTTATATAAATATACCATTGAATTGAATTAATATACCATTAAATATAATATTTTGACTGAAAAAAATGCAGTTAAGGCACAATTAAAATATATATATAAAGTATTTGGACATAAAAGTCACACTTAAAAACATCTGGATTCCATGGTTGCATTATATAATATCAAAGCAAGTTGCATTTTTTAAAGATATATAGCACTTTTTAATCAAAGCATTTCACAAAATGAGGTTTATTAGGTTTCAAAAGATGAAACAATTATTAAATATTGTTCAAAATATAGACTAAAGAAGCTTTTGGTTGATTTTTCTGTGGAACATGTTCATATGATGATCTATAAACTAAAACTCAAAAAGTGTGTCAGAAAACATAAGTTAATTCTAAGAAAAGCCTAGTTACATATGCAGTATTGTCTTATATAAATTAATGTAAAGCATTTCTGCATGGATACATCTATCATCTATCATCTATCAGATCTGTACCAGTTGACACATCTCAGTATATCGTCACACACTCGGCTGTAGGTGAAGGTGTGTGTGTCGTGATGAACGGCTTTATTCGGGTCTGTAATTGAAACAGGAGAAGAAAGGATTATTTAGATGTAACACCGGCGCAGTAATGTGCGCTTTATAGTTGTGTGTTATAGACGTGAGTGTGTTTGATAACACGTTTCTTCAGCTCTCTGACAGAACGCAAACACACAAAAATGCTGCTTTGTTGTTTATTTGCTCCCTTGAGACGATCACGTATCGCACTTACTTTCACGTTTCCCTCAAAGACATTGTTTTGTCAGGTCGAGTAAATCACACGAGAGATCGAGGAACACACACACACACACACACACACACACACACACACACACACACACACACACACACACACACACACACACACACACACACACACACACACACACACACACACACACACACACACACACACACACACACACACACACACACACACACACACACACACACAGCAAAAGTCAGAAACTCACTTTCATTTAAGATTACACACATTAATAGTTGAAGTACAGAAAATCATCAAAGAGCCTATAATATTCAATATTCAAATATTCATAAGGGCTGCATGATTTGCGATTTTTCCGATACAAATTGTTATTGCGATTTAAAAAGCAATTAAAAAAAAGCTTGCTGTGCTTGTTTGCAATTTCATAAACAATCTGTTACGGTAATTTCTATTATCACTGTAAAGCTGCTGTGAAACAATCCATACTGTTAAAAGCGCTTTAAACAAATATTTATATTTTTTTGTGATTTAAGAATATTTAAGAAAATACTAGAATATAATATTTATATACAGGTGCTGGTCATATAATTACAATATCATCAAAAAGTTGATTTATTTCAGTAATTCCATTAAAAAAGTGAAATTTGGATATTATATTCATTCATTATATATATATATATATATTTAATTTAGCCATAATGGCATACTATAAAATAATAATAATCATACTGTAAAATAAAATGATGATATTTGAAATATTAAGCAACACTCATTACTGAAACAAAACACATTCCAGATCGTTTCATAATGGTGATAATGAATATATTTTGAGGCTGAAGTTTTCATGTTGGATGGAGAACAGTGGCTCCTTCATGCTTGGCTTGAACTCACACACACACCTCACCAGAGAGGATTGTGGGACAGAAATCTGTGTTTTATTAGTGAGCAGTGGGACAGCTGGCTGGAGGTTTATTGGTTTGCCTGTAAAGTCTGCCGTGTTCTCGTATTTTGGGCGACCGAGTCTTGCACGTCCACAAGGACCCCGTCCACATTTCAACACCTGCCAGAACGGCTCCTGCTCCATCCAAACTGATTACTCATGATTACATCAGCGTGAAGCCACTGCAAACAAGGTCAAGGTGGATTTACCCTTCGCTACTCTTTATTTCACGGAAAATAAATGTTGATGGCGTTTCCTCATTTAAGTGCCTCGGGTTCATTCACGCAGTGATTTCTGGGACGTTAGGGATCTCAGACGTCTATGTAAGTCGATCTGAATGCATGCGGCTCACCTGTGGCTCAACTGTGGCTCATCTGTGGCTCATCTGCAGCTCACCTGTGGCTCACCTGTGGCTCTCCTGTGGCTCATCTGTGGCTCATCTGTGGCTCACCTGTGGCTCTCCTGTGGCTCTCCTGTGGCTCTCCTGTGGCTCTCCTGTGGCTCATCTGTGGCTCACCTGTGGCTCTCCTGTGGCTCACCTGTGGCTCTCCTGTGGCTCACCTGTGGCTCATCTGTGGCTCACCTGTGGCTCTCCTGTGGCTCATCTGTGGCTCATCTGTGGCTCACCTGTGGCTCTCCTGTGGCTCATCTGTGGCTCACCTGTGGCTCTCCTGTGGCTCTCCTGTGGCTCATCTGTGGCTCACCTGTGGCTCTCCTGTGGCTCACCTGTGGCTCTCCTGTGGCTCTCCTGTGGCTCATCTGTGGCTCACCTGTGGCTCTCCTGTGGCTCATCTGTGGCTCATCTGTGGCTCACCTGTGGCTCTCCTGTGGCTCTCCTGTGGCTCTCCTGTGGCTCATCTGTGGCTCATCTGTGGCTCATCTGTGGCTCATCTGTGGCTCAACTGTGGCTCATCTGTGGCTCATCTGCAGCTCACCTGTGGCTCACCTGCGGCTCACCTGTGGCTAATCTGTGGCTCTCCTGTGGCTCATCTGTGGCTCTCCTGTGGCTCATCTGTGGCTGACCTGTGGCTCATCTGCGGCTCACGTGTGGCTCACCTGTGGCTCACCTGTGGCTCTCCTGTGGCTCATCTGTGGCTCTCCTGTGGCTCATCTGTGGCTCTCCTGTGGCTCATCTGTGGCTCACCTGTGGCTCACCTGTGGCTCATCTGTGGCTCAGCTGTGGCTCACCTGCGGCTCTCCTGCGGCTCTCCTGTGGCTCTCCTGTGGCTCATCTGTGGCTCACCTGTGGCTCACCTGTGGCTCACCTGTGGCTCATCTGTGGCTCATCTGTGGCTGACCTGTGGCTCAGCTGTGGCTCACCTGCGGCTCATCTGTGGCTGACCTGTGGCTCACCTGTGGCTCACCTGTGGCTCATCTGTGGCTCACCTGTGGCTCACCTGTGGCTCATCTGTGGCTCACCTGTGGCTAATCTGTGGCTCACCTGTGGCTCACCTGTGGCTCACCTGTGGCTCACCTGTGGCTCACCTGTGGCTCATCTGTGGCTCACCTGCGCTCACCTGTGGCTTATCTGTGGCTCACCTGCGGCTCACCTGCGGCTCACCTGTGGCTCACCTGCGGCTCACCTGCGGCTCACCTGTGGCTTATCTGTGGCTCACCTGCGGCTCACCTGTGGCTCGCCTGCGACTCAGCTGTGGCTCTTCTGTGGCTCACATGTGGCTGAGCTTAGTACTGTTCATCAAAAACGCTTCCGGTTTCATTTCATTCAGCCGTTTTGTCATCACCTTCCAGAATCAACAGATTTTCCCAGAATTTCCAAAATTACATTTCACAAAGAAAACAGTTCCACTTGCTTGTTTTTTTTCTATCTATCTATCTATCTATCTATATCTATCTATCTATCTATCTATCTATCTATCTATCTATCTATCTATCTATCTATCTATCTATCTATCTATCTATCCAGTGATTTTGAGTTATTCAACACTTGACAAAAACTAGTTCATTCATGTTTTTGAAGCCTCTCACATCTGTACATGCACAGAAGCACGTCTGTCTGCTGTGGACTCGAGGAGATGAATATGAAGAATATGAGTTTAGATGCGTTATACTCTAATGGGCTAATTATATTTCATCAATAGTGCTTGATTTCCATAATTTAGGCTGGATTGCTTTCAAAGCGTTCAAACCCTTGTTGTCGAGCAGACTTCATCGATGTGAACACCTGAGATCACCAGCAGCTGTCACTCAAACACACGCTGACGTCAAACGTTTCTGTGTGAAAATCAAATGAACGACTGAGAGAGAGAATATAGATCTGACTTTCCTTTTTGCTCTATTATTGTTTTTGTTTTTTATTTAACCTTTATTTAAAAACCTGAATTAAATGCAGGACCTGAACCACATCTACAGATCAGGTGTGTGTTTCCCATACAGTGACGTAACTCACAGCTTTACACAGTACATGCATTTAGAGAAATACACTAACTAGTCACGACTGTTTCACGAAACCGTATTGTCACAAATTGGTCGTTCAACCATGTTGGTTAATGATGTCACGCAGGTGGTGGAGTAATAACTTCTTTTAATGAATCTGTTTGAGATCGAATTAATGCTATATTTTACTATAAATTCCGAACATGGGATCTGAGGAATATTTCAAATTTTTCTCTGTTATTTTGCTTTATTTCCAGATTGAATCATAGTCTCGTTCTTACACACTAGAGTACGCTCACACTAGCCTGGTCCCACCAGACTCTCGTGCATTTCATTTCATTTGTACAGAGAGTCTGGCATCGCTCCATTGACAAGCGTTAACTTCCTGTAGACGGGAACTCTATTGAAGTTAGGGCTGCACGATTATGACAAAAATCATAATTGTCGATTATTGCCTTGAAATTATAATTGCGATTATTAATTACGATTATCACAATTTACATTGAATTATGTTTTGAACAGCTTTATGCCATTTTTAGAAGGGACTGAATACCATATTGTCAAAATAAACCAGCTGAAAACTCCTCCTGAAAAACTTTCAGTTGTTTTCTACGGTTTATACTAATTATAATTATAATGTTACACTAACTAACATTAAAACAATGGGGAAAAAACCCTTAAGATAAGCTGTAAAAAAAACACATTTTAAGCACACAGAATAATGTAAATGGACTGTTTGTCATTGTGCCTTTGAACGATTACATAATTGTGGCTTCCATAATTATAATCGCGATTACAAATTCGATTAATTGTGCAGCCCTAATTGAAGTCTAAAACTATTGGATCTGCCCAGAGTCACTCTGGATCTGCCATAACCAATCGCTAACGTTTGGTCGTGACTCGTCAAACTTTTCCTGAACCCCGTGGGGAGGAGCGCCACAACATCACGGCCACCAACAAAACTAAGCAGAGATTGTTCTTGCTCCGGCTTTAACTTCTGGATATTCGGCAGCGTCGCCACAACGGACTGAACGGCTTCGCTCGCATCTTACTCCGCCGCCATTACTGAACACAACTCAAAATAACACACATCAACGTCATCGTTCTCAGACACTCCCTCTGTTCGCTGATTGGCCCGGTAAAAATTGTTCGGAGAAAACCAAAGACTACAGCAGAATCCCAGATGTAGTTCTGAAGGAAAATGAAAATTGAGCCAGGCTACGTTCACACACGCGCACTCTACAAAAACGACGCTTTAAATCTCTTCACAAACTAAAAGACGTAAATGGCATTTGTATGTATTCTAAGATATAGATTGCACTGAATGTCAGGCCCCATCCACACTACTACGTTTTCGTTTAGAAACTGAGAACTTTTGCTACGTTTGCACCTCTCGTCCAGACTAAAACAGCAAAAACGAAGACCTAAAACGGAGAAGCTTAAAAATGCTGCAGACCCGTTTTGCGTTTTGAATCTCCGGAGGGCGTTTTAGTGAAGACGGGACAAAACGGAGGCGTTTAGAAACGATGACGCAGACGCTCGCGCTCGGCTCTCTGATTGGGTGTCATCAGTCATGGCGTATCCTTCCCTGATGCTATGACGTTAACTGCCGGAGGCAAGCTAATATTGCAGCGATCTGTGACAATTCCCGTGCCGTGTGCAGCGGCGGTATCGACCGTACATGGAGCGTCGGTTTTGGGTTAAGCCGGTAAGAAGCAGCGCATGGTGGGATCATATTATCAATGAAGTTGTGTTGTGTTTAGACCGGCACGCGCATGCCCAGTGAAGGTGAATGGCCACGTGATCCGCGTTTTCAATCGTTTTAATGTGGACGGAGATTGCTGCTAAAACGCTGGTGTGGACGGAGATCGTATTCGTTTTAATTCTCCGTTTCTAAACTAAAACGCAGTAGTGTGGATGGGGCCTCAGCTTGATTATTTTGCTCAAGATCAGGATTTATTGAGTCCACATGTCATAAAAACATGAAATCCCTTCTTCTAACCGCAGGTCGAGAGCGTTGTCAGAAATCTCTTATGCTCAAAATACAGTAAAAACAGTGAAATATTACTACAATTTTAAATCAGCTGTTTTCTATGTGAATATATAGTAAAGTGTAATTTATTCCTGTGATCAAAGCTGAATTTATCATCATTACTCCAGTCTTCAGTGTCACATGATCCTTCAGAAATCACTATAATATGATGATCTGATGCTCAAGAAACATTTATGATTATTATCAGTGGTGAAAACAGTTCATATTTTGTGGAAACTGCAATTCATTTTATTTTTTCATGATTCTTTGATGAATAAAACATTCAGAAGAACAGCATTTATTTGAAATAGAATCTTTTGCAACATTATAAATGTCTTTTCTGTCACTTTTGATCAATTTAATGCGTCCTTGATGAATAAATGTTTACTTACTGACCCCAAACTTTTGACCGGTGGTGTAAAGCCAGTGAGATTAGAGAATATGAGCGATGTTTAGAAAGCTCTCGTCATTTTTATTTTGGGTATCAGACAGTCCATAAACACTTCATCTGAGACTCGGACTGAAAAGCAGCTGAACGCAGCAAACAGAACAAAGAAAACACAGCAAAAGCTCAGCATAAATGAGATTTAATTAAGAAATTTAATTACGAGTCTGTACTTTATAAATGTTGCACTCAGCGTGTACTGAGTGTGTGTTAAATCACAAAGATACAAATAACTCATAAACTCATAAAGCAAGTAAACAATGCGTTTCTTTTTCTTTTAAGGGTCGGTGTGTGTGTGTGTGTGCGTCTGTGTGTGTGTGTGTGTGTATGTGTGTGTGCGTGTGTGTGTGTGTGTGTGTGTGTGTGTGTGTATCTGTATGCGAGTGTGAGTGTGTGTATCTGAATCTGTATGTATGTGTATGTGTATGTGTATCTGTGTGTGAGTGTGCGCTTATCTGTCTCTCTCTCTCTGTGTGTGTGTGTGTGTGTGTGTGTGTGTGTGTGTGTGTGTGTGTGTGTGTGTGTGTGTGTGTGTGTGTGTGTGTGTGTGTGTGTGTGTGTGTGTGTGTGTGTGTGTGTGTGTGTGTGTGTGTGTGTATGTTTTTCTATCCTGGTGGGGACTTAAACCCGAATGCACACAGACTCATGGGGACTCGAGTCACTGTGGGGACCTAAATAGAGGACCCCATGGGCACAAAAGCTTATAAATCATACAGAATGAGCTTTTTTAAAAATGTAAAAATGCAGAAAGGTTTCTGT
>CM070836.1:37323444-37368444 GCA_036326025.1 Chrosomus eos | reverse complement strand
AGCCCGTTATCAGCTGTCAATCAAGCTGTCAATCAAAGTTAACCACGCCCTTATTTGTCATACATTTTATATCTAAATACGATCTAAACTAACGAGTTAGAAAAAAATTCACCCCCCTCACAGTTGTCAGGCACTCGGAACCTATCGAAAAATACAATAAAAGTCCATGAGACCAACCTGTAAAAACATGAGTTTATGCTGTGAAAACGGACATTTTAACATGGGGGTCTATGGACATTTGCTCCCTTTTGGGACCGGCCCCTAGCGGAGTTAACATGTATTGCAGTTTTTCGCACTTCCGGGTATAAAGGCTTCATTTTTCAGATTACATTGTTTCCGCTTGGTCAAACTGAGGACTTTAGAAACGGTGACGCAGAGGCTCACGCTCGGCTCTGATTGGCTGTCACACCATACACACCTGTAGTGATTTCTCCTTATTGTGGCGTACACCTTTCCCAGTGTTGTGTCTTGCTCTGGCGGTGGATAATGCTCCCGGTACCTTTCCAATAGGTCACCGTATTTGGTTTGCGACGACTCCCGGTCTGTGTTTTCTGCCGCCACGGCTGTTCTGTATTCCCTCGTAACTTTAAGTAAAAGGTTTGTTGAAATTTGTTTACATCATGTGACTAACTGACATCAGAAAACCCTGAACATAAGAATGTGTTGTTAAATGATTCAAATATTAACTTAATGAAGTTCCTAAACGTAAATTAGGGAGGAGCGAGCCCATCTAATCTTTCAATCAACAGAGTATTATAAGCAGCCGCTTACCTCTCCCTAGTATCAGCTGTTCCAGTATCCCTCCACTCCCCAAACTCCACCTTCATCTTAGGTACCTTGCCCTTTAATTAACAGGTCCTACATTTAGCCACTGGGGGGTATATCAGAGCTCGAGTTGAAGCTGCTTCATCGAGCCCCTCTCCAGTGGACAGCAAGCCAAATAAGTTTAACCTAATATCCTAAAGATTTTATGGGCAAACGAACTCGTTAATTATTATTACATTATTATATTATAACTATATATATATATATTATATTATACACATATTAAAAAAAAAGGTTATGGCAAAAAAAGGTCTATACAAGGAGAAATGTCTTGAATCATTGCATAATAATTTGATGTTTAATGTTTTTTCTAGTGATAAAGTATGTTTACGAGCTCTTCAAATCCTTACATTTAATTGAAATGAAAAACAAATGAATGATCCCATGATGGAACCCCTGAAAGATTCTGAATATGAAGCGCCCGACGGAACCTTTAGAACCTTTAGAACCTTTTCTTCTAAGAGTGAACTTAATATTTCAGAAGGGTTTTGCTGCCAACATTTTTTGGGAAGGACGACAGCAATCAATCTGATCAACTCTTTGTGTGTGTTTCTTGATCTCTCTCTCTCTCTCTCTCTCTCTCTCTCTCTCTCTCTCTCTCTCTCTCTCTCTCTCTCTCTCTCTCTCTCTCTCTCTCTCTCTCTCTCTCTCTCTCTCTCTCTCTCTCTCTCTCTCTCTCTTCTCCCCTGTTCTGGGATGAGAAATGTGAATGATAGAGTCTCTGAGAGCCATATGGCATGTCCTGTGCAGATCTGAGAGCCAGAACAGAAGGTGCTTCACCGTCCAGAGAGAGAGAGAGAGGAGAGAGAGAGAGAGAAGGAGAGAGAGGAGAGAGAGAGAGGAGAGAGAGAGAGAGGAGAGAAGAGAGAGAGAGAAGAGGAGAGAAGAGAGAGAGAGAAGAGAGGAGGAGAGAGAGAGGAGAGGAGAGAGAGAGAGGAGAGAGGTAGAGAGAGGTAGGGAGGAAGAGAGAGAGAGAGAGAGAGAGAGAGAGAGAGAGGAGAGAGAGAGAGGTAGAGGAGAGCGAGAGGGAGGAGAGAGAGAGAGAGAGAGAGAGGAGAGAGAGAGAGAGAGAGAGAGGAGAGAGAGAGGAGGAGGAGAGAGAGGAAGGAGAGGAGAGAGAGGAGAGAGAGAGAGAGAGAGAGGAGAGGAGAGAGAGAAGAGAGAGAGAGAGAGAGAGAGAGAGAGAGATGAGAGAGAGGAGAGAGAGACGGAGCAGAAGAGAGGAGAGAGAGTATGGGACAATTAATTAAGTCTGGCCATCCATGACTTCCACAAAGATATGGATGAGATATTCTTCATAGTCTCAAACACTAAATCAAAAGAATTCTTGAGCCGATAAATGACATTTTCCAACCATTGGTTTTCTTTTATTGATTTTTATCCGCTTATTTGAATGTAAATGAAAAATAGATTGTGTGAACGATCCTCTGTCTTATTTTAATTCAAGCAGAAATATGATTCTTGTTATTAAGATGTTTAAATCTTAGAGATAATGAGCTGAATTTAAGCTTTTCATTCTTTCTTTTTTTGCTTCTTTCTTTTTCTTTCTTTCTGTCTTTCTTTCTTTCTTTGTGAGACTATGAACATGTCAGTGAAGCTTTATTAACATAAATAAAGTCATACATAGTGATAAAGTCCATGTGAAATATGGTTTGTACGTTTTAGTAATTTTAGTCTTTCTTCTTAAACTAAATTAGAAATGCCTTGGCTACTAACTTACATTTTACTATTTTTAATTTTTTACTGAAAGTATTGTAAATAAAACAGGCAAAGCAGTGTTATTTTAGTATTATGAATATATTATATATTATTTTGAATTAGTTTTTATTTTAATATTTTCTAATAATTTTAATTTTATTTTTTTGAGGTTTATAGGTTCTTATTTTTTTATTTAAATAATTTAATTTGTATTATTATTTACTACTTTATTCAAAATTTAAGTTATATTATTTTTACTTAAGTTTTAGCTTAGTTATTTTCTGTTTTAGTTTTAGTGATTTTAATACTTAAACTAAATAGAAATTATAAATGGAAATATTTACTGAAAGTATATATATATATTTTATTCAGTTACACTAAAAAAGTTTAGGTCAAATATGGACAAACCCAACCATTGGGTTTAAAAATGTAATTAAAAATGTAAACCAATGGTTGGGTTCGTCCATATTTGACCCAAACATGGGTCGAAATAACCCAGCATTTTTTAGAGTGTACCACTTATTTTATTTCAAATAACTTTCACAAAGTTTAAGTTAACAATAATAACACTGCAGTGCTACAGAAATATTGGTATTGGTGTATTTTTCAGTTTTATGTGCACGCTCACAAACTTCATTCAGTGAAGTCTGCATTCCCACGGGACTCCTGCCATCTCTGACTGATATTTATGAGAACCCCAGAATTACCCGTCACCCGTTCCCCGTCGTCCGAACCCAATAAATCATCCTCTGATTGGACGGTTAGGAGATTTACGTGCGTCTGAAGCAGAAACACCTGCAGGAAAGCCAAGCTCTCATAAGTCACGCTTGTTGAGTTGATGTTGGGCTATATTAGTCCCTCGCCCCAAACCTGACACAGTCGTCCCGGCCAGTGCCTGCGTGAAGACGGCCCCCGCTGGGGCGTAATGTGACCGTGTGGACGTGTGTGTCAAGCTTTGGGCTGGAGTGTGTTTGCACTGTTTCTTCAGGCCTGCTGTGAGATTTGGGCAACAGCTGCAGGGTGTCTGTGGGATCCTGTCAGCGCTCGCTATGTTTAGAGTCCAGCCGCTCGTTCCCTCTCAATATTCTCTCTGTCCTTCCCTCTTTCATCTTAGCCAGTGCATGATTCATTTTAAAGAGGGAAATTATCATTCTGTCAGCGTTTGCTCATTCTGTTTCTTCTGTGCAACATGAGTGGAGCATTAAAGTAAAAAAAAACTGAATTGGTAAAAACATTTTTTTATTATTATTTAATTGTATTTAGTTTTAATTACATTTCAATGTTTTATGTTATGCTATTTAATATATATATATATATATATATATATATATATATATATATATATATATATATATATATATATATTTTTTAAATATATATATATTATTTTTAATTTACTTATCTGCTACATTTTTATTTTCTGTTTATTTTTTACTTAATTACATTTTTAATTATTTAATTACATTAAAAAACAATTATTTTATTTTATTTTTTAATGTAATTATACATTTTTTTATTTTTTTAATCATTTTATTTATTCATTTGTATTTAATTTAATTTCTTTTTTTATTACATTTAAAAAATATGCATATATATTTTTATATTTTTTTATTTAATTTTATTTTAATTACATTTCAATGTTTTATGTTATGCTATTTAAATTTTTTAATTAAATAAAAAAATAAATTTTTATTATTTTATTTATTTATTTATTTGTTACATTTTTATTTTTTGTTTATTTTTTATTTTATAAATTTTATTTTTTTATTATTTAATTACATTTAAAACAATTATTACAAATTTTTATGCAATTATAATTTGTTTTAGTATATTTTTTTATAATTTGATTTATTGTATTTAATTTAATTTCTTTTTTAGTACATTTCAAAAATATATTTATTATTTAATTATTTATTTATTTATTTTTTCTGGCTAAACTATGACCGTGTCAATGAGACGCTCGTCATCCTCTCAGCGCTCGCTATGTTTAGAGTCTCCAGCCCAGTGGTGTAGTCTACGTGATACGCAGGTATACGCCGTATACCCACTAGAAAATGTCAAGGATTTCCGTTATACCCACTAGGAAATGTCAAAGATCTCCGTATACCCACTTTAAAACGCGTGAGGATTCGTAACAACATCGTTTTGTGAAAGAATTTTCATTCATAAATTCACCCCGCCGTGACGTCTGTGTTTGCGCAGCGACACGGATCGAATCGCGGAAGCCAGCAACAAATGTAACAAATAACCTAGGCTACTGTAAAGCGGAACGCCACGCAATTTAGCCATTTTTGAATGAATAAATCAAAAGTAGGCTAATGATAGAATCAAATCTCGATATTTACTAAGTGTCTATGAATATTAAAGCTCAAAAAGACTGCTATTGAAATAAACTCTGAATGTTCTGCGTGTTTCTGTGAATGAGCGCTCAATGTGTGCTCTAGCCTACTACACACTGAACACTACACACTGACGCGCGCGTGACACTCGTGGTGTTTTCAGCGTCTATGAGGAGGACATGCACATATTTGAACTTCATTGCAGAGCTTTTATGAGAGTCACTTCACAAGAATTTTACCATTTCATTTGATAAAACTTCATTTGATCTAAACTCTCATTCGTATCATATTCACACTCACAAACTTTAAATTCTTCATGACAACCTCTCAAAATCAAAGTTTTGTCTAACTTAAAATATAAAAGAAATATTTTACTATTGCACAGTAGAGTATACACTGTAAAAAATATTTTAGCAATTTAGTTTTCAACTTATTTTTTTAACTTGATTGTCCAGACAACAAGAAATTTTAAGTTTTCTTGTCCTCAACTTATCGAAATAAGTTAGTTAAACTAAAAAAAACCCATGCAAAAAGATAACTCAAAATAATGAGTTAACTTTTTTTACAGTGTACTTCAAGTAGGCCTAATAATAATAATAATAATAATAGCTTATTAAAAGACAGAAGCTCAAATGTCTTTAATTTACCACCCACCAAAATAAAAGTTTGTAGATAAATTAAGTAACTAGAGGGAATTATGAAAGAAATTGCATAGTAAGATGTACTTTTTAAAATAATAATAATCAAATCTATTAAAACACAATGTTAAGGGGGGGGGGGGGGGGGGGGGGGTTGGTATATCACAGTATACTCACTACAAAAAACTAGACTACACCACTGCTCCAGCCGCTCTCTTCCATCTCAATATTCTCTCTGTCCTTCCCTTTTCCATCTCAGTGAAAGCATGTTTCAATATTTCATTTTACAGAGACAGTTTACCCAAAAACGCTCATTCTGTCAGCATTTACTCACCTTCATATTGTTGCATTTCCATTCAACATCTTTTCTTCTGACTTTCATTGCATGTTCAAAAACAGCTGAAACATTCTGTAAAATATCTTGTAGATAAAAAGTCATGTGTGAACAATCTCTTTAATCATCCCTATCTGTAACTCTGAATTGACGCCCACTTGACCTGACCTACAGAACGCTTTCCAGCATCGTTTCATTTCGGCTTCATATCTGCAAAAAGTAGGCCGAGTGGAAAGTGGCGTGAGACTTGATGAAAACAGCACCAGTCTCATCATCTCGTACTGCGTTTATCTGAAGAATGATGGTCAGATAGTGCACAGATGAGGGGTGAACTGAGCGCATCATTTGCACTGGGGAATTACGGGGGTTTGTAACTTGCTTAAACCAATCTCTGGATGTGTGACAATAACAAAAAAAGATAACATACAGACAGAATGATTTTCTAATCTTTGATTGAATAAACGTGGGCGAATGTCAGCTCATATTTCACCTATAATATCATAATTTGCCTATTTTTGGGCCAATGCATTGTGACATTATTAAATTTTTTATATTATTGTGGGTGAAATATGACAGCGGTTTTCATCATAAATGTTTCTTGAGCATCAAATCATCATATTATAGTGATTTCTGAAGGATCATGTGACACTGAAGACTGGAGTAATGATGATAAATTCAGCTTTGATCACAGGATATAAATTACACTTTACTATATATTCACATAGAAAACAGCTGATTTACATTGTAATAATATATCAGATTTAAATCACTGGAATATATTACATTCACCCATAAAGTACGAGGCCTAAAAATGGCAAAAATCAGAGAGGAAGATCAAAATGTCTGACTTCCTGTTGTGTTTAGGGCTATGCTCCAAGAGACTTTTTTGTAGATATTGGGTCATTACATGTATGTACCGAATTTCATACACGTATGTGAAACGTAGCGGAAGGCGCACTCCATTTAACCTTTATAGGTGGCGCTATCGAGACATTTTGCGCCGCCCAATTCTGAAACGCATATCAGATGTCAATTTTCGCCAGTTCTGACGCGTGTGCAAATTTTGTGAGTTTTAGTGCATGTTTAGGCCCTCAAAAATGAGATTAATTTCGGAGAATAATAATAATAATAAACAGAGCAATTCCACGAGGGTCCTAATGACATTTTACAGTAGCCTATATCCACTATTTTGAATACTAATAATATTTCAGAATTTTTCTGTATTTTTTATCAAATGCTAATTGGAGTTAAAGGATTAGTTCACTTTAAAAAAAAACTTTTGCTGATAATATACTCACCCCCATGTCATCTAAGATGTCCATGTCTTTCTTTCTTCAGTCGAAAAGAAATGAAGGTTTTTGATGAAAACATTCCAGGATTTTTCTCCATATAATGGACTTCAATGGGACCCAAACGGCTCAAGGTCCAAATGACAGTTTCAGTGCAGCTTCAAAGGGCTTTAAACGACACCAGACGATGAATAAGGGTCTTATCTAGCCAAACCATCGCTCATTTCAAAAATAAATAAAAAAGGTTAAGTTTTATGAGCACAAATGCGCGTTCGTGACATTCGTTCGTGACCTTTTCAACGTAATTGCGTATTACGTGACGTCACATGAACGCGCATCACTAGAACAGAGCAAGGCGAGCATTTGTGCTTATAAAACTTAAACTTTTTTATTTATTTTTGAAATGAGCGCTGGTTTGGCTAGATAAGACCCTTATTCATCGTCTGGTGTCGTTTAAAGCCCTTTGAAGCTGCACTGAAACTGTCATTTGGACCTTGAACCGTTTGGGTCCCATTGAAGTCCATTATATGGAGAAAAATCCTGGAATGTTTTCATCAAAAACCTTCTTTTCTTTTCGACTGAAGAAAGAAAGACATGGACATCTTGGATGACATGGGGGTGAGTAAACTATCAGCAAAAGTTGTTTTAAAAGTGAACTAATCATTTGATATATATGGAGTCCCAGGCATTATTCAGTTCATATCCGTGACCTCGCAGCTTCTCCACGGGGGTCTGACCTCCAGTTCCGAGTCTTCATTTAGATGCTCCTGAAAACTGTGTTGAGACATCATAGGGTCATAGTTCACAGTCCTGCCCCAGGTGTCAGATCCTGACTGAGAAGACTGGATGTATTCCTCCGTGACACAGCAGCTGCTCGCGTGTCGTGTGTTCGGGTGTGTAAATCTATAAGTTCTTCAGGTCGGTCAATCATGCGCTGGATATTTTCGGCTGTAAATCTGCTGTTGTGTCTCGTGTGAGAGATGGAGATGTCCTTGAGTCTTGTGTTTTCTCTCTCAGTCTGCCAGCTCACCTGTGGACGCTCACTTATCTAAATTGTGTCAGACTGCTATTGATTTTGATTGTTGTGTGTGTCAGGATTAACCAGAGACGTCCAGCATTAGATTAGACTACCATCGTACAGTTCATCATCTCTCATCATTTGGGTTTTCTAGATGCTTTCACACAAAACTCTGAATAACGTGGAGATTTTATAACATTAACTATGTTGATTTTTTTTAAAATATATTCAAATAGAAAATAATACGATTTCCTAATAAATAATTTCAATAATAATACACAATATGACTGTTTTATTTACTGTATTTGGGATCTAATAAATGCAGCCTTGGTGAGCAAAAGATACTTCTTTCAAAAACATTATAAAATCTTACCGACCCCAAAACTTTTGAATTGTTTTATTTATTTTATTCTTTATTTTATTTTGTATTTATTCTCAGAAAAGAGAATAACTTCTTTTCAGAAACATTAAAAAGTCTTACCAACCTCAAACTTTTAAGTAATAGTTTTTATTTTATTTAAGAAATTATAACATTAACTTTATTAAAATAATTGTCAAATATATTCAAATAGAAATGTATTATTTATTAATAAATATGTATAAAATGTATTAATATTCTATTATTATCTTTGCATGGGATAAAGTGAATTTTTATCATTTGTTTATCTTTTTTTAAATATTTTTTTAATAATATGATTTTATGGGTTATCTTATTGCTACAAAATATATTTTGAAGATTTTATGACATGACCTTGTAAACCTTGTTAAATGTATCAACTGGTTCTTCTAGAAGAGCTTGATGTACATTGTAACCAAAACAACGTTTTCCAGAAAAAGCCAGAACGATCCGATGGCAGTTTTCCCAATGTTGTGTGTCTGTGGGCGTGTTTGTGGACAGAATGTGGGCGTGTCCGTGAACAGAATGTGGGGTGTCTGTGAACAGAATGTGGGCGTGTCAGTGGACAGAATGTGGGTGTGTCAGTGGACAGAATGTGGGCGTGTCAGTGGACAGAATGTGGGCGTGTCTGTGCACAGAATGTGGGCGTGTCTGTGCACAGAATGTGGGCGTGTCTATGGGTGTGTCTGTGGACAGAATGTGGGCGTGTCGGTGGACAGAATATGGGCGTGTCTGTGGACAGAATGTGGGCGTGTCTGTGGGTGTTTATGTGGACAGAATGTGGGCGTGTCTGTGGACAGAATGTGGGCGTGTCTGTGCACAGAATGTGGGCGTGTCTGTGCACAGAATGTGGGCGTGTCTGTGGGTGTGTATGTGGACAGAATGTGGGCGTGTCTGTGGGTGTGTTTGTGGACAGAATGTGGGCGTGTCTGTGGACAGAATGTGGGCGTGTCTGTGGGTGTGTATGTGGACAGAATGTGGGCGTGTCTGTGGACAGAATGTGGGCGTGTCTGTGGGTGTGTATGTGGACAGAATGTGGGCGTGTCTGTGGACAGAATGTGGGCGTGTCTGTGGGTGTGTATGTGGACAGAATGTGGGCGTGTCTGTGGACAGAATGTGGGCGTGTCTGTGCACAGAATGTGGGCGTGTCTATGGGTGTGTCATCTGAGGCTGAGAGTAGTATTAGATTAACTAACTCATGAGTATCGTTTGAGAGTCCATCTGGTTTTGCTGGAAGCGTGAAGAGCAGTTCTGTGAAGTAAAGGGTTTAGTACAAAAGCGATGTTAATAACACCCTTGATTAGAGAGATTTGTAATAAGCACTCATATGTTTCTATATTGGGTGCAATGCGATGCTTTGCCTCTGAGAGATGTTATTACTGTAAGAGTCCCGTTACACATATTGCACTTCTCTCTCTGTTTGATGCGTCTCACCCGAGCGGGAACCTTCCAGTCTCTCCCATGAAGCCAACATGGAAGTGACTTAAACTTCTTTGGCTATTTACGTTTATCCGGGAGTGACGCGCTGCCAAGATGGCGACGGCCGGCTCCGCCCACTTTAGGCTATAAAACTGCTCTTCAGAAACACTACAGGTGACGTCACGGACACTACGTCCATATTTTTTTTACAGTCTATGGTCTCACCTCATGATCAGATCGTGTCATACTGTGTGCACGTGTGTGTGTGTGTGTGTGTGTGTTGGGGTTCTCAGATTGAGTTTTGCGTTTGCACTCTCTGAGAGACATACACACATCATCCAGATCATCCACAGGCATTTTGGCCTCGTAGCAAAAACCCTGAAGCCTCATTAGAGCCGAATGTGGCTGCGGTCCAGTCGTGAAGAGCGAGAGAGCAGCGTGTGTGTGTGTGTGTGTGTGTGTGTGTGTGTGTGTGTGTGTGTGTGTGTGTGTGTGTGTGTGTGTGTGTGTGTGTGTGTGTGTGTGTGTGTGGTGTGTGTTGTGTGTGTGTGTGTGTGTGTGTGTGTGTGTGTGTGTGTGTGTGTGTTTTGTGTGTGCTTGTTTTTGTGATATATGAGGACACAAATGTGTATAATGACATGGGTATTACACTGGTATTACAACTTACACGTGAAATATGAGGACATTGCATGCGTCCTCATATTTCAAACAGCTTAAAAAACATAAAAAACAATGTTTTTTTTAAAATGTTAAAATCCAGCATGTCTCCTGTAAGGGGTAGGTTTAGGGACAGGGGCAGTGTAGGGGGATAGAATATATAGTTTGTCCAGTATAAAAACCATTACGCCTATGGAATGTCCTCATAAGTCAAAAAAACAAACGTGTGTGTGTGTGTGTGTGTGTCACTCAGCACACAGTGGCAGCAGGAATCAGCTGGAATTAAATGAAAATACAAGAACAAACACAAGCATATCCCAACATGTGTTCAGTTTACACACGAGGCTTTTCTGCTTTGACACGGTTGTGTTCAATAAAATGATTCACATATGGTGGATGTTTTGCTCTGTGATTCTCAGCTACGCAAACAGATTCCAGCTGAATCTTTATAGAAATTTATATTAGTTATGTTATTGGGTGTGATCCATATATATCTGCTTAGAAGCTGTAATGTTTCCTTTATATGCTGTCAGAATGATTTTGGAGGATTTATGAAATGAGTGCATGTGAAGAACACAGAAGTGTTTGATTAAAGAATCATGGTGGAATAATAATGACGTGTTAATTGTGAATGTTGACGGACCAGCTTAGTTTTGCACATATTTTGTGTTCTGTTGATGAAGAATAGTGATTGAGATGGCTTGTGTGACAAAACTACATTTCCCATGATCCTCTGCGGCAAAACTACAAATTCACAGATAACTAATAAATAATTCACATAAAGTGTGTTATTCTTACATTTTTTGCTCTAGGACTTCATTAGGATGTTAAAAATATTGAAATAAATATATAATTTATCAACACGTCCTTTTATTCTGATAATAAAATAGACCATGTTCTCTGAATGTGTTTGTCAGGTGACACAAGAGTTGATTGATAGCTTTAAGAAATCTTAATAAAAGGAAATATTCACTTTTTACTGGTTGAAATAAACTCAACCAGCCTCAGTTTACATTATGCAAATCCTCGTCCTAGAAAACCGTATCCTTCTATTGGACAGGGAAACAAATGTAATAAATTCAGATGTTCTCATTTGAGCTTATCCCGGTGAATGTCATGCCTTCGGGAGGATAATACATTTATTTGATAAACATATTAATAAAGATGGAGAGCGGTTTACACTGGCGTCCTCCGTTTGTCTTCTTTATAAAATAAACCTGCGCTCAGAGCCGGAGGTGAGTGTGTTTTCATGAGCGATGACTTGTTGATTTGAATCCGCAGTAAATGTGCAGCTCTGCGGGATCTGAACTCACTCTGACCTCGATGAAATTACACATCAGAGGAACGTTAACCCAGACCCTCTTCGTCCTCGTCCTCGTCCTCGTCCTCGCCCGCCGGAGGAACTCGTTACTGACGACTCATAATTACAGATGTTTGCTTGCAGCCGTTCTGAGCAACATGTGCGCTGCTTATGAACTCTGTGTGTGTGTGTGTGTGTGTGTGTGTGTGTGTGTGTGTGTGTGTGTGTGTGTGTGTGTGTGTGTGTGTGTGTGTGTGTGTGTGTGGCATTAACCTCATTAACTAACCATCTTAAAGGGATAGTTCACCCAAAAATGAAAATTAGCCCATGATTTACTCAGCTTGAAATCATCCTATGTGTATATGACTTTCTTCTTTCAGATGAATACAATCTGAGTTATATTAAAAATGTCCTGGCTCTTCCCAGCTTTATAATGGCAGTGAATGGCCTGTGATAAAAGTGAATCTGTCCATCATAAAAGTGCATCTGTCCATCATAAAAGTGCATCTGTCCATCATAAAAGTGCATCTATCCTTCATAAAGTGCATCTGTCCATCTAAAAGTGCATCTGTCCATCATAAAGTGCATCTGTCCATCATAAAAGTGCATCTATCTATTATAAAGTGCATCTGTTCATCATAAAAGTGCATCTGTCCATCATAAAGTGCATCTATCCATCATAAAAGTGCATCTGTCCATCATAAAAGTGCATCTGTCCATCATAAAACTGCATCTGTCCATCATAAAAGTGCATTTGTCCATCATAAAAGTGCATCTGTCCATCATAAAAGTGCATCTATCATCATAAAAGTGCATCTGTCCATCATAAAAGTGCATCTGTCCATCATAAAAGTGCATCTTCCATCATAAAAGTGCATTTGTCCATCATAAAGTGCTCTATCCATCATAAAAGTGCATCTATCCATCATAAAAGTGCATTGTCCATCATAAAAGTGCATCTGTCCATCTATGATTACCTTATAAAGTGCATCTGTCCATCATAAAGTGCATCTGTCCATCATAAAGTGATCTTCTCTAAGTGCATCTCTTATAAGTGATCTGTCCATCATAAAAGCTGCATCTGGTTCCATCATTAAAGTGTTTCTCTAGTGCTCTTCATAAAGTGATCTGTCCATCATAAAGTGCATTGTCCATCATAAAGTGCATCTGTCCATCATAAGTATTGTCCATTTATAATAAGTGCATCTGTCCATCATAAAGTGCATCTGTCCATCATAAAAGTGCATCTGTCCATCATAAAAGTGCATCTGTCCATCATAAAAGTGCATCTGTCATCATAAGGCTGCATCTATTAAAAGTGCATCTGTCCATCATAAAAGTGCATCTGTCCATCATAAAAGTGCATCTGTCCAATAAAGTGCATCTGTCCATCATAAAAGTGCATCTGTCCATCATAAAGTGCATCTGTCCATCATAAAAGTGCATCTGTCCATCATAAAAGTGCATTGTCCATCATAAAAGTGCATCTGTCCATCATAAAAGTGCATTCTGTCCATCATAAAAGTGCATTGTCCATCATAAAAGTGCATCTGTCCATCATAAAAGTGCATCTGTCCATCATAAAGTGCATCTGTCCATCATAAAAGTGCATTCTGTCCATCATAAAAGTGCATTGTCCATCATAAAAGTGCATCTGTCCATCATAAATAGTTTCATCTAAGTCATGTCCATCATAAAAGTGCATTGTCATCATAAAGTGCATGTCCATCTATAAAGTGCATCTTCCTTCATAAAAGTGCATCTGTCCATCATAAAAGTGCATCTGTCCATCATAAAGTGCATCTGTCCATCATAAAAGTGCATCTGTCCATCATAAAGTGCATCTGTCCATCATAAAAGTGCATCTGTCCATCATAAAGTGCATCTGTCCATCATAAAGTGCATCTGTCCATCATAAAAGTGCATCTATCCATCATAAAAGTGCATCTGTCCATCATAAAAGTGCATCTGTCATCATATAAAGTGCATTTGTCCATCATAAAAGTGCATTGTCCATCATAAAAGTGCATTCTGTCCATCATAAAGTGCATTGTCCATCATAAAAGTGCATCTGTCCATCATAAAAGTGCATCTTCCATCATAAAAGTGCATTTGTCCATCATAAAAGTGCATTGTCCATCATAAAAGTGCATCTTCCATCATAAAAGTGCATCTGTCCATCATAAAAGTGCATCTTGTCCATCATAAAAGTGATTGTCATCATAAAGTCATCTGTCCATCATAAAAGTGCATCTGTCCATCATAAAAGTGCATCTGTCCATCATAAAAGTGCATCTGTCCATCATAAAGTGCATCTGTCCATCATAAAAGTGCATCTATCCATCATAAAAGTGCATCTGTCCATCATAAAGTGCTCTACCATCATAAAGTGCATTGTCCATCATAAAAGTGCATCTGTCCATCTATAAAGTGCATTGTCCATCATAAAGTGCATTGTCCATCATAAAAGTGCATTGTCATCATAAAAGTGCATCGTCAAAATCCATCTAAAGTGCATTGTCCATCATATAAAGTGCATTGTCCATCTTAAGTGCATCTTCATCATAAAAGTGCATCTGTCCATCATAAAAGTGCATCTGTCCATCATAAAAGTGCATCTGTCCATCATAAAAGTGCATCTCATTAAGTGCATTGTCCATCATAAAGTGCATCTTCCATCATAAAGTGCATCTTCCATATAAAGTCATTATCATCAAAAGTGCATCTGTCCATCATAAAAGTGCATCTGATCCATCATAAAAGTGCATCTTCCATCATAAAAGTGCATCTGTCCATCATAAAAGTGCATCTGTCACTAAGTGCATCATCATCATAAAAGTGCATCTATCCATCATAAAGTGCATCTTCCATCATAAAAGTGCATCTATCATCTAAAGTGATTACCTCATAAAAGTGCATCTGTCCATCATAAAAGTGCATCTGTCCATCATAAAAGTGCATCTGTACCATCATTAAAAGTGCATCTTCCATCATAAAAGTGCATCTTCCATCATAAAAGTGCATCTGTCCATCATAAAAGTGCATTGTCCATCATAAGTGCATTGTCCATCATAAAAGTGCATCTTCCATCATAAAAGTGCATCTGTCCATCATAAAGTGCATCTGTCCATCATAAAATTGTGCATCTGTCCATCATAAAAGTGCATTATCGTCCATCATAAAGTGCATCTGTCCATCATAAAAGTGCATCTGTCCATCATAAAAGTGCATTCTCCATCATAAAAGTGCATCTGTCCATCATAAAGTGCATCTGTCCATCATAAAAGTGCATCTTCCATCATAAAAGTGCATTCTTCCATCATAAAAGTGCATCTGTCCATCATAAAGTGCATCTTCCATCATAAAAGTGCATCTATCCATCATATAAGTGCATCTGTCCATCATAAAAGTGCATCTGTCCATCATAAAAGTGCATCTGTCCATCATAAAAGTGCATCTGTCCATCATAAAAGTTCCTCTATCCATCATAAAAGTGCATCTGTCCATCATAAAAGTGCATCTGTCCATCATAAAAGTGCATCTATCCATCATAAAAGTGCATCTCTCCATCATAAAAGTGCATCTGTCCATCATAAAAGTTCTCTATCCATCATAAAGTGCGTCTCTCCATCATAAAAGTTATTCTATCCATAATTAAATTGCATCTATCCATCATAAAAGTACATCTGTCCATGATTTGCCCTTTTATTATGGATAGATGCACTTTTATGTACTTCAAAACAGAATCAGCCATTCACTACCATTATAAATCTTGGAACAGCCAGGAGTTTTTTAATATAACTCTGATTGTATTCGTCTGAAAGAAGAATAATTTTTGTGTGAACTGTCCCTTTAACGATGGATGATGAGAATCTGTTCCCGTCGGATTGGCCCTCGTGTTCTCGTCTCCCACACACTCCCAGCGGAGAACGAGCTTCCAGATGCGGACACATATGGGACGCCACAAACATTAAGACCGCATCCCAATCTGCATTCTTTTACTGCGCACTAAAGTGTGTGTTTGTGACGGGAAACTGCACACTTCAGCATCATTAATAACACACTACGCCAGGTTCAGGACACACTGTTATTTTGTAAAAGTTCATGTTGATCCACAGTTTCGAACTTCTTTTAAGATGTTTGTACACACAAATTAAATTATAAATGCAAAATTGCTGGAGGGAAATCTGGCGTACATTCATGATGCATATATATTATATTATAAATATAGAATTATTTATAATATGATATAGTGCATATAATTTGGGACACATTAATCCAATATGACATTTTTACTCATACACAATCAATTATGCAAAATAACTGGAAAAATACATCTGACACAAATAGTATGATAATCATATATACACACATAATTATGTATTGTATATATATATATTTATATTTATAATATTTTATATAGTATATACAGTATATAAAATATATATTTATACAGTATTACATCTGAAAATATTTTTCCTCTTCCTCCTGTTAGGGGCAGTCTTTAGGTCCTGTTGTAAAAATATATTTTACAGTCAAACTTACTGTAGTATATATCTGTGTAAATATTCTATAATTGCAATACAAAATAAATTCCTGTAATGTTTTCATTTACTGTAAGGATGTAACTCACCTGTTTGTATGATGGAAAATGGTGGATCTTTGCAGATTGGGTTGCACCCTCAACCCTGCCTCTCTCAGTGAGAGACCATGGTTCACGACATGGTCTATAAGTGTAGCCCTTATTTCATCTGAAATAACAGCTCTTTGTCTTCTTTGTCTTCCTCCACGCATCCGCCCTCTCCCAAACATATATATATATATGTTTGAATTATCAAATTGCAGTGTTTGAAAGGCACAAGGCTGAAATCTATTCTGTTTTGAATGTGTGGTTCACCGTTTTGACTGGAGTGTGTTAGCATTTGAACAAAGTGCTGTAAATCCACAGTGTTGTGCAGGTTGTGGTTAAAGTCATGGGATAAGTGTGTAGAGTTTTGAAAACTGTGTTCAAGCAATGAAAAACGAACTAGAGTTTGGTCCACATGAACTGCTGTGGTGCAGACTGTAGTTAGAGTTTTGCACATGTATCTCCAGTTGTGCTCACTGTCGTTTAGCAATCGAAAAAAACTGTAAAGTAGCTGGGAAAATAAATGTTGCACGCAAAAATATTACAATATGTCAATCATGCATCTATAAAATGATATATAGTATAATATTGTGCATATATATACTTCGGGACACATTAATCTTAATCTTGCACACAGTACAGGAGGAACACAAGGCAATAGGGAGTCGGGTCTGATTCTGCTACTTCACAAACGTCTCGCTTCACGCGCGTGTCTTTGCTAAAGCAGAATAGCCTCGCGGGGCTTGAAGAGTTTAGAAACCACACAGAGGAAGTAAAACACGTGTAGAACATATGTTGACTGGTCTCATAGCCAGAAGCAGGTGAGATGATCCATCAAACCATCAGCAGAACTTCCCTTCGCATTTAAAGCACTGATGGAAATACGTCTGAGAACTGAATACGCCACATGCTAACCTCCCTGCATGCTAACCGCTCCGCTGCAGAACGACTCGCGATCAGGCCTCTACTATTACAGATATTACCTGTGCATTAGGATTTATTGAGGACAGCTGTTGCTCATATTCAGCAGGGCTGGTGGAACAGGAGCAGGTGGAGATCTGTGTTACACACACACACACACACACACACACAGTCACACACACACACACGATGATATAAAGACAGGCTGCTGACGCTTTCTACAATAGATATGCACAATAGATATGGAATGTGCTCACTTTGAGTCACACACACACACACACACACACACACACACACACACACACACACACACACACAGTCACACACACACACACACACACACACACACACACACACACACACACACACACACACACACACACACACACACACACACACACACACACACACACGTGATGATATAAAGACAGGCTGCTGACGCTTTCTGTCACGGCTAACGCAGGTTTACGGGGGAAAGGGTCGCGGTGGACTTCTCTAGCGTTCCTCTGGGAATAACGGGAACGGCTTGAGAACGCATTTATTCTGCTGATGATCCAGTACAAAACTGAGGAACTGAATTCCTGATCACAATCCTGATGACTTATTGTTCATGGAGAGATATTATGATGAGATACTTTGATGGTTTTGTGTGTGTGTGTGTGTGTGTGTGTGTGTGTGTGTGTGTGTGTGTGTGTGTGTGTGTGTGTGTGTGTGTGTGTGTGTGTGTGTGTGTGTGTGTGTGTGTGTGTGTGTGTGTGTGTGTCTTGTTTCGGGCCTCATGAGGAAAACAGCTTATAAATCAAACTAAGTGATGGTTTTTAAAGATGAAAAAATGCACAAAGTTTTGTGTGATAGGTAGGTTTAGGGGTAGTGTGTGTGTGTGTGTGTGCGAGAGAGTGTGTGTATGCATATGTGTGTGTGTGATGGTTTGATGCTTTGATACTTTGATGGTTATGTGTGTGTGTGTGTGTGAGCGTCTGTGTATGGGTGTGTGTGTGCGTGAGCGTATGTGTGTCTGGGTGTGTGTGTGTGTGTGTGTGTGTGTGTGAGAGAGCGTGTGTGTGTGTGTGGAGGTCTGTGTGTGTGTGTGTGTGTGTGTGTGTGTGTGTGTGTGTGTGTGTGTGTGTGTGAGAGGTCTGTGTGTGTTGTTGTGTGTGGTGTTGTGTGGTGTGTGTGTGTGTGTGTGTGTGTGTGTGTGTGTGTGTTGTGTTGGGTGTGTATGTGTGAGCGTCTGTGTGGTGTGTGTGTGTGTGTGTGTGGTGTGTGTGTTGTGTGTGTGTGTGTGTGTGTTGTGTGTGTGTTTTGTGTGTGTGTTGTTGTGTTGTGTGTGTGTGTGTGTGTGTGTGTGTGTGTGTGTGAGAGCGTTGTGTGTGTGTGTGTGTGTGTGTGTGTGTGTGTGTGTGTGTGTTGGGTGTGTGTGTGTGTTGTGTGGGTGTGTGTGTGTGTGTGTGTGTGTGTGTGTGTGTGGTGGTGTGTGTGTGGTGTGTGTGTGTGTGTGTGTGTGTGTGTGTGTTGTGTGTGTGTGTGGTGTGGGCGTCTGTGTTGGTGTGTGTGTGAATGTGTTGGTTGGGTGGTTTGCTGGTGTTGTGTGTGTGGCGTGTGTGTGTGTGGGTTGTGGTGTGTGTGTGTGTGTGTGTGTGTGTGTGTGTGTGGGTGCGTTGTGTGCGTGTGTGTGTGTTCTCTCAGAAAGCTGTTAAGCGTGGTGGGCAATCACACTGCTGGTCTTATCAGAAAGAATCTCTATTCTTCATCTCTCGGTCGCCAGACCAGCGTAATGATCAGCCGTCAGACGGGTCTTCATCGCTGTGTGTGTGTGTGTTGTGTGTGTGTGTGGGCGATTTCACTGAGCTGTGTAATTGCCAGGAAATAGACCAATCAAGAGGCCGTATGGAACCACGTCTCCCCCAAGCAGAAGCAGAGTCAGAGAAAGAGCAGAAAGGAGTCGCTGCTGGGTTATAATCAGCTTGTAATAAATGTTTTAAAGTTGGTTGATCCTCGTCTCTGATTACAGAACGGCCTTTTCCACTCAAACTCTCTCTTAAACAGCTGGAGCAGAACAACACGTGTAATTATCTTATTTGACAATTAGCCTGCCTCCATTCCCACTTTTTAATTACTCCCTTTCGTATTAGCGGAGCATCAAGGACTTTCCTGTGTTTTCCAGAGGTCGTGGAGGTCGAGCCTCGTCTGCAAAATTCCCTGCCACACCATGGAAAAATAACCCAGACAAATGTATTAAAGGAATGTTCTGGGATCAATACAAGTTACAGCATCCGTGACATCCGGTGCATTACAGCAGAGAAGCATTTCCACTCTGTAAAAACAAACAAAAATTGCATTTACAGTAATACACTTACTGAGGAAGTTTGACATTAAACATGTTTTATTCAGTTGCTAGGCTTTTTAAAATTGTTTTTAGTGTGTTGCTGTGTTCTGATTGGTTGCCAGAGTGATGCTGTGTAGTTGCATGGTGGATGGTTACCAAGGCGTTGCTATGCGATTTCTAAGGTGGTTTTAAGCATGTTTTATGGAGTTGCTAGTGTTTTCTAAAGGATTTTAACATGTTGCAACCTACAAAGTATAGACATGATTTACATGTTAACGTGATAAAATCAACTAGAAACGTTGCCAGTTTAAACTTTACAGCTCTTTTTTTTATATTTAAATGAGTGCTTTAATAAAAATACTAATTTCTGCTTTAAATCCTCCTGAATTTCTCACCCCATAGACTTCAATATAACCGCATTACTGTAAATGTGATTCATGCTTGTTGAAATTATTTTGAGCAAAATTAGATTGAGCCACACACACACACACACACACACACACACACACACACACACACACACACACACACACACACACACACACACACACACACACACACACACACACACACACACACACACACACACACACACACACACACCACACACACACACACACACACACCACACACACACACACACACACACACACACACACACACACACACACACACACAGTGCCGGACTGTGTTTCTTTTGAACAACAGCAATAGAATTGAATTTAAAATAGATTGTGTAAAGTCCCAGTATTGCCGAAGGGTTCCTGGAAATCGGAAAATTAATGTGCAGACGATGTGATATCAATAACAAATAAAAACAGATTAAAACCTCTCTAGACCTCACAGGGATATTCCTAATATGAATAATATTTAGAATCCTGAGGGTTCAAAAGAAATATTGCAACTCTATTTTCTCTCCTCCGGGAAATTCATTTTCCACAATATTTTTTTATTTCTGCAGTTCTTGGCATAATATCTATAATAGAGCATCTACCGAATATTTGTTTTGTAACCTATCGCACGGAGATGATAGAGAAAGCTTGTGGTATTCATTGTGTGTGTATTGAAATATTATTTGTAAAATTTCAAAAGACCACAATCTCCTTCAATTCAGTCTGAAGTATGTCTGTGAAATGATATTTTATGGATATGAGCAGATATATAATGTTACATGCAGAAAGATAATATGTGCTGAACGATTTTTATTTATTTAAACTATGGCAGTGAATATTTACCATGGTATTTATGTAACATGGTAAACACTATAATAATATGCATTTTTAATGATACCATATACATAAGTTTAATTATCTTTGAAATGCATAAAAGTAATTATACATTAATCTCTTTTCAGCCTTGAATATTAATATCTTGATATATAAAATGTAAATATTCGAGCAACATAAAGATAAGAGTAGAAACTCTATCCTCGTAATAAATTTCTGTTGCATTTTCCCCTGAATGCAAAAAGATAAATTTTGGTACTAAATAATTATTCATTCAGTACCGCAATATTAAAAGTTGTATTTACAGTCAATAACAAGCACGAATCACATTTAGAGTAATGCACTTATAACTGTGTTAGAAATTCAGGACGATTTAATGCAGAAATATATATATATATATATAATACACACACACACCATTGTTTTTGCATTGTGCATATAAAAAAGCATGGCATGCATACACTTACATTTTCTGATCTTTTAAATGCATTGAAGCAGTTATACATGAATCACTTTTCAGCCTTTACTATAAATTGTATTTATTATAGTTCAAATGAAAGATAACTCCGTTGCTGAGCGATACGATGTTAGACGCTGCAAGAGACTCGTGGTTCGGTGTGTGTGTGTGTGTGTGTGTGTGTGTGTGTGTGTGTGTGTGTGGTGTGTGACGAGTGTGTGTGTGTGTGTGTGTGTGTGTGTGTGTGTGTGTGTGTGTGTGTGTGTGGTGTGTGGTGTGGTGTGTGTGTGGTGTGTGTGTGTGTGTGTGTGTGTGTATAGTGGTGTGTGACGGTGTGTGTGTGTGTGTGTGGTGTGTGTGTGTGTGTGTGTGTGTGGTGTGGTGTATAGTGTGTGTGTGGTGTGTGTGTGTGTGAGTGTGTGTGTGTGTGTGTGTGTGTGTGTGTGTGTGTGTGTGTGTGTGTGTGTGTGTGTGTAGTGTGTGTGTGTGTGGTTGTGTGTGGTGTGGTGTGTGTGTGTGTGTGTGTGTGTGTGTGTGTGTGTGTATAGTGTGTGTGTGTGATGGTGTGTGTGTGGTGTGTGTGTGTGTGTGTGTGTGTGTGTGTGTGTGTGTGTGTTGTGTGTGACATGTGTGTGTGTGTGGTGTGTGTGTGTGTGTGTGGTGTGTGTGTGTGTGTGTGTGTGTGTGTGTGTTGTGTGTGTGTGTGTGTGTGTGTGTGTGTGTGTGGTGTGTGTGGTGTGTTGACGAGTGTTGTGTGACTGGTGTGTGGTGGTGTGTGTGTGTGTGTGTGTGTGTGTGTGTGTGGTGTGTGTGTGTGTGTGTGTGTGTGTGTGTGTGTGTGTGTGTGTGTGGACGAGTGTGTGTGTGTGTGTGACGATGTGTGTGTGTGTGTGTGTGTGTGTGTGTGTGTGTGATGGTGTGTGTGGTGTGTGTGACGAGTGGTGTGTGTGTGTGTGTGTGTGTGTGTGTGTGTGGTGTGTGTGTGTGTGTGTGTGTTGTGTGACGAGTGTGTGTGAGATGTGTGTGTGTGTGTGTGTGTGTGTGTGTGTGTGTGTGTGACGAGTGTGTGTGTGTGTGTGTGTGGTGTGTGTGTGTGTGGTGTGTGTGTGTGTGTGTGGTGTGTGTGTGTGTGTGTGCGAGTGTGTGTGTGTGTGTGTGTGTGTGTGTGTTGTGTGTGTGTGTGTGTGTGTGTGTGTGTGGTGTGTGTGTGGTGTGTGTGTAGAGAGTGTGTGACGAGTGTGTCCTCACCTCCAGCAGTTCTCTGAACATCAGCAGCTCCTGCGGGGCGAGAGAGAGGACTCTAATGAAGCGTGCTTTAATCCACAACACCATTATTAACTGTGTTAATTGAGTTGAGGAAATGCACAGACGCAGACTGCAATGCAAATGAAATAAGGAGATGCGTGCCAGTGTTTTCTGCGTGCACTGGGACCATCAGTTTTGTTGTTGAACATGTTTGGCCTCGACCGCTGCTCTGAGATCAGTTTCAGTCTCTGTACGTTTGACCCGCTGGTGTCTTTGAGCTCTGCTGTTACACCGACCCGTCAGAAACACATGGGGCACTTACAGAACTGATGAATGTCAACAGCATCGACATTCATGCTTTTAGTCATAGTTCGAATTACGGTGTTATTGAGGGTCCGACCCCCTAGATGAGACTTGGACCCTCCCAAAAGGCATGAAAATAATCATTTGGGGGGTACTGACTTTTTGGTAACACTTTATTTGAAGGGGTGTGCATAAGACTGACATAACACCTTCATAATCATGACATGACACATGCTATGAATATAAAGGAAGTTTTATGCATGTTTATGACAACTGTCATTAAGTGTCATTTGCTGACATTTTTAATGCAAATATGACATTTGTTTTTGTAACCTTGTCCTTTGTCATGAGCTGACAACTTGACATTAAATTAAGTTAAACTGTGGTTGGGTTAGACATTGGCTGTTATGAGGCCATTATAACTGTGTCATTAATATTTTTCGTGACCTCAACTACAGTGGTACACATTGACTTTGTCATTAAAAAGTTATAATGGCTTCATGACAGCCAATGTCAACCCAACCACCTGACAGTTTAATGTAATGTTAACCAATAAAGCTAAGTGGTTTCTTAAGTTTGATAATTAATCTGCTATGTCATGTTTATGACAGGTTGTGTTGTCTTAGTAATGTCAAGTTGACAAAGACACTGACAGGTTATGATGTATTGGTTTATGTCAAGGTGTCATAACAAAGACATCTTTAACAATGTCATATTTGCATTAAAAATGTCATAATTGAGGAAAGACACTTAATGACAGTTGTCATAAACATGCATAAACCCTACTTCATATTCATAACATGTGTCATGTCAGTCTTTTGCACACCCCTTCACGTAAAGTGTTACTTTTTAAAAAATATATATATATATAATGTTAGCCTATCCAAAATTCAGCAGCATCGATATTCACTGCATGTTTGATTCATAGTGGATGCATGAACTGAGTAAATATTCCTGAAATGAAATGCAAATGATCTGCAAAATGCATAAATGCGCACTAATGTTCAAAAGTCTTCAAAAGAGATTTTTATTGCACTATTTTTGAAAGATGTCTCTTTTGCTCACCAAGGCTGTATTAATTGGATAAAAAAAAGTAAAAAAAAAAAATTTTTTTGAAATATTATTAGTTTAAAATGCTTTTAGTTCTGATTTAAGGGGAAAGATATAATTGTTTCAGGAGGACACATTCAAGGATGGATCATTTCAATAAAACGTTTCCACAGGACATTTCTCAATTAAATCTCTGACTTGGATGAAAAATGAAAAAATTTAATCATTCGCTCAAAGTTTAGAATATAAAGTGGAGTGTGTTTACAGGTGATGTGCGAACACAAGGTCAGCGACCCAGACACAGAAACAGTGTCACTTTGACAAACACTGGTTTACAGTCAGTCAGAGATCGTAATCTTTAACACTTACAGGTGTTGATTTTCACATACTTTACGATGTTTGAGAGCCAAATAAGGGCTGATGTTCTGCATTTCTACAGTGAGATGACGGCAGATTTGCTTGTCATCCGTAAACACATCACATGTTAGTCTCTTTAGTGATTGATGAGATCATTTCTTGTGTTGCACGCTGGAGTTGTTTTAAAACATTTGGCATAGACGTCACAGAAGAGTTTAGAAGCAAATCTCAGTTAAATGCATTGGTTACACTTTATTTTAAGGTGATGTAGTTACAAAGGGTTTGGTTTAGGGTTAATTACTTGTAATTATGCATAATTTACTGTTATTACTACATGTAGTAACATGTAACTAATGTTCATTCATCTCGACCCAAGGTTATTTCTGTTAACTAAAACTTCAACTAAAACAATTTTCATTAGTTGAGACAAAAGTTAACTGAAATAAAATAATAATTAAAAAACTTAATTTTTACATAAAACTAAAAACTAAATAAACTAAAACGAATACATAAAAAGTATAGACGACGTATTTTAAAAATGCTGTTAAATAAAAGAAAATAAACGTTAACTGAAATAAAATGATATGTAAAAGACTTCTCATTTTTACATAGTTTCATTTGAGGTACTAAAATAAAACTAAAAACAAGTTAAACTAAAACAAATACGTAAAAAGTATAGACGTATTTTAAAAATGCTGTTAAATAAAAGAAAATAAATGTTAACTGAAAGAAAATACAATATTTAAAAATGTAACTTTTTGTTTTATTTTAGGTAGTTGCCAAGACAACTTTAGTTGAAACAAAATAATAAAATTAACAGAAATAAAATAAAATATTAGAAATATTATTTTATTTAAGCTAATTTTCATTTAGTTTAACTTGAAGTAGACCTACTAAAATAACTAAAACTAAGTAACCTAAAACTAATAAATAAAAATGATTTTTCTTTTTTACAAATTTCACTAGCTTAAACAAAATAAATGCTATCTTAAATAAAATGTAAAAAAAATGCCAGAGTAACATTTAATTTTAAATACTAAAATGAATAAATTATATAGATATATATATATAAAAAAAACACTAATAAACTATTGAACTCAAACCCACAACAAAATGACTAAAACCATCCTTTTAAACCATCGTTATGCCACTGGTTGTAACTCACTGTCTCTGTGTGTCCTGCAGGTTTCAGCGTGGAGACTATCACATCGACGTGTGTATAAACGACTACCTGGACGTGTTCTGTCCACACTACGAGGACTCGATCCCCGAGGAGCGAGCCGAGCGCTATGTGCTCTACATGGTGAACTACGACGGCTACAGCACGTGTGACCACACCGCCAAGGGCTTCAAGCGCTGGGAGTGCAACCGGCCTCACTCGCCCAACGGCCCGCTCAAGTTCTCCGAGAAGTTCCAGCTCTTCACGCCCTTCTCGCTGGGCTTCGAGTTCAGGCCCGGCCGGGAGTATTATTACATATGTGAGTGTGACATCACAGCACACGGCTGAACACGATAGGCTGATTAATAATCAATAATCAATCTTACGACTGAACACAATAAGCTGTTTAATAATCAATCAGGCTGTCATTTTGTCTTTTTCAGTTTTTTTTTTTTTTTTTTTATCACTTTGTGTCTGTTAAAGGGATAGTTCACCCCAAAATGAAAACTCTGTCAGTAATTACTCTCCCTCATGTTGTTCAACCCCGTAAGACTTTCGTTCATCTTCAGAACACAAATGAAGATATTTGTGATTAAAACTGAGAGCTGGGTCACTCCTCCATATAGGCTTCTAAGGGATTGAAACTTGCCGGCCCAGAAAAGTTATTAAAGACATCGTTAAAATAGTCCAAGTGACTACAGTGACTCAATCTTACGATTATCAAGCGACGAGAATACTTTTTGTGCCATAAAATAACGACTTTATTCAAGTATTCCTTTTCTTCTCTGTGGACCTCGAGTGAGTTCTCGTAGTGTAACAGCGCTTCTGTGTTGTACGTCACACGTAGGCTCACTATTGGCTGACGCTGGTCATGTAAATTGTGTGTGTGACGTTCAACCAGCGCTCAAAAAGTATTCTCGTCGCTTGATAAACTTAAGATTGATTCACTGTAGTCACTTGGACTATTTTAACAATGTCTTTAATAACTTTTCTGGGCCGGCAACTTTCAATCCCTTAGAAGCCTATGGAGGAGTGACCCAGCTCTCAGATTTAATCAAATATCTTCATTTGTGTTCTGAAGATGAACGAAAGTCTTACGGGGTTGAACAACATGAGGGAGAGTAATTACTGACAGAGTTTACATTTTTGGGGTGAACTATCCCTTTTATGCTAACTGCATAAAATTTGGCACAGGAATGTATTTTTATTGGAATTTAACTATTTCACCGCCATTTTCTTTAAAAAAACATCTATTTTGCACTAGGTAAACAAATTCTTCCTCTCAGCGCTTTTTGGACAAAAATGTCCCCATTGAAACCCATTAAAACTGCAATTTTAAATCCCAGGGCCAATTAACTATAAAATGATGCAATCTTTATTAAAGGTGGGGTATGTGATTTTCTTTTTTGACCATTTTTTTCAAAATCACTTGAAATCCTATTCCTAACCTACTTACAGCCACTGAGTTAGAAGCACTGAAATGAAAATTAAAAAATTTAATCATCTGTGGAACGGGCAGGACTCGAAAAACTCCAGCCAATAATTTTCAAGACCGCCTAGAATCATTGGACAGTCAGTGCGTCAATCAAACGGTCGTACCACACCCCCCTCCCCATGCCCCTCTTCCAATGGGTGGAGTGGGTGGAGTCAGGGAAAGAAGGTAGGACCTTTTGAGTAGAGGCCTGCATTTCAGCCCGAGCCCGACGGGCCCCGACTCATTTACGCTCCTAGGGCCGGGCTTCGGGCCAATTTTCACGTCATAGTTCACACGCGGGCCGGGCCGGGCCGGGTTTTAGGCTTATCTTTTTTATAGCATATTTTAGACATTAATTAAAATAAATATGAGAAGATGACGATTGAAACGCAAACATAGAAAGACGATTTATAACCTATCACACTGACATATGACTGACATGACAGTCTGCTCACGCTCACGCACACACACACACACACACGCACGCGCACAGGTTTCCCGGCGGCGCGATCTGAGATTCGCGCGACCGGCTCGTTCTGTGTTTAGTGTCCCGGTAGCGAGCGTGACTTCAGCGCAGCTGGAAAAAGTACGACTGGATTAAAACCTTTCACTGTGGATGCTGTGCTTTTTCTTCACGATGCTCTGAGACTGTTCTTAGCCATGTTAGGAGGCTGTTTTTTGTTTGATTGGACTTCATTTTCATGAGTCTGTTGGAAAGAAGGATGTAAGGTGGAAATAAGAATGGCCATGTTCTGTAGTGAAGACTTGATTTTTGAGGTAAGATAACCTGCATGGTTGTTTTTAATGTAATTTATGTTGATTTTTTTAGATTGCGTTCTCTGTATTGTTAGCCTATTGTATAAACTCATTTAGTTTGCGAGCGCTGTTGCTCTGAGCAGCAGAGCAGTTTGCCTCAGCTTTTCAAAAATGACAAAAAACGTTTAAACAAACGTTTAAACTAACGTTAACTGTCTGTGTGATATGCTTAAGTTGTTTTATATCTATGGATTTTATTGTAAGTTAGCCAAGTAAAGTGTTGATTTGAGAGGCTATAAATCAATGGATCAAACATGTTTAACTCGCTGTCGGCTACTTGGTCGTCATAAAAATAAAAAACATTTTTTTTTCTTAATTAACTTTATAAAGAAATGAAAATAAACTTACCGGTAAATACTTTGCCTTTGAAAACGAAACATATCTGGTTTACGGACTGCAACATAGGGCAGGCTGTGTATTATCCAAGGTATTTTTTTTTTTTTTTTTTTAACGGGCTCGGGTCGGACTCGGGCTGATCATTCTGATGAGCTGTCGGACACGGGCCGGGCTAGGGCCTGAGCGTCTCGGGCCAGGGCCGGGCTAGGGCCTAGATTTGAGGCCCGTGCAGGGCTCTACTTTTGAGTTGTGTATTTTCAAAATCTGCCGGCTGTTTTGCAAATCACATACCCCCCCTTTAAGAGGCTTTCATTCTGTTGGCAAGGCTTCAAAATTTACATCTGTACAATTTTTTTATCAGATGGTGCCATTTTTTCGAGGTTTGCCCTATAAAGCAAATACTCGCTTTATTCCTGTTTTCTACTTCGGCATATTATAGAGCCATTTGGATAAATTATGCGACGATATTTGTGTAGGTGTGTTAGTATGGATGTCTGAGTGTGGTTAGTATGTGTGTTATAAAAAAAATATGTTTGTTTGTAATTTTGAGAGAGAAACACTGGTTGATCGAAGTGCTTTACATAAAAAGAAGAAAGATAAAACATACATATAAACAAATCTAGCATCACATATAGCACATTAAATGTAGGTCTAAATGTTGGCTTTTTCTGAATGTATTATGTATGTTGCTGGTCAGTTTGACTCAAATTGATTTTTGAGTTGTTAGAAATACCAACCAATCATTTTTTCTTGATAATTTTTTACATTTCGGATGAAGGAAGTGTATGCAAAGTTTCGACACTCATGTGTTGTGGAATGTGAGTGTAAAATTTATGATTATGATATTTGTGGTACAATACGCCCCACATATTTCATGGTTAACCAGCCTGGCGTTTAGTAGTTTTAACTAGAAAAGGAAAGATTATGAAAATTTTCCCTTTGTCTGATACTATCATGTTGCGGGTCGTTTTGACCTGAATCGATTTTTGAGCTGTCAAAAATTCATGATTAACGTATTATTTTGTTTTCTTGATATTTTGTGACATTTCAGATCATGAACATTCATGCATAGTTTCTACACTCTGACGTGTTGTGGAATGTGCGTATAGAATTTATTTTGCGTTTTGAATTATGATGTTTGCGGTTCAATTTGGCATTTTCATAATTGATGAACTCTGCAACATTGACACAGTTATTGAACTGAACTGAATCAACATTGAACTGAATTGATCACATTCTGGGTATGATTGTTTTGTTATGGTGCAGATTAAATTGACAATAATTAAATTTGACCATTTTTACCAAAATATTTTACCAAAGAAATCTGGAAAAAAAAAAACTTCAACCTTAATAGTTTTCAACAACAAAAGACATAAGAACATATTATTTTTAAAACTGTATTTAATGGCTATACGGCAAAACAAAATTATTTTCTTCCTCAGTATTTTTGTCTTGTTTTCCAGCACAAATAAATAAACATTCATAAATCAAAGTACATTTACTTTTTTGTCATACAGACAAGTGTTATACATCATTCGAAACATCAATAAGTCTGCTTGTATTATATAAGCTTCATCACATTCATCTGTTGAAAAATTATCAAAATGAAGTGAGCTTGTGCTTAAAAGAAGAACAAATATCTGGCACTGGAATCAGAAAAATAATATTATTTTTACTTTGAATTAAGATTATTATTCTGACCCCACTGGCAGATATTTTCACTTAACTTCGAATTTTCAGAAAACAAGACATAAATCAAGATTAATTTACTTAAATAGCTAAATTACATAAGATATGCAATTTAAAACCATTTTGGCAATGTATTTTAAAAATAATAATTTTGGAAATATTTTTCACTTTTTTTTTCTTTTTTCTGAAAGTCAAACAGCAAAAGCAACACTAAGATCATGGGTTTGTTTCCCAGCAAAATGAACACGCATGAATTGAGAAAAACGTACGCCATCAACACATTTTAAATCTCTTCGGATAAAAGCATCTGCCAAATGCATAACTGTGCATAAAAATACCCAGAGTTTTTTTTGTTTTGTTTTTGTTTTTTTACATTTGGCTTCAAGCATCTGCTTTTAAAATGACAGTTTTAAAGTTTGTTATGAGGGTTCCAGGATCAGAAAGATGTTTAGTTTGTTCAAGCACACAATATGAGGTCATGCTTTACAATAATAAGATGAAACACTCAGAGACCAGAAATACCCGTCAACCCAGGTGTGTTTTGCATTTTGAACCCGATCGAGTTGTATGTGTTTAGGCCTGCATGTGATTCAATTTCAAGCGGTTTCAACAGCCCTAATATAACTTTATTTCCCTCACTGTATGTCGGCGACAAAGCCGTTCGTACATTATAAGAAAATGCAATCTTTTCTCTTGTTGAGATTCATTTTCAAGGACAGCATAAAAAATCCACAGAGGACAGAAATCAATATGAATCAATATTTTTTTGAAAGAAAATGCAATTTGAGTGTTTCGCTGAAGGACACCTGTCTACAAGGTGAGATGAGAATACAGGCAAACCTCATTAGTTTCCCCTCATAACGTTCCTCAGGACCTTCACGTCGCCAGCGTGTCCCGAGGCCTTGTTACGTCGAGAGCCGTTATTATGTGCTTGACTAGCCGGTGCTGCTGAGAACGTGAAAATCATAAAGCATATCGTTCTTCTCACGAGTCCCATCACTCGGTCCACAGCGAACATCTGTGAAATGCGTTTGCCCTCTCTGACTGATGGTGCGTCTCCTCCACGATCTGTGTGTCTCTTCACATCTTGGCAGCTTTTGTCTCTCTGGTGAACAGCGTAATTAATATACATCATGACAGTCATATTGAGCATAATTCCAAACAGAGAGTCAAAGCTGGAGATGAAGTGTGTGAAGCGTCCCGCTTTTAGTTGCCATATTTCACAATGACTTTAGATGCTATTTTTATCTGTATTAAAGGATTAGTTCACTTTAAAAAAAAACTTTTGCTGATAATTTCCTCACCCCCATGTCATCCAAGATGTCCATGTCTTTCTTTCTTCAGTGGAAAAGAAATGAAGGTTTTTGATGAAAACATTCCAGGATTTTTCTCCATATAATGGACTTCAATGGGACCCAAACGGTTCAAGGTCCAAATGACAGTTTCAGTGCAGCTTCAAAGGGCTTTAAACGACACCAGACGATGAATAAGGGTCTTATCTAGCCAAACCATCACTCATTTCAAAAATAAATAAAAGTTTTGTAAGCACAAATGCTCACCTTGCTCTGTTCTGTGATGCGTGTTCGTGACGTTCGTTCGTGACCTTTTCAACGTAATTGCGTATTATGTGACGTCACATGATCGCACATCACAGAACAGAGCAAGGCGAGCATTTGTGCTTATAAAACTCAAACTTTTTTATTTATTTTTGAAATGAGCGCTGGTTTGGCTAGATAAGACCCTTATTCATCGTCTGGTGTCGTTTAAAGCCCTTTGAAGCTGCACAGAAACTGTCATTTGGACCTTGAACTGTTTGGGTCCCATTGAAGTCCATTATATGGAGAAAAATGCTTCATACGACTGAAGAAAAAAAGACATGGACATCTTGGATGACATGTGGGTGAGTAAATTATCAGCAAAAGTTGTTTTAAAAGTGTAATATGCATCATGACAGTCATATTGAGCATTGAACAGAGAGTCAAAGCTGGAGATGAAGTGTGAAGCGTCTCGCTTTTAGTTGCCATATTTCACAATGACTTCAGACGCTATTATTATCTGTATTAACAAAGGTGATTTCACAATACAAGATGTCAGCTTTCTCTGGTGGGAATATTTAAGCAAATCATTTCCAGTTCATCCATCAAGCTTTCATTTTGACTATAATGGAAACTGTCCAATTTTATTGTAATAGTGTTTTATATCATGCTGACGTCCACATTATTGTGCATTTAATAATTATATTAATCATCAGATTGATTGTGCTTACATTCACTGAGCGTTTGATTGGTCACATCACCTTTTTTACTCAACCTTGACCTTTAAGGTCAGATAAAAAATATATCAAAACCTGCTGGTAGAAGTAAAAAAAGTATTTTTCTCTATTGATGGCCATTTAAAAATGATTTGTTGCATGCAACATAGAAATATATATTTTTTATGTTTGTTTATTATTTTATTTTATCTGGCTGCATAACAGCCACTCAAAAATGATATGTTGCAAGCAACATAGGAATTTTATAAATATAATATAATATTACAATTATAAATAATAATGTTAATATGTTGCCAGTGATTTATTTATGTTTGTTTATTATTATTATTATTATTTTTTTTTTTTTTTTTATGGCCGTGTAAAAGCATTTTTCTCCATTGACAGCCATTAAAAAATTGTTGCAAGCAACAAAATCATTTTATAAATATAATATAATACTACAATTATAAATAATATTGTTAATATGTTGCCAGTGTTTGATTTTTATTATTATTATTATTTTTATGAAATTGTTTTATTAATTTATTTTAGGCTCAAGGCTCATAAAATTTTGAAATTAATTTGATTGGTAAGACACATTTATTTATATAGCGCTTTATACCGATTGTTTCAAAGCAGCTTCACAGTTAAAAATAATGACACTGTTATTTTACTGTAATAAAACAGTGAACAGTGTCATTATTCAGATCAATTCAGTTCAATGTTGATTCAGTTCAGTTCAATAACTGTGTCAATGTTGTAAAGTTCATCAATTATGAAGTGCCTTGTTGGTGGACACACAAAGAGAAATGAATAACAAACATTTCATGCAATAATGAAAAGTATAAAAACTAGTTCAATGACATTAAGTTGGATTATTTGACAGTATTTCTGTTTCCTGTGTATTTTTATGTCTATTCGAGTGTCGATCAATCACAGCTCAGTAGTTTAGCCGTTCTTGAATGTCTGTTTTCATGGACGGTGGTTGAGTGAATTATCACACACTCGATAAGAAAACAGAAGATCATTATGGTCCAGGTTCAGTGTCATTACAGTAGCTTTCAGATGCTGGGTTTCCGTCTCTCGATGGTGACATTTCTCTGAATCAGTCGTAAAGGTTCTGCTGATAACGGCTCTGAAGAAATGTTATCGGCTCTCTGTGATTACGGCCATTTCTCTCAAATAGTGACTGACATTATCACATCAGACGTCACGAATCTAATCGCATCAGCTCAAAGAGGACTTTTACTGGCTCTCTTCACTGAGGAATAGTCTTGTGAAGTGGGCATACACAGCAAAACATATTTTATTATTACTTTGAGTTTCGTTGTTGTTGTTTTCCAGCACAAAAATAATAAAAAATAAACATACTTAAATCAGGATACATTTACTGGAGAAGCAAAATGACGGAAGATCATGAATCAAAAAGATAAAAAATTAAGGGATTTTATGATTAAAAAAGAACAAATATCTTCAGTGGGGTCAGAAAAAAAATGATCTTTATTCAAAGGGAAAATTAGATAATTTAATAATTTTAGATAATTAATTCCATTGGCATATATTTGTTCTTGTTTTAAGCACAAATTCACTACATTTTTATACATTTTTCTTTAAACAAGACTTAATATCTGAACTAGTTTTGCTTCTGCAGTAAATGTATCCTGATTTAAGAATAGTTAGATATTTGTAGTGGAAAACAAGACAAAAGTGTAAATCTAAGTACATTTACTTTTTTGTCATATATACAGACAAGTGTTATACATCATTGGAAACATCATAAAGTCTACTTTTATTTGCGTATACGCTCACAATAACAACAAAACTCGATAAACTAAGCATCAATCTTCATCACATAATACACTAAGTGTAGTGTAAAAAAAGACCATTTAACTGACTTGTAAAGAAGTTAATCACAGTCTTTTTTGATTGCATGTGTCATTTATACACAGTAAAAATAGATTTTTTAATCAAACAATTAGTAGAACTAAAATGTAGGCTTAAATATAACAAACTGAACAAGAAACAGGTGCGCAAACCAATCAGTAACCATGACAACAAATAATAAATGAGAACTTGGGCAAACAGGAACAGGGAAAAATTAAACTAAAACACTGAAACTAAAGATAACTAAAGATATGCTAGCACTTTCCGTGTAGTAGCTAATGCAAATGTGTTTCAGTGTATGATTAAAAGCAGTTCCTCCAGAGGTTTGTGGATGTCAGATTTAATGTGAATGGGAATGAAAGCAGCCGGTGTGTGTTCGAGGTGTCAGTAATGTCAGCGTGTGTGTGTGTAATACAGTCGGCAAACAAAGATAACATCAAACGCTCCTATAATGTATTTCCACATACATAAACCAGCTCGCTGTGACAGAAGTGGGCCAGCGTTCATCATCAGTGAGTGTTGCTTCACAAACGTGCCTGTGTTTTTCACCAGTCAGAGATTTGTCGTGTAATCACATGATGAATTTGTCTGCCAGCATTACAGTAGTTTATTTGGAAATATGGATGTACAGACAAATTGCTGCTTGCGAGATAAAAAGCCCCTGTCATGTGTGTTCTTCAGCGGGGTCAGAGGTCAGCTAGAGCTCTGCTGTTATCCACTCGAGGAGGTTAATCGAGACATGAGGTCAAATCAAACCCAGGATATAATTCATCATGCTTTTGTCTGTCAGCTCGCTTGGCGTACAAACAGTAAGGGAAGGATTTCTTATCTCGGACACTGCAGATATTCCTCAGTGTTTCTGTCTTGTTTTCCAGCACAAACATCGAATCATTATTAAATCCAGATGCATTTTCTGGAGACGCAAAAGTACACATTTAAAGGGATAGTTCACCCCAAAATGTAAACTCTGTCAGTAATTACTCTCCCTCATGCTGTACCAACCCCGTAAGACTTTCGTTCATCTCCAGAACACAAATGAAGATATTTGTGATTAAATCTGAGAGCTGGGTCACTCCTCCATAGGCTTCTGAGGGATTGAAAGTTGCCGGCCCAGAAAAGTTATTAAAGACATCGTTAAAATAGTCCAAGTGACTACAGTGGCTCAATCTTACGTTTATCAAGCGACGAGAATACTTTTTGAGCGCAAAAATAACGACTTTATTCATTTCCTTCTCTGTCTGCCTCGAGATTGTTCACGTAGTGTAACAGCGCAGCGCTTCTGTGTTGTACGTCACACGGAGGCTCACTATTGGCCGACGCTGGTCATGTGTGTGATGCGTTCAACACAGAAGCGCTGCGCTGAGAGATCCAGCTCTCAGATTTAATCAAAAATATCTTAACTTGTGTTCCGAAGATGAACTAAAGTCTTACGGGTTTGAACTATCCCTTTAAGGGTCGTTCACACCAAGAATGATAATTAAACTATTAGCATCCACACCAGCGGACAATTTCTTTCAGTTTATTGTAAGCGCGCCACAGTTTTGTCGTCTGTCGCTTTAAATGCTCGAGCTCTTTACTGTAAAGCAAGATGGATTCTGATTGGCTGTCAGTGTTTTTAACATTCACAAGCTGGATTGTTTCTCTGTGTCGTTATCATTATCGTTGTGCTCTGCTATTCTTTTACATTTCGATTGATTTTCAAAACTATATCTTTATTGTTATAGTTATCGTCCTTGGTGTGAACTGTGAACGAGCCTGAAGTCTTGTTCTTAAATTAGGCTTATTTATGCTTAAAACAAGAATAAATATCTCCTAATGGAGTCAGAAAAATAATCTTGATTTCACTTTCAATTAAGAGTTTTTTTCTGACTCCATCAGCAGATATTTGTTCTACTTTAAAGCACAAAGTCCTTCCAGAAAAACGCTGAGTTTTTTTGTGATTGTTGTGGGAAAAAATCCTTGATTATGCGGCACGTTTTCTTAAAAAATGCAATGGAATATGCGGATATTTATGCGCTGAAATTGCGGAAACTTGCAAAAACTGCGGTTTGATGAAAGAGAGAAAGTGATTCCCCTGTTCCCTGTTCTCACTAGGCTACTGCCTTACTGTAAAGAGTCATTTCTTATTACTTCCTATGATAAGCAAGCACACTACATCACAGAAAGTGCTGGAATATTTCAGTTCATCTTGTTTTATTTCAGATCTTAATAAAGACATCAAACTTACAAAACATTGATGAGTCAAACAAGTTCTGGAGCTTTACAAAAGGAATATGCTACAACTTCTGGAAAAATTAATAATAAAATAATAAAAAGTGAGCTTCTGTTTGACAGCTTTTCGATGATGTTCACGTCGCGTAATTACGTCACTTCATAACGTTCCCATGGCAACAGGGAAACGCGGCTCTTGTGTGAAGCAAACGCAACATTTCTCAACTTTCTGCTGAGATATATGTGACTTTTTTGCAACGAAAATGGGGGGATTATGAAATCATGCATATTTTGAGCGGAAATCGCCAATTTATGCGGCGAAATTGCGGCGTATTGAAAAAATGTCCCCCGCATAAATATGAGGACTTTGGCTGATTATGCATTGATTATGCATCGCGTTTTTCTGGAGGGACTGTATAATATCTTCAAGTAATTTTAAGAATGTTTAGATTTTGCGCTGGAAAACACTGAGAAAGAACATCACAAACGCTGTTTTCCTTGAAAGGGACGGTGAAAATGGAAAAAGCAGGACGTTTTTTAGTGATGTTCACATCTGAAATCTATCGAGCTGAATACAGTCTGAGCTGTGTGAGTGTGTCTCTCTCAGGTCAAAGGTCAGGGCACAGGTCAGCTGACCCCCACTGGGAAACGCTGAGACAGCATCTTTTTCTAATATTGTGAATTTAAGGATGGATTTTAATCTCTCAGGGTCTCCAAATCCAATATTACATGAGAGATTCAGTGGATGAGAGGAGAATGAATCACGTTTGGTGTCTGACGCGAGTGGAATTGGAAAATCTGGATGTGGTTTGGAGACTCGGGAAAAGCGTGGTGTTTATGATCTCACGTACGCTTATTAAATCAGGGTTTACCTTCCCTGTGACCGTCTATCGACTGCTGCGGTTCTGATAGATGCTGGAAGTGATGCGGTCGTGCCTTTCAGAATTAAATGTTAAATTCCTGACTCCAGAACATTAATCAGGACGCTGAAGTGGAATTTACATTTGAATATAAGGAAGTTCAATTAAAATGGAACCAAACTCGACATAAACAAATTCACCTGAAACTGATGTGTCAGTTTAAATTAATGAAAATTAAGTGAGTATATTATAATGAAAAATAGATTGTTATATGCACTATTTTTCTTAAAGAGGAGCATGGATGAATACATTGATCAAAAGTGATATTTGTGATGTTACAAAAGATTATTTTTCAAATAAAAGCTGAAAAATTCCGTTTATCAAAGAATCCTGAAAAATAAAATGTATCAGTTTCCACAAAAATATGAACTGTTTTCAACTGATTATAATGAGAAATGTTTCTTGAGCATCAAATCATCATATTATACTGATTTCTGAAGGATCATGTGACACTGAATACTGGATCATAATAACATTTCACTGTTTTTACTGTATTTTGATCAAATAAATGTCAACATCCAATTCAACATTTTGTATGCGGCCAATTCGATTTCGACTCAGACGTTCTGAGACTCTGTATTTTGCCTGACCCTGGTTGTCATGTTAACGGTGATCAGTGTAATGACGTTTCATGAGTTTATTATATTTCTGTGTGAGCTGCAGTCTCCTGTTGTTTCATCAGTTCTCCTGCCGTGTGAAGGAGCTCGATCTCCATTATCATGCCTTTGATAAACACAACCTTTTCTTTCTCTTTGTTTTGTTCCGTCTGATCCTCTGGGTCACTAACTACACTTCCCGACTCCCTGTTGTTTTCCTCTTCCTGTGTGTGTGTGTGTGTGTGTGTGTGTGCGTGCGCGGCGTGCGTGCGTGCGTGCGTGCGTGATGTGTGTGTTGTGTGTGTGTGTGTGTGTGTGTGTGTATGTGTGTGTGTGTGTGTGACTGTAACATTCGGTGGCAAACGGCCCGGACCTGCCAGACAGCATGTTACACTTACTGAGAGACACTGCCAAAGAGCTTCTGTGAGCAGTTCATCACACAACACACACACACACACACACACACACACACACACACACACACACACACACACACACACACACACCACACACACACACACACACACACACACACACACACACACACACACACACACACACACACACACACACAAACAAACACACACACACACACACACATCTTTGTGGGGACTCTCCATAAGCATAATGATTTTTATATTGTACAAACTGTATATTCTATCCCCTTACACTTAACCTCACCCCTAAACCTTCCCATCACACACACACACACACACACACACACACACACACACACACACACACACACACACACACAAACCCACCCCAACACTACCCATCACACACAACTTCCTGCATTTACTCTTCCCAAAACACAACTTAATCTGCATTTTTACCATTTTCAATCATTACTAATAAAATGCTTCCCTATAGGGACAAAGATTTCAAAGATATTGCTGTCTTTGTGGGGACATTTTGTCCTCATAATGTAGGGTTTGCCAGACACACACACACACACACACACACACACACACACACACACACACACACACACACACACACACACACACACACTGGACGTGAACTTGCGGGGACCATGTCCTTGAATGTTCCTAATCTGTGTCCACCTCAGACTGGGATCGTGTGTGTTTATCCGGCCTGCGTTACACAGATGAACACACACTCCAGTGCATCAGATAACATGTTTAATTCAGTGTACCAGCAGTCTGAGGTCCTATTATAATCATTCTTTCTTGACCATCTTTCTCCACTCACGGCTATTCAAACACATCTGTGTATTCTGAATGAAAAAAAAACAACAACAATATTGATAATATTTCATTATATTGGAGAAGATGTTCTTGGAGGCTCCTAAAATTGTGGAATTCATGTGTTTTATTGTTGTAATGACGAGAGTCTCTGGCGTCTTTTTGAAATTAAAAGCATATTAAATCACAATGTGTTCTCTCTAGATAACAGCGTAATTGGCAGAAATTAGAGTGTGTGTGTGTGTGTGTGTGTGTGTGTGTGTGTGTGTGTGTGTGTGTGTGTGTGTGTGTGTGTGTGTGTGTGTGTGTGTGTGTGTGTGTGTGTGTGTTCAATGACTAGATTTTTACATTCTGCTTAATGTCGGTGTTGCAAAACTCACTGCTATACACTAGGGATTCTCTGTGGTTGTCAGGGTTTCCGTGTGCAGTTGCTAGGGTGTTTTGTGTGGTTGCCAGGGTGTTGCTGTTTGATTCTGATGGTTGCAAGGATTTTCTGTGCAGTTGTTCTTTGTGGTTGCTGTAGTTGTGGTTGCTAGGATGTTCTTTGTGGTGGCTGGGGTTTTTGTGTGGTTGCTAGGGTGTTCTGGTGGTTGCAAGGATGTTCTCTGCAGTTGTCAGGGTTTTACTTTTTGGTTGCTAAGGGTTATGTGCAGTTGCTAGGGCGTTCTGGTTGGTTCCCAGGATGTTGCTATGTGGTTAATAGAGTGTTCTGTATGGTTGCCAGGGTGTTGCTATGTGGTTCCTACGGTGTTTTTAGTTGTGGTTGTCAGGGTGTTACTAACAGGTGGTTGGTAGGGTATTCTGTGTGGTTGCCAGGGTGTTGCTATGCAGCTGCTAGGGTGTTCTATGTGGTTGCTATGGTTTTCTGGCTAGTTACCAGGGTGTTTCAGTTTCTAGTGTGTTGCTATGCTGTTGGTAGGGTGTTCTGCATGGTTGCCATGAGTGTTGCTATCCAGTTAGGGGGGTTGCCAGGGTGTTGCTAGGGTGTTTTTTGTGCTTGATTGTTAGGTGAAAAGTGTCCTGCACCGTCAAGTCTCAGTGACACTGCAAAAAATGCTATTCTAACTTTTTTTGTATTTTTGTCTTGTTTCCAGTCAAAATATCTAAAAATTCTTAAGATGCATTTTCTATATAAGCAAAAGGGCAAGATATTTTTTCTTGTTTCCTGGGAAAAAAGTCTAAATTAAGTGCGTTTTGCTTAAAAAAAATTATCTGAAGAAACAAAATCGTATTTTCCGTTTGCATTAAGATTATTTTTCTTAGTCCACTGGCAGATAATTATACTAGTTTTAAGCAAAATGCATTTAATTTAGATTTTTTTCTCCCCCAGGAAACCAGACTAAATATCTTATGTCAATTTTCTTATATAGAAAATGCATCTTGATTTAAGAATTTTTATATATTTGTAAAAATAGAAAATACTCAGTAAGAAAAGCATTTTTACAGTGTATTCTGGCCGCTAGATGTTTGTACATCTGTCTTTAATGGTCTTTTTAACTACACATTTTATGTGAACATAAATATATATTTGTATTTCCATTTAACTTTAGTCTATAAAAACAAACTACATAAAATGTATATGGTTGTATCGTAATTGACTAACTTAGTAATATATATATAAATGTGAAGCTGAAACACTGAAATATATTTCACGCACTCTCGCACACAACACATCACCTACACACACACACACAACACACACACACCACAACACACACACACACACACACACACACACACACACACACACACACACACACACACACTCACACACACACACACACTCACACACACACACACACACACACACAAACTACACACTCACACTCACGCACACTCACACACACACAACACATCACACACACACACACACACACACACACCACACCACACACACACACACACACACAACACACACCAACCACACACATCACACACACACAACAACACACACACCACACACACCACACACACAAACCACACACTCACACTCACCACACTCACACTCACCACACCAGACTCACCACACACACACACACACACACACACACACACACACACACACCACACACACACACACACACACACACACACACACACACACACACTCAGACTCACGCACTCTCGCACTCACACACACTCAACCACACACTCACACTCACGCACACTCAGACTCACGCACTCACACACACACACACACATACACACACACACACACACACACACTCAGACTCACCACTCTCGCACTCAACACACACACCACACACACATCAGACTCACGCACTCACACACACACAACACACACACAACACTCACACACCACCACACACACAGACTCACGCACTCACACACACACACACACACACACACACACACACACACACACACACGCACACACCACACACACAGACCACCACCACACACACACACACACACACACACACACACACACACACCACACACACACACACACACACACTCATTTGCATGTAGATGATGAGAGACAGAAGCACTAAAGCTGGGCTGTGAAACTCTGCTGATGCTCTCAGTCGAGGCTCTTTATGGATGAGGACAAATTGAGAAAGATCCGCCGCCGGCTTCGGTGGAGAACGAGAGCGCTGCATATTTAATAGCTCTGCGTTCGTATGTTGTCTTTGTCAAATGAAATAAACGCTGATTAGCATACTCGCCCAAAGGGTGGGCCGACTCTGACAGGAGCATTCGCTTGCCAGATTTACAATCGGAACATTTGTGTGATTATTAAGCCGAATGCAGACGCAGTTCCTGGAAATGTGTTCATTTCATTACAGGACACGAGTGTGTCACTGCACAATCCAGAGTACACCTGTCTACAATATCTGAAATAAGCTCACTAAGGCTGCATTTATTTGATCAAAAATACAGAAAAATTATGAAATATTATTGCAATGTAAATCAGCTGTTTTCTATGTGAATATATAGTAAAGTGTAATTTATTCCTGTGAATTTTCAGCATCATTACTCCAGTCTTCAGTGTCACATGATCCTTCAGAAATCACTATAATATGATGATTTGATGCTCAAGAAACATTTATGATTATTAGCAATGTTCATATTTTTTGTGCTGTAAAAGTCCAGTTATTGCAATCCAGTTGAGTGAGCACAGAGGAATACACTGACAGTCATTTAACAGGTTTATTTGGCTCTTCCCGTGTGAAACTCTGTCGTTTGGATTCATGACATATTTCTGGTGTTCGTTTTATTCCATTAATAAACTCAAATACCACAAAACACTGATCAGAATAGAGTGTAATAGATTTCAGAAATGTGCATCACACACACACACACACACACACACACACACACACACACACACACACACACACACACACACACACACACACAACACACACACACACACACACACACACACACACACACACACACACACACAACACACACACACAGTTTGATAATTGATATGCTCAATGATAGAGTTTGAGTCAGTTGTCATAGGTGTTTGTACGGAAGCGTATTGCATTCACTTGAGGAAAAAAAAATCGACTATTTTTCTGAATTAATAAGTTAATTAAAAACAGAGCAAAAACTTTTTTTTCATGAAAAATGATTCGTAATTCTGAGATAACTCATTAATTCAGAAAAACAGAGTTGATTTTTTTTCCTCAAGTAAATGCAATGCGCTTCCGTAGTTTTGCAATTAAATCTTGAGAAATAATGTTTAATTTTAAGAGTTTGTCTTGTGGGTTAAGTGAACATCACTGAAGCAATTTTGATACAATTTACTTTCATAATAGCCTTATATAAAAGATCAAATCAAGTCCTGCTCTTCATTTTCTGTTTCATTCAGAAATGCAGCACATTATGGAGGTAAACCGGTTGTGGTTGTTGGCTTTAATGTGTTTTACTGTTTTACACTGCAAAAAAGGCTGTTCTTACTTAGTATTTTTGTCTGGTTTCCAGTCCAAATATCAAACATTTCTTAAATCAAGATGCATTTACTAAAGTAGTAAAATGACATAAGATATTAAGTCTTGTTTTCTGGGGAAATAAATCAAAATTAAGTGAGTTTTTGCTTAAAACAAGCAAAATTATCTGCCAATGGGGTCAGAAAAATAATCTTGTTTCTCTTTGAATTAACATTATTTTTTTTGATCCCATTTGCAGATAATTTTGCTTTTTTTAAGCATCAACTCACTTAATTTTGATTAATTTCCCCAGAAAACAAGACACAATATCTTATTTCATTTTACTCATCTAGTAAATGCATCTTGATTTAAGAAGTTTTAGATATTTGAACTGGAAACAAGACAAAAATACTGAGTAAGAACAGCATTTTTTGCAGTGTGTGTTCTGTAATGTAGGAAACTGCACATCCAGGGACGAGCGTTACACCACACTTACACCGAAGATCACAGAATCAAATCCCATTTTGAGAGTAATTATCCTTAATTAGTCTAAACGTTGAACTTGCACTGTGCTGTCCATCTTAATAAAGCTCACAGAATAACATGAGGAGTTTTCTCTGTCGAGGCTCAGCTGAGATATAAGCTGGGAAAATATGAGATGGGAGGAAAAAAAAATTATATTTCAGTGATTTTCAATTGTTGCTTTTCTCCTGAAATTATTATGCAGAAATAAAAAGTCATTAATGAGTCAAATATTGACCGTTGCATTATGCATAGCTCAGATATTTTGGTCTTTGGCGAATTTGAGATGTTTGAGCTCATATTGAGATCTTTAGCATCTCGGCTGATGTACAGTTTTTTACAGTCGCTAGGACACGTTTCTCAATAGATGTCTAAAAGGTCACTTTTTCTTCACTCTTCACACAGTGAGCACAACAGAAGTATATGTGGATAAACTGAGGATCATTTATCATTGCGTCGGCACAAAATGCATTCAATGATACATCTTTCAAATTACAGTAATTCTTTTCTCACTTCGACACAACAACCAGAACTCTGTGTATTACAGGCCAATCTGCACACGCTTACACACTGTTATAATTATAATTCAATGTTTTTGCATTCACACTTTTGCATACACTCACAAAATGTTTGCGTTCCTAAAGTCGAGAGAAAAAAATGGTGATATTTAAAACCTATATTTCAGTGTTTTTGTGAGCAAATGCAAAAGTTTTACAAGCGAACGCGGACGTTTTTGTGTGCGAACGCAAACATTTTGCAAAAGAACGCAAAGTTTCTCGGGGGAATGCAACAGTGTTACGAGAGAACGCAAAATATGTGTGAGCAAACGCAACTTTTATACAACACAATACTTTTCTGAGCGAAAACAAAAGTTTTGCGAGCAAGTGCAAAGATTTGAAAGTGAAGATTCTCAAGAAACACAAAACGTTAGCAATCAAGGTTTGCAAACAAGTGAAAATTAGATTGGAGGAAAAATTATAATTCCATGTTTTTGCATTCACACTTTTGCATACGCTCATAAAATGTTTGCGTTCCCAAAATCGAGAAAAAAATTGTGATGGAAATAATATGAGGTGGGAGGAAAAACTATATTTCAGTGTTTTTGTGAGCAAATGCAAAAGTTTTACAAGCGAACGCAGAAGTTTTGTGTGCGAACGCAAACATTTTGCAAAAGAACGCAAAGTTTCTCGGGGAATGCAACGGTTTTACGAGAGAATGCAAAAAAAAATTGTGAACAAACGCAACGTTTCTTTGGGGAACACAATACTTTTCTGAGCGAAAACAAAGGTTTTGCGAGCAAGTGCAAAGATTTGAAAGCAAAGATTCTCAAAAAACACAAACATTAGCAATCAAGGTTTGCAAACAAGTGAAACATTTCTCACTAGTTAGCAAAAGTTTTGAAAGACAACGGCAAAAAGCGTTGAAATATAATGTTTCCTCCCATCCCATATTTTTGTCCCTTTAGACTCTCCGTAACATACTTCAGTCTGATCTCCATTTCATTCGGTTTCTGTCTAGAGAAAGCTGAGAAATTGAGGAGGATCTTATTGTGATTTTTCCTTTCCTACTTGACCTTTAAATGCAGCATTGAAGAAACACATGT
>CM070836.1:37270944-37320944 GCA_036326025.1 Chrosomus eos | reverse complement strand
TTGTGTGTGTGCGTGCGTGCGAGTGTGAGTGCGTGTGTTTGTGTGAGTTTGTGTGTTTGTGTTTGTGTGTGTGCGTGCGTGTGAGTGTGAGTGTGTGCGTTTGTGTGAATGTGAGTTTGTGTGTTTGTGTTTGTTTGTGTGTGTGTGTGCGTGCGTGCGAGTGTGAGTGCGTGTGTTTGTGTGAGTGTGTGTTTGTGTTTGTATGTGTGTGTGTGTGCGTGTGTTTGTGTGAGTGTGTGTGTTTATGCGTGCGTGGCGGCAGACTAAGAAGATATCTTCCTCTTGTCAGATGTTTGTGTGTGTGTGTGTGTGTGTGTGTGTGTGTGTGTGTGTGTGTGTGTGTGTGTGTGTGTGTGTGTGTGTGTGTGTGTGTGTGTGTGTGTGTGTGTGTGTGTGTGTGTGTGTGTGTGTGTGTGTGTGTGTGTATACTCACCTCAGCTTATCTGTTCTTTGTGTGTTACAGCATCCATGATCACAGAAACCGGGAGAAGGTCGTGTCTCAAGCTGAAAGTGTTTGTGAGACCACCAAGTAAGTGTCATTGATTCTAACACACACACACACACACACACACACACACACACACACGTTTGATTCTGTCAGAGCTTCTTTCAATGCCTCTCTCTCTAATGGACATTAATGGCGGGGTTCTGCTTCTGTGTGATGATGTCACGGCTTCCTTTGATTGGCAGGTGGGTTGGGCTGCTGGTTTATCACTAACATGACTGGCTTACAGTATCTTTTTCATTTCTTCTGTTTTTGTAGATGGCTGCGAGAAAACCATAGGCGTTCATGACCGCGTTTTTGTCGATGACAAAGTAGACAATGCATTAGAACCAAGAGGTCAGTATGGCTTGAAATCACCTTGGCTTTGTTCAGTCTGTGTCTCTGTCCTTTAATTCCTCTAATCACTCTGTGCATGTGTGTGTGTGTGTGTGTGTTGTTGCTTTAATGTACCTTTACGTTGAGGATTTGAGTTGCGCCTGCGGCTTCTCTGACACTTCAAACCACAAAGACTGCTTTATTTATTTATGCATGAGGTACACATCGTATTAATAATGCATTCTCTTGTAATAGCCGAGTGCCGTCTGTCAACATCTCCACCATGTGAACATGCAATTAAGTGGCCAGAAATGAGTCATGTGACCTTTTAGTGAGACAAAAGCTTCAGTCAGTCAGTGTCTATCATGCCTTCCAGCTGAAATGCATGAATTATATTTACACTATACACCAGTATATGCATGCATGTCGGCTGTGATGAGCATCAAGATAAAAAACTCAATGTTTTTGTGCCAAATTAGTGTTTGGCTCTCTAAGGAGTCACATGGAACGATGCCAAGCTTGTTTTGGCTTCTGCTTGATAAAACCCATTACATCCGAACACATGGCACTTACTAGCATATGCACGACTATCGCCTCGTAATATTTATTGCCATTACTGTCACGGTAGCCATGACTTTCATGCTGACATGATCAAACATTGGAGCTGCATTCAAATTCAAGATAGAGAAAGAGAAAAAGAACATAATGTTGACAATCGGCATACAAGTTGCTTTGTTTTACAAGCTGTTTGATTATGAATACATCTACAACTGTACCGAAATCTAGTCCTAAAAAAAGACATTCCGAATTTGGCAAAATTTGGATAAAACAAAATCTAAATAAGGGCTGTAAACTTAATCAAATCACAATATGGACTAGTGTCTTTAATATTAAAGTGTGAAATGACTATAAGTCTAGTAGTCTACTCTATAATTAATATGTCTAGTATAAATGTTAAGTGAATGATAAACGCAGTTTACTGAAACACCATTTCATTTGAGAAAACTATCGTTAGATACACACAAAAACTCAAAGGTATGGAAGCTTGTTTACGCCACAGAATAAAACATTTAAAAAAACAATTGCGACTTTTTATTGCGGGTTTACATCTCGCAATTCTGTCTTTATTTCTCCCGATTGCGTGTTATAAAGTCAGAATGGCGAGATATAAAGTCGCTATTGCGAGAAAAAAAGTCTGAATTGTGAGTTTATTTCTCGCATTTGCAAATCTATATCTCACAATTCTGACTTTGTAACACAATTGCGACTTTATATTACGCAATTCTGAGATAAAAAACAAATCTGTCTGAATTATGAGGGAAAAAAAGTCAGAATTGTGAGCTAAAACTTACCCTAGATAAATTTAGATGAATTACTGTTTTTATTTTTTATTCTGTGGCAGAAACAAGCTTCCATCTTCACGACCACACATCAGTGTAACTGGGTTATGTCCACGTTTTCACGTTTAACCTCGGTTCTGCTGCACTTTGTTCGCCAAAAATGAAAGGAATTGTTTGAATTGAATTTGATTACATTTTAAAAGATTGATTAAATTGTTTAATCAATTACTCAAAGATTGATCAAAGATTTATGCATTTATTTGTCTTTTTTTTATTTTTTATTACATCATAAAACAGAATTATTAAAACAAAACACAGTTTCTTAAAAAATAAATTGTTTATAGCTCACTATTATTGTTACAATTTTAATAAATTATTAAAATTGTTGAAGTTTTATCAATTAAATTGATTAGACGTCCTTTTTGATTATTAACTATTAAAATGGAAAATGGAAAAATTAAACATATAAATGAAATAAAACATACAGACAATGCTTGACATTTTTAATGTAAATGTCTGTAGATTTTGAATACAGAAAACAAAGTGCATTTCCAATCACTTACTAAAATGCATTCGGCGGTCAGTGGGCGAAAAACTTTTCAAATGCAAGCGTATATCAATTAACACTGCTGATAATGTCAGTGTAGATTAACACAGTGTTGTTTTATCATGCAGTTTCACCTTGCACACACACACACACACACACACACACACACACACACCACACACACACACACACACACACACACACACACACACACACACACACACACACACACACACACACACACACACACACACACACACAAACACTGGAGGCATTGATTTATTAGTCCAGATTCCCACTGAGAGGCTGAAGGTGTCTGTCTGCCCGCCTGAATGACCCAGCAAACTACTCTGTCCTCCCAAGCATATTTATCTGTCTCTTTTAGCGTCACACCTGTCTGTTTCCACACTGACGTCCTCAGACTCCACTGAGACCATGTGCTTTCCAATGCCATATCACACTCACTGATGATAACCGCAGTGTGTGTGTGTGTGGTCTACACCAGTGAACGCTGAGACTCCACAGCCCAGCTCCAGTAGTGTTGAGGCTTACAACATTTCCAGCATTTTCTGGGTTATTAATGCTTAAAGTTCAGACTGCATAGCACCATCATTGAGATATTATTGTAGTTTTTGTTAATATTTCAAAATTTATTTTTATATTGTATGTTTTTTTATTTGCATTGGCATTGGCCTGTTGAAAGCGCTATATAAATGCAGTCCATTTACCATTTAATTTTTAGTATTTTTGTTGTCCTTTTTTTTTCTTTTTCTTTTTTTTCTCTGTTTGGCAATTATCTGGAATACAATAAGTATAGTTTATTTCCCCCAGAAGGCCACCTATGTTGTAAGAGATTATATTGACCAGTGCATAAAAAACAAATAGCCCAAAATCTCAATATTGACCAGTGCATAAAAAACAAATAGCCCAAAATCTCAATATTGACCAGTGCATAAAAAAGCAAATAGCCCAAAATCTCAATATTGACCAATGCATAAAAGAACAAATAGCCCAAAATCTCAATATTGACCAATGCATAAAAAACAAATAGCCCAAAATCTCAATATTGACCAGTGCATAAAAAAGCAAATAGCCCAAAATCTTAATATTGACCAATGCATAAAAAAACCAAATAGCCCAAAATCTCATGATTGACCAGTGCATGAAAAACCAAATAGCCCAAAATCTCAATATTGACCAGTGCATAAAAAACCAAATAGCCTAAAATCTCAATATTGACCAGTGCATAAAAAACCAAATAGCCCAAAATCTCAATATTGACCAATGCATAAAAAACCAAATAGCCCAAAATCTCAATATTGACCAATGCATAAAAGAACAAATAGCCCAAAATCTCAATATTGACCAATGCATAAAAACCAAATAGCCCAAAATCTCAATATTGACCAGTGCATAAAAAACCAAATAGCCCAAAATCTCAATATTGACCAGTGCATAAAAAACCAAATAGCCCAAAATCTCAATATTGACCAATGCATAAAAAACCAAATAGCCCAAAATCTCAATATTGACCAATGCATAAAAAACCAAATAGCCTAAAATCTCAATATTGACCAGTGCATAAAAAACCAAATAGCCCAAAATCTCAATATTGACCAATGCATAAAAAACCAAATAGCCAAAATCTCAATATTGACCAATGCATAAAAAACCAGCCCAAAATCTCAATATTGACCAGTGCTTAAAAAACCAAATAGCCCAAAATCTCAATATGACCAATGCATAAAAAACCAAATAGCCCAAAATCTCAATATTGACCAATGCATAAAAAACCAAATAGCCCAAAATCTCAATATTGACCAATGCATAAAAAACCAAATAGCCCAAAATCTCAATATTGACCAATGCATAAAAACCAAATAGCCCAAAATCTCAATATTGACCAGTGCATAAAAAGCCAAATAGCCCAAAATCTCAATATTGACCAATGCATAAAAACCAAATAGCCCAAAATCTCAATATTGACCAATGCATAAAAGAACAAATAGCCCAAAATCTCAATATTGACCAATGCATAAAAAACAAATAGCCCAAAATCTCAATATTGACCAGTGCATAAAAAGCAAATAGCCCAAAATCTTAATATTGACCAATGCATAAAAAAACCAAATAGCCCAAAATCTCATGATTGACCAGTGCATGAAAAACCAAATAGCCCAAAATCTCAATATTGACCAGTGCATAAAAAACCAAATAGCCCAAAATCTCAATATTGACCAGTGCATAAAAAACCAAATAGCCCAAAATCTCAATATTGACCAATGCATAAAAAACCAAATAGCCTAAAATCTCAATATTGACCAGTGCATAAAAAAACCAAATAGCCCAAAATCTCAATATTGACCAATGCATAAAAAACCAAATAGCCCAAAATCTCAATATTGACCAATGCATAAAAGAACAAATAGCCCAAAATCTCAATATTGACCAGTGCATAAAAAACCAAATAGCCCAAAATCTCAATATTGACCAGTGCATAAAAAACCAAATAGCCCAAAATCTCAATATTGACCAATGCATAAAAAACCAAATAGCCCAAAATCTCAATATTGACCAATGCATAAAAAACCAAATAGCCCAAAATCTCAATATTGACCAATGCATAAAAAACCAAATAGCCCAAAATCTCAATATTGACCAATGCATAAAAAACCAAATAGCCCAAAATCTCAATATTGACCAGTGCATAAAAAACCAAATAGCCCAAAATCTCAATATTGACCAATGCATAAAAAACCAAATAGCCTAAAATCTCAATATTGACCAGTGCATAAAAAACCAAATAGCCCAAAATCTCAATATTGACCAATGCATAAAAAACCAAATAGCCCAAAATCTCAATATTGACCAATGCATAAAAGAACAAATAGCCCAAAATCTCAATATTGACCAGTGCATAAAAAACCAAATAGCCCAAAATCTCAATATTGACCAGTGCATAAAAACCAAATAGCCCAAAATCTCAATATTGACCAGTGCATAAAAAACCAAATAGCCCAAAATCTCAATATTGACAAGTGCATAAAAAACCAAATAGCCCAAAATCTCAATATTGACCAATGCATAAAAAACCAAATAGCCCAAAATCTCAATATTGACCAATGCATAAAAAACCAAATAGCCTAAAATCTCAATATTGACCAGTGCATAAAAAACCAAATAGCCCAAAATCTCAATATTGACCAATGCATAAAAAACCAAATAGCCCAAAATCTCAATATTGACCAATGCATAAAAGAACAAATAGCCCAAAATCTCAATATTGACCAATGCATAAAAACCAAATAGCCCAAATCTCAATATTGACCAGTGCATAAAAAAACAAATAGCCCAAAATCTCAATATTGACCAGTGCATAAAAAGCCAAATAGCCCAAAATCTCAATATTGACCAATGCATAAAAACCAAATAGCCCAAAATCTCAATATTGACCAGTGCATGAAAAACAATATATTTGCCTGAAGTGAAAACCCCTGACATCTAAGTTGTTCTCTAAATGTTCTCCTTCTCCTCTTGTCTAGACGACACCAGTCACGAGGCCGAACCGTCCCGGAGTGACGTGTCGACTTCAGGCCTGCGCCACCAAACATCACGCCCCTACTGGCCCTCCTGCTGCTGTGCATCTCTGTGCTCCTCACCTTATAGCCCCTCACCTGACCCTGAATCAGCCCTCCACAAACACAGCGGGATCCACCAGGAACACTTCTGCTCTGCTTTTCTTTTGTTTTCCAAATATTTAAGTGGTCTTTCGCTGTCGTTTATTAGGAAAAGTCGATTAGCCGTGCAAAAGAAGAAATGCAGATTTCACCAACCGACCAATCAACTCTGACGGCCGCTCACGGGGGATTGGCTGCTGGGAGGAAGGGGGCGGAGTCTGAGATCCAGAGAGCTTTTATGTGTGTGCATTGGGAGCGAATCGCTGCTTTCGTCAGTAATTAGAGCAAGTGTTAAGAAACGCCGAACACACCTGTGAGAATTGTTCGAGTTGAAGGTTCATAAGTGGCTGTCACATAAAACAGACATAAACATCAAACCTTAACCGAGTTCACCGGCTCTGCTGTTAGCGATAAATATACAAAGACTTCTTGCCTTTCGTCCTTCGTCTGCCTTCTCTTAACAAATTGCAGAATTCATTGGAAGAAGCGGTGTGTTATGCATCTCGCCGCATGGATCTTTCCCAATAAAAGGAAGATGCTAGATGAGTTTGTTAGTCTAAATAATCTGATTTGTGTGAATTTGGAATTGATTCTCTACAGCAATTTGAGGGACTTGTCTTAGTAGACCACACCACTAAAAACAATGATTTTGTATTTTGTAAGATAAACTTAACTGCAACATAAATATCTATATTTTTCCTATGACCTTTTATCAATTGATATGAGATATCAACATTGACGGATCATGGAAATTCTTTTATTGTCATAACTGTGTGTCCGACTCTATTAGGAACCAAATATCGAAGGGTAATATCACACGATGTTTTCCCCTTTCATATGAGTGGGAAAAGTAAACGTTTATTTGAATAGGCCTTATACTGTACACAATACTAATATCTCCTGGAAGTGCTTCAAATTCTGCATTTCCACGGGGGAAATAAAGTGTAGGTTTTTTGTGTGGTTTTTTTCTTCATTAATGCATTTGTTTGTTCTGTAGCTGTTAATCGGTGACTCGTTTAATATGCTGATGCGACATACGCGAGACATTATAACACGGGCATTCTCCTCCGACAGCCTTACACATGACGGAGGACCCGACGGGCGAATCTCACCAAAACTGTCACGACTCATATTTCATCCCAGAATCAAAAGACAAACATAAGAATTTACATTTTGCATAAACAAAAATTATTTTAACCATTAAGATTTTTTGCATTGCGACTATAATTGCATTTAAATTAAATATAATAAAAATATTCATATTAACCCCTTTTCCCACACCCTTATTTTGGCAAGTAGGGCATTAAAGACATACCCAAAATAAAAGGGTTTCTGTTCATAAGTCCTAAATTCTGAATAGACACATAACCAACATATATTTAGAAACCCAACACTTGAGAGTTTACAGTTCAAGACTCAGAATTACCGTTATTAATATGGAGATATAAGCTTAAACATAAAAACAAAAATATATTTTAAATGGGAATAAAAAATATGTGGCTGTAGTGTAGCAAGTGTATTCATGCTTCATTTCAAATCTGAGGATGTTATCTCTAAAACTGATTTTTATGAAACATTTTATAAGAGCATGTCATGTGAGTTTTTAGAGAAGGCTGATAAAATATAATATTTTATTGCCCTTTAAACACCTCTTGAACTCTATTGTGTGTGGCAAACAGCCTCGTTCACGTTACTATAGTTTTCACTTGACAAATCTTTCATTCCTCTTCATTATTTATGTATAAAATTCCCTTAAATCCACACTTTTAAATCCTTCATCTGCTCTGCTCAACATTGATTTTGCAATTTCATTTGGTGACACTAGTGGCGCAAATGATGTCATGATTAATTCATCATGATAAATGATTAAGAATCATTAAATAATCTTCACAGATAAAACTTGATTTTAATAATGTGTAAGTAAATGTTTCAATTAACATGAACTATTTTTTTATTGTTAGTTCATGTTAACTAAGTAATGTCACCAAATGAAACTTTATTGTAAAGTGTTTCATTAGCAGACACTTTTATCCAAAGCGACTTAAAATGAGGAATACAAACGATTCACATTAATCGCTCATTGTTAGTTCAATGAAGTTAATCGAGAACTCCAACAGGCCTCAATTTCTTTATGAAAAATGTAATTTTGTGATCTGGTAAAATGTGATCCGGACATGTTTTTTGTGAGATTCGCCCAAATAGACTTTAAACTTGTTTGCCTGGTCACTCCTTTCGTCACTGTTTCAGTTTAAAGGGATAGATCACCCAAAAATGTAAATTCTGTCAGTAATTACTCTCCCTCATGTTGTTCAACCCCGTAAGACTTTCGTTCATCTTCTGAACTCAAATGAAGATATTTGTGATTAAATCTGAGAGCTGGGTCACTCCTCCATAGGCTTCTGAGGGACTGAAACTTGACAGCCCAGAAAAGTTATTAAAGACATCGTTAAAATAGTCCAAGTGACTACAGTGACTCAATCTTACGTTTATCAAGCGACGAGAATACTTTTTGAGCGCAAAAAGAGTTCACGTAGTGTAACAGCGCAGTGCTTCTGTGTTGTACGTCACACGCATCACACACACATGACCAGCGTCGGCCAATAGTGAGGCTACGTGTGACGTACAACACACTGTTGCACTACGTGAACTCACTCGAGGGAGTCGAGGCCCACAGAGAAGGAAACGAATAGTTGAATAAAGGCGTTATTTTTGTTTGTTTTTTGCGCTCAAAAAGTATTCACGTAGCTTGATAAACTTAAGATTGAGTCACTGTAGTCACTTGGACTATTTTAACGATGTCTTTAATAACTTTTCTGGGCCGGCAAGTTTCAATCCCTTAGAAGCCTATGGAGGAGGAGTGACCCAGCTCTCAGATTTAATCACAAATATCTTCATTTGTGTTCCGAAGATGAACGAAAGTCTTACGGGGTTGAACAACATGAGGAGAGTAATTACTGACAGAGTTTTTATTTTGGGGTGAACTATCCCTTTAAGAGCTCGTGTTGTGAGACTGAAGATTGAAATAGACGGGAGGGTTTTTTTCCTGACCCTGCCGTCCGAGAATACGCATTCCTATCAATAAACAATGTGGACTTTTTAAACAGTCTCAAATTGGATAATGGTTTCTGCCTTTTTGATTCTCGATGACCCTTTTGGCTCTGCTAGTCCTGCCACGCTCTCGAGATAAACTGCGTTTGGTGTTTGTTTTGTTTGAACAGATTTCAGCAGCTCGGCTTCACGAGGACTAGAGGAAACACACCATATGTGCTCCGTTTCATGGGTTACACTAGAGAAACCATGAAAGAAACTTTTGAAAATCAGCTTCAGTAGTATTTGTATCATTTGTACTCCAATTATTACCATTAATACCATGCTTTGTACACACTTTGAACTGGGAAACAAGAATCAGCGTATTAAATGGATACTGTGTATCCTAAAGTAGTCAAAAACATAACATGATAGTGTTAGAATATACTACTTGTTTTTTGTACCTTTCTGAAGGACAAGGAAAAAAAATAGACACTTCATAAAACATTGATTGTTATGATTAATTATTAATTATTATTCAACATCATTGTTATATGTTATTATGGATACCACATTAAATGTTATGATCAAAATGTGTTGTACATAATGTTTGATATTAAGGTATTAATTTGATTCACATGTCTTTTCTAAAAATAAAAAAAAAACTGAGCAAAGTGAAATGTTGGAAGTGAATGCATACGACAAACGTTTTCTGCAGCCAATGAGTGGACACTTTAGAACTGCGTTCTGAGGCCCTGAGCCAATAGGAACGCTTCATCTACCTTTGTTGTTTTTTTTAATCTCCTGGCAAAGTTTTTAATTTCCGCAAGGATCCGATCAGAAGAGGACTGATGGTGTTTGAGTCGACGGCTTTAGTTCGGGTGCAGCGTTTGTTTACGGACTGTGTGTTTTAATGGAAGGAACTTGCTGGTTTCATAACGTGGCATGTGCATGGACTTGATAAAGAAAAAAAAAGAAAACAACGTTAAATAAAGTGTTCTTTTGGCTGTTTTCACCTCTTCCTTTCTCAACATGTTTGTGAAATGTTAGTCTTTCTTCTCACCCCGTAAGTGTGTGTGTCGTAGTTCCACTGAAACGAGAACGTTACACAGGAGAGTTGTGTAGTTTTGCACAAAGCGCTTCGGCTAACAGCGTCTAGCACTACTTCATAATGTTTTGCTGAAGGTTCTTGAGTTGTTGTTGTTGTTTCTTTCAATGATTGTTTTCAATGATTTTGAGAATAAATCATCTGCCATCAGTCCACGTCAACAGAGCGCCACAGACTGAAGGCCCGTTCACACCAAAAACCATATCTATATCCATAACTATATTAGCGTCCTTATTCTATGCGTGCTGCAATTGTTTCATCTGTCCCTTTAAATACTCGAGCTCTTAAAGGATTAGTTCACTTAAAAAAAAACTTTTGCTGATAATTTACTCACCCCCATGTCATCCAAGATGTCCATGTCTTTCTTTTTTCAGTCGAAAAAAATTTAAGGTTTTTGATGAAAACATTCCAGGATTTTTCTCCATATAATGGACTTCAATGGGACCCAAACGGCTGAAGGTCCAAATGACAGTTTCAGTGCAGCTTCAAAGGGCTTTAAACGACACCAGACGATGAATAAGGGTCTTATCTAGCCAAACCATCGCTCATTTCAAAAATAGACAAAAAAGTTTAAGTTTTATAAGCACAAATGCGCGTTCGTGACCTTTTCAACGTAATTGTGTATCACGTGACGTCACATGCACGCGCATTACAGAACAGAGCAAGGCGAGCATTTGTGCTTATAAAACTTAAACTTTTTTATTTATTTTTTAAATGAGCGATGGTTTGGCTAGATAAGACCCTTATTCATCGTCTGGTGTCGTTTAAAGCCCTTTGAAGCTGCACTGAAACTGTCATTTGGACCTTGAACCGTTTGGGTCCCATTGAAGTCCATTATATGGAGAAAAATCCTGGAATGTTTTCATCAAAAACCTTCATTTCTTTTCGACTGAAGAAAGAAAGACATGGACATCTTGGATGACATTGGGGTGAGGAAATTATCAGCAAAAGTTCTTTTAAAAGTGAACTAATCCTTTAAAGCAGGATGGATTCTGATTCCAACGATATTGTTTGTCATTATCGTTATAGTTGGACATTTATAACGTTTTTTAGAACTATATCTTTATGGTTATCTTTATGGTTATCGTTATAGTTCGAGTACTTGGTGTGAACAAGTCTTGACTCTCTGTCAGGGTTGAGTAACATTCACACGTTCAGTTCTTGTGTGTGAATTTGAACTGAACTGAACAGGAAGTAGAATTAAAATATTAACTCGATTGACAGGAAACGGAATTTGCTGAATTCCAATTTTTTTTTTAAATCCAATTTTTAAAAATATAAATGTAAACATTATTTTAATGTTTCTAGATACTGTATATGGATAATTCATACTGAAAATTTTAAATGCATTATTTAAAACTAATTTCTTTGGATTTCATTCTATCAAATTTCATGTTAATTCTGGTTCCTGTTTGCCGTTCGGTTCATCTTCCGGTCTGAAAGTGTTTTACACTTGCCTTAGTCAACCAACACCCTTACTGGCGTCTCTGTTCTCTACACTGAAGTGTGCTGGAGAAATCAAGTGTGTGTGTGTGTGTGTGTGTGTGTGTGTGTGTGTGTGTGTGTGTGTGTGTGTGTGTGTGTGTGTGTGTGTGTGTGTGTGTGTGTGTGTGTGTGTGTGTGTGTGTGTGTGTGTGTGTGTGTGTGTGTGTGTGTGTGTGTGTGTGTGTGTTGATTCAGATCACATTCACTTCTGTACTTATATGATGACACTGGTTCTGCTGTTTTCATTTTCTCTTCTGTACTTGCTTTTTTCCCACTGTACAAACAGGAACAAACTTTTGAAAAAAAGAAAAGAAAAAAAAATAAGTTCTGTATTTGTATATACACGTGTCTGAACAACTATAAATAATAATTAAAGTAAAAAATGCATTGCTTGGCTGGTTTATTGTGCTTGGTTTAGTCGGGGCTAGTTGTCACACTCCTGTGAATATTTCTCATATCTAAAACCTTAAAAAAAACTCTAAAACTTGCAATAAAAGACCATTTGGTTCTTCATATACTTTATGCATTTTCACATTCATTCAATAAGATCACAGTGATTAATTATAAATGTGAACATAATGTAGTACTGATAAAGACTGGAAAATTAATGCTTTTGTTTGACTCATGCACTCAGAAAAGCATAAAGAAAAAAACTGCACTGTATTATCGTACATTAATTTCAATTAAAAGTAACATTAGGTAGCACTGATTTTATTGAGGCCCATTAACATGTAATGGTTAAAAATGACATGCAAATCTGATATTCCAAGAAAAACATCTAAAAATTATTTCATGCTTTATTAAAGTAATATAATGCATTACATACAAAGGGGATTAAATATATAACCGTATGGTAATTTATTCACAATTTACATAAAAGTGATTAAAAACAATGCACAGTAATACATAAGAAATACACATATAGTTCTGTGTAATGTGGAAATAAATTGATACACTGCAAATATTAGGATTCTGCAAGTTAATAATGGACACATACTGTTATTCACAAGACTATAAAGGAATGTTTGACAAAAAAATATATATATATTATTGCATTTTGCATGTTAGGAAAAGATTGTTTACCTGCATGTGGTTTAGATCAAATTAAGTAAATACTACAGAAAAAAAAAGAAAAAAAATGTTTGAATAAATGGCAAGAATTAAAAAAAAAAAGTACATTAGTACTCAATCCAAGCTTGTAGAAACTAAAGCTTGAACTTATAAGTATATTTCACTTGTAATTGTTTATGTTTACAACGATTCTTTGAGTAAGTATCAAAGTTATAAAATGAAGTAAAACCTACTCAACTCTCTGATACTGCTGTTCCCATCATGCACTGGGGCATGACGGATTAATACGGATTAATACACTGTTCTATTGTTGCACTTGTTAGGTTTAGTAACGCAGTTTTGGGGTTTTCTCCTCAAATGACATCCATACTCAAACTATTGATTGTAAGCCTCATTATTGAGATTGTGTTCGGTTGTGTATTTCCTACATGTGTTGTGTAGTTATGTCTTACAAAGTGTAACATGAAATCTACTGTGTTGTTTACATAGATATTTAGCACACTTTAAAAGCACGACTTAATTCACTGCTTTCTTTGAGTAAAATTTACAAAGAGTGAGTCAAATTTACTTCAAACGGAGTATTGCAAAGTAAAGTAGAAATTCTAGAAGTTAAATTTACAATAAGCTCTGATTTGTTAATGTACCGTATTAACTAACTAACTAACTAACTAACTAACTAACTAACTAACTAACATCAATACGTTTGTTACAGTATTTATTCATCTTTGTTAATGTTAGTTAATAAAAATGCAGCTGTTCATGTTAGTGCATTAACTAACAAAAACAACTTTTGATTTTAATAATGTATTAGTAAATCTTGAAATTAACAGTAACTAAGATTAATAAATGCTGTAGAAATATTGTTCATTCACTTAGACTTTAATTTAAGGCGTCTTTGTTACACTGTAATTATGTATTTAAGTACTGAGTAATATTAAATAACTAGGGTTTGTTTTGTTTAAGGGTTCATTACATGTAATAATGCATAATTTATATAGTACTATAGTAACATATAACAATGACACTGTAAAATAGTGTTACCGTTAATTCTTAGATCATGTTAACTAATGAAACCTTATTGTAAAGTGTTACCAATTTACTTATTCTCTGATAATTTTACACAACTTAAGTAGATTTTACTTAATTCCATACATGTGAGTGCAAAGACATAAGTTAATTTTACTTATTGTAAAGGGAAACACTTTACAACGTTAACATTAATGCATCAATTAACATGAACAATTACAGCATTTATCTTTGTTAATGTTATTTAATAAAAATGTTCATGTTCATGTTAGTTCACAATGCATTACCTAATGTTAACATATGCAACTTATATTACTTAATTCATAAATGCTGTAGAAGTGTTGTTCATGTTAACTAGTGTAGTTAACTAATGTTTACAAATGAATATTACTATAGTAAAGTGTCACGGTCAAAAAAAATATATAGCCTATATAATATCAATCCGTTTGTGAAGGTTAACACTGATGAACGGCTGGTAAAGATGAATCTGTTTATTATCTGTTCAGTGTGTGTGTGTGTGTGTGTGTGTGTGTGTGTGTGTGTGTGTGTGTGTGTGTGTGTGTGTGTGTGTGTGTGTGTGTGTGTGTGTGTGTGTGTGTGTGTGTGTGTCTCTGATGATGACATCATCAGGCCAGCGTTTACGTTCGCGTCTCACGGGCTCTTTGACCGCGGGTCATAAATTTGATTCTAATGATTTTGTCATTCCGTTCAAACAATAACTCTCAAGCACACGCTTTTATTTGACCGTTGATTTATGCCTTTAATACTTTGATGGCAAAAATAGTTTAACTCCACTCCGTAATGATGCGGGGAATGAAATACTGGCTCAATTCATTTTTCAGATTTAATTAGTTTATTTTATAGCGCTATCCATCAGCATTGTGTAAATATATATGAGGAATATGTGGCAGTGCAGAACGCATTGAGAGGAATATGTTTTATAGTTGATTTCCTGTGAAATAAATGTTTGAATTATTCATGAGCCTTTCATAACTTTAATCATATTCTTAGGCCAGTTATTAAAGACAGCTCAACCTTCATTTGAAATGTCATGTTTAAAAAAATTGGTAATTATCATTTTCTAAATGATGTCTCATCTAATACATACATTTACCTTATTTATGTTGTTCAAGGATTAATTATTTAATGTCAACAGAACTAATTTTGTTCTGAAATCTTATCAGGTTACAATCATACAAATCCACAGCTAGAGAAAACAAGCATTTGCGTTATTATACTTTAGACACATTTTAATGTTGTTGCAATTTCTGGTACCATTTGATGGTTTGGTAAAACTTTACAAAATGATCCCATACTTTAATGCATTAACATCAACTATTGTAAGTTCATCTTAGATCAGCTCTATTGACTAATATTAACACATACTATTTTTATTTTAATATTGTATTAGTAACTGTTGAAATCAATATGAACTAAGATGAATAAACAGGTTATTATTTCACTATTTCTGAGCTCCTGAAACGCCTCCATTGTATCTTGAGTTTCTTCCGGGAACGAACACGTCACAATATTCCTCATTATAATAATTAATACGCAGAATAAAGGGGCGGGCCTGGTTGAGTTAGTTAGTAGTGTGTTAAACTGTCGGTTATGGTAAGGGGCGGGACCGGGACATTTCTCAAACACACTCGAAGCGCCAATCACAACTAACACTGCTCCAGCCGACCAATCAGAGCACAGTGTGCTTTTCAGAGGGAGGGGCTTCACAGAGACAGGAAGTAAACAGCGTTACTGACAGACTGGGAAGAGAGGAGCCGCAACAATGGAGAATATGAAATAACGCATGCAAACATGTTTTAGAGCCTGAAAACAACATCAAGACTGTGTATAAGATTATAATAGGTCGTCTTTAACTAATGTATTACTAATGTTACCAAGTGGATCCGTGTAAAGTGTTACCGATGGTTTAATAGACTTCATATAGTGAATGCAGACAGAAGTAACACAATAACACTGAGCAACACTAAGACTAAACAGCTCAACAACTGTACTGTTAGTCTTAAGTTACAGTGAAACATAAACCAATATGTAGACAAATGCAATAATGCCACATTGAGATTAGATCATTCAGGAAAATACCAAAAAGCCACAGAAATGAGCGGCTCGTCAGACAGACACACGGACAGCTGATCTATGAGCACATCGTATGTGCCAGATCAAACTCCCAGCAGATCTGAGTTATGATGGGGATTTTATGTAACGTGAATCTGACCCAAGCCTGTCATATAGAGCGGTTTGCTTTCTTCTAAGTTGGGTGGATGAGAAAACGCCGGCCAGGAGTGATGACAGGATGAGAACAGAGAAGATCACTGATTATTATCATCTTTTCTTCAACTGGAGATATTGTTTAATTTATTCATATTGTTTATCCAACTATTTTTATTTGACTGTCGCATGCTTTGATAATACAAATGTACAATAAAGCACACTGAACTCAACGCTGAACACATTTTATAATGTCAGATCAAAATAGCAATAATATATATATTATTAAACACATCTCTTCTGCTCACCAAAGCTGCATTTATTTGATTAAAAATACAAAACAAACCGGTAACACTTTATAATAACTGCACACTATCAATCATTAGTACACAGTTAATTCATCATTTATAAAGCATTAATAAGCAGTTTATAAATACAGCTATAAATTAAGTTAATGTATTAACTAACATGAATAACAATGAGCAATACATTTGTTACAGTATTTATTCATCTTTATTAATGTTAGTTAATAAAAATGCAGCTGTTCATTGTTTGTTCATGTTAGTTCACTGTGCATTAACTAATGCTAACAAATACAACCTTTGATTTTGATATTAGTAAATGTTGAAAAATTAATATGAACTAAGATGAATAAATGCCGAAGAAGAATTGTTCATTCTTAGTTCATGTTAACTAAGGTAGTTAACTAATGTTAACTAATGAACCTTATTGTAAAGTGTTACTGCATTATTTATAAACCAGTTATTTAAGAGTTTCAGTGGTTCATAAGATTACTTAGAAAGTGTAAGTAAAGGATTAATAAACTATTTAAATGTACATTCATACATATTATTCAAACATATAGTAATAGTTACTTAGTGTGTTAATAAATGCTCTATTAATATGTATTTATGCTGTAATTCAGGGTTAATTCGGGTAGTTATAAAGCATTTAGTAGTGGTAGAGCTCACAAAAATAGTTAACTGACCACTACTAAATGCTTTTTAACTACCTGAATTAACTACATTTACTTACACTTAAGTGATCTTATGAACCACTGACAACTCTTAAATAACTGGTTTGTAAACAATGCAATACTTAATTTAGAAATGATAAATTGATCATTAATAAAGTATGAAAATACAATTATTAAAAACATTATTGATATGCTTAGAAATCAAGAAAAAAGCATTTATAGCTGTATTTATAAACTGCTTAATAATTTCTATTAATGCTTTATAAATGATTAATTAACTGTTTACTCATGCTTAACTAATGAATAACAGCGTGCAGTTATTATAAAGTGTTACCAACAAACCCAGTAATATTGTGAAATATTATTGTAATGTAAATCAGCTGTTTTATATGTGAATATATAGTAAAGTGTAATTTATTCCTGTGAATTTTCAGCATCATTACTCCAGTCTTCAGTGTCACATGATCCTTCAGAAATCACTATAATATGATGATCTGATGCTCAAGAAACATTTATGATTATTATAACAGTTGAAAACAGTTTTGCTGCTTCATATTTTTGTGCAAACTGTGATTCATTTTTTTCAGGATTCGTTGAAAGTTCAAGAGAAAAGCATTTCATTAAAACGTAAATATTTTGCATTATTATAAATGTCTTTACTGTCACTTTTGATCAAATTTAATGCATCCTTTCTAAAGAAAAGTATTAATTTCTTTAAAAAAAAAATCGTATTGAGCCCAAACTTTTGAACGGTAGTGTGTGTGTGTGTGTGTGTGTGTGTGTATATATATACATAAACATGCACATTACGGTTCAAAAGTTCGGTAAGATTGTTTTTGAGAGAAGTCTCTTCTGCTGCATTTTATTTGATCAAAAATACAGTAAAAACGATGAATATTATTACAATTTAAAATAACTGTTTTCTATGTGAATATATTATAAAAATGTATGGGTTTTCATGTTTCATGAGGACTTTTCATATGATTTTTAAACTGTACAAACGGTAAAAAAAAAAACAGTAAACTGTGGTAACTTGATATTACCACCACTGCCATACTAATATAATAATATTACAAAATGACAAAGTTTCTGAAAGATGCTGATGTTTTCGTATCACATACCTTATATGTGATTGACCCAGGAGGTTGAAAGGTCATAAGGTCAGGAATGACAGCAGCGTGAGGTCAGTGTCTGAAGTGTCCTGTGATTATTCAGGGAATCTCGGAATGAGGTTTTGAGTTTCAGGAGATCTCTTCACACCACACACACACACACACACACACACACACTTCAAGAACTAATCTGAGGGAAAAGCACAATAGTGTGTGAGTGAGTCCGGCTGAAACTCGCTTCATGCTAACGCTAGGAGATTAGAAGATTACAGGACGCGCACAACACTTATTAGCTTTCCTTTTTCAAAGAGCAACTGAATCTCAAAGAAGTGCATAATAACACGGCATCAAACTAAATTACACTGGCATGGATTTCAGAAGTCAAATCTTGACATTCACATTTGTTTCATGATCCAGCGGCCTGTTTTTACAAATCTTATGAAATGCCATCAGTGTGTCTTGAGGCTTTAAATGAAGCCGTAGGAAAAGAGATATTAGAAAATAAATATTTGGGTCACTTCTATTTCCCTACAATTAATGTTCAGGAATTCATAAGAATTCATAAATTCAAACCAGCTGTCAGACAGTAAACCAGTACTATTTTTACCATCACCAGACACTATTATAGTTTTCACTGATATTTTAGATTTTCATATTTCCTTCTGTTTTTATTTTCAACTTAGTTAAAATTATTAGCAATTTTGTTGTTGTTTTTTTCTTCTTCTTTTCCTCCTTTTTACATTTGTTTAAAAATGGCAATATAGTTGTTGTTGTTTTTCCCATTTTATTTCAGTTATTTTAGTACACCAAATTAAACTTGTATACTATGTGTATATGTATGTAGCCTATATGTATATGTTTATGTATATGTATATATGTATATGTATGTATATGCATATGTATATGTAAATGTAGCCTATATGTATATCAGACCCCATAGGGTTAAACAAATTAAGTAGGCTATATGTATTTATGGATATATATATATATATATATATATATATATTATTTATTATTATTTTTTTTTATTATTTTTTTTTTTGGTTTGACAATGTTGCCGTCTGTACGCAACATTTTTCAAAAATGCGAAGGAAAATTTTTTCAGTTTTTAGTACGTCGTTGTCATGTAAACATGCCATACTATAAGTTTAACTTTTGATGACTAGAATAGGTTTTCAGATTACATAAGTTCTAAATTCGTATTTTGTTCTATAAAAAAATCAAAATGGCAGCGTTTCTCATCCATAGAGCATCTCTAAATTTCACTTTTTCCATTATCCCAGAGAAACTGCCTCGACAGTCATTAACTATTTCACACTCTTTAACAAAATCACTGGTTTATAAAGCACCAAACTACTCTGAGAGTCATTGGTTGTGCCAGCGTGTGGCCCGAAACTCCCACTGACTTCTCACGAGGCTACAAATACAGCAAATTCTGATAAAAGACGAGTTGTGAACTTTTATTGAAGCCCATTACGCAGAGAGCGTGGTGTGTGTTGGGCTGGTGTGTGACAGAAGGATTTCTCATTGAGTGCTGGAACATGTGCTCGTCAATGAACTGCGTGTGGTATAATGAAAAACAGCATCCATTTACTGAGTCCTAATCCAGAATGAATTTGGGAGAAATAGAAAATGCATGGAAACCATTAGAGTACCAGACTTATAAAGGATGTTTTCATGTTTCTCGGCATTGAACAATGTCTGTGAGTTGTGTTCCAATCATTTTGACCCAGAGAGGATTTCCTTTTTTCACAAAAATTCTAGTTAATGTTATTGCTTAGGATATTACAGTGATATAAAAACGTCCCAATATTATATACTTTTTGCTTTTTCCTACAGTACCTGTTACACTTGTGTCAAAAATGACAGGCAAAAAATGCCTTATAAATCTCTTGTTATGCAAGAGATTTACAAGCCAAGCAATTTAAAAGGCCAGTCATTTTCAACCTGGAACTCCATATTAGGTAAAAGATTTTCAGCACAAGTTCAGAGGTTTTATGTTTATTGCAATTATTATGGGAATTAGATCTATGAGCTTCTGTCAAGAATGTGTGTTTTTCCCTGTTTCTTCGATTTTTTTGTTTTGTTGAGACCTGTTGTTAGCAGTGTTTGCTGTTTTTAAATGTGCTATATACATAAAACAAAATTGAAACTCGAAAGTTAGCATGGGGATAAGTGATATGCAGAATAGCCTAAAATTTGTCGTTATTCAATTTATGTTAATCTGTAACAGCATATTCAACATATTTTTTAATTTAATTACACTGGGCTATTGCTTTCGTTTTTTGCAACCAGTCTCTTGTATGAGTCGATTCGTCTTTATGAGTCAAGTCAAGTCTATTCGAGGCGACTCGAAGCGAGTCGAGTCTAATCTAGTCTAATCGAGTCGAGTCTAATCTAGTCTAATCGAGTCGAGTCTAGTCAAGTCTATTCTAGGCGAGTCGAGTCGAAGCGAGTCGAGTCTAATCTAGTCTTATCGAGTCGAGTCGAGTCTAGCCAAGTCTATTCGAGGCGAGTCGAGTCTAATCTAGTCTAATCGAGTCGAGGCGAGTCGAAGCAAGTCGAGTCTAATCTAGTCTAAATCGAGTCGAGGCGAGTCTTCTATATCTCGGCGAGTCGAGTCTAATCTAGTCTATGGTCGAGTCGAAGTCGAGTCTATTCTAGTCTAATCGAGAGTCGAGTCAAGTCAGTCAAGTCTATTCTATGCGTCGAGTCTATTCTAGTCTAATCGAGTCGAGCGGTCAAGTCGAGTCTATAGTCTGAGCGAGTCGAGTCTGAGTCTATCTAGGCGAGTCGAGTCTAATCTGTCTATCGAGTCGAGGCGAGTCGTCGAGTCTATTTGAGCAGTCTAATAGAGGTCGAGGCGAGTCGAAGCGAGTCGAGTCTATCTAGTCTAATCGAGTCGAGTCGAGTCTAGCCAAGTCTATTCGAGGCGAGTCGAGTCTAATCTAGTCTAATCGAGTCGAGGCGAGTCGAAGCAAGTCGAGTCTAATCTAGTCTAAATCGAGTTTGAGGCGAGTCTAATCTAGTCTAATCGAGTCGAGGCGAGTCAAGTCGAGTCTATCTAGTCTATCGAGTCTAGTCTAGATCGAGCGAGTCGAGTCTAGTCAAGTCTATTCGAGGCGAGTCGAGTTCTATTAATACTAGTCTATCTAGTCTAGCGAGTCGAAGCAAGTCGAGTCGAGTCTAGTCTAAATCGGGTCGAGGCGAGTCTGAATCTAGTCTAATCTAGTCGAGGCGAAGGCGTATCGAGTCGAGTCGAGTCTAATCTAGTCTAATCGAGTCGAGTCTAGTTCTATTCGAGCGAGTCGAGTCAGTCAAGTCTATTCGAGGCGAGTCGAGTCTAATCTAGTTCTAGGCGAGTCGAAGCGAGTCGAGTCGATCTATTCTAATCGAGTGGGGAGTCGAGTAGTCAGTCTAATTGGTCTAATCGAGTCGAGCATCGAGCGAGTCGAGTCTAATCTAGTCTAGCGAGTCGAGTCGTCTATTCGAGGCGAGTCGAGTCTAATCTAGTTAACGAGTCGAGGCGAGTCGAGTCTAATTAGTCTAATCGAGTCGAGTCTAGCCAAGGTCTATTCGGAGTGAGTCGAGTCTATCGAGGCGAGGCAGTCGAGTCGAGTCTATTGTCTAACGAGTCGAGTCGAGTCTAATCTAGTCTAATCGAGTCGAGGGCGAGTCGAAGCGAGTCGAGTTATCTAGTCTATCGAGTCGAGTCGAGTCTAGTCAAGTCTATTTCTAGGCGAGTCTAGTCAAGTCTATTCGAGGCGAGTCGAGTCTAATCTATTGAGGCGAGTCGAAGCGAGTCTAGTCAGTCTATTCGAGGCGAGTCGAGTATAATCTAGTTGAGGCGAGTCGAAGTCGAGTCTATATCGAGTCTATCTATTCTAGGCGAGGAGTCGAGTCGAGTCTATTCTAGCGAGTCGAGTCGAGTGATCTATTCTAGGCGAGGCTAGTCGAGTCGAGTCTATTCTAGGCGAGTCGAGTCGAGGTGAGTGAGGCGAGGCGAATATCCTAATCAAGGTGAGTCGAATCGAGGAGAGGCGAGGCAAGTCGAGCGAGGCGAGTCGAGTCGAGTCCATTCTAGTCGAGTCGAGTCGAGTCTATTTCTAGGCGAGTCTAGTCAAGTCAAGTCTATTCGAGGGGAGTCAAGTCAAGTCTATTCGAGGCGAGTCAAAGCGAGTCGAGTCTATATCTAGTCTAATCGAGTCGAGTTGAGTCTAGTCAAGTCTATTTGTCAGGCGAGTCGAGTCTAATCTAGTCTAATCGAGTCGAGACGATTCGAAGCGAGTCGAGTCTAATCTAGTCTAATCGAGTCGAGTCTAGTCTAGTCTATTCGAGCGAGTCGAGTCTAATCTATTCTATTCTAGGCGAGGTCTAGTCGAGTCGAGTCTATTCTAGCGATCGAGTCGAGGTGATTAGGCGAGCGATATCTCTAGCGAGGCTAGTCGAATCGAGGAGGCGAGTCAGTCAAGTCGAGGCGAGTCAGTCAGTCAGTCAGTCCATTCTAGTCGAGTCGAGTCAAGTCAAGTCTATTCTAGGCGAGTCGAGTCAAGTCATAGTCTATTCGAGTCGAGTCAAGTCAAGAGTCGAAGTCGAGTCGAGTCTAATCTAGTCTAATCAAGTCGAGTCTAATTTAGTCTAATCGAGTCGAGTCTAGTCTAATCGAGTCGAGTCTAATCTAGTCTAATCGAGTCGAGTCTAGTCTAATCGAGTCGAGTCTAATCTAGTCTAATCGAGTGAGTCTAATCTAGTCTAATTGAGTCGAGTCTAATCTAGTCTAATCGAGTCGAGTCTAGTCTAATCGAGTCGAGTCTAATCTAGTCTAATCGAGTCGAGTCTAATCTAGTCTAATCGAGTCTAATCTAGTCTAATCTAGTCTAATCGAGTCTAATCTAGTCTAATCGAGTCGAGTCGAGTCTAATCTAGTCTAATCGAGTCGAGTCTAATCTAGTCTAATCGAGTCGAGTCTAATCTAGTCTAATCGAGTCGAGTCGAGTCTAATCTAGTCTAATCAAGTCGAGTCTAATCTAGTCTAATCAAGTCGAGTCTAATCTAGTCTAATCGAGTCGAGTCGAGTCGAGTCGAGTCTAATCTGGTCTAATCGAGTCGAGTCTAATCTAGTCTAATCGAGGCGAGGCGAGTCGAAGCGAGTCGAGTCTAATCTAGTTCAATCGAGTCGAGTCTAATCTAGTCTATTCGAGGCGAGTCGAGTCGAGTCTAATCTAGTCTAGTCTAGTCAAGTCAAGTTTATTTCTATAGCACTTTTTATAATACAGATTGTTTCAAAGCAGATTTACAGTGATAACAGGGAAATAATACAACAAAGTTTGTTCCCGCTGTACAGCATATCTAGTAGAAAATAGCATCATAGTCCATCTTAAGTAAGTTCAGTGATGGTTCGTTTTTTGTTGTAAAAAAAGTTATTAATTTAGTTAATTTATATGTATTTAGCTGCTCTGGAGAAAACAGTGATGTCATCGTCCAGCTCAGTTCAGTTTCATATAATAGTGATATATCAATAATATTGTTGATTATTAAATGTCCCCAACTAAACAAGCCAAAGGCGACAGTGAAGGAACCAAATCTCCATCAGTGACAGAATGGAGAACAAAAACCTTGTGAGAAACCAGACTCAGTCGCTCAGTTCTCCTCTGAACCAACAGTGTGTGATTATGATACAGGAGCATTACAGGTCAGAGGTCAGACTGGAACAGAACATTTAGAGTATTTATCCAGTCCTCAAACTGCCAGCTGTCATTGAAAATGAATGACTTCCAGTCACTTTGTCGCTGCAAACAGCTGTCAGTGTACACACACCTCGAGTGTGTGATTGCATGCGACGCGAGCAACAGCGACCCTTGGCAATGAGACGAAGTCACAACCTGCATGCGTTTAATTGCTGTCACGTATTTAACGGCTGTGTGAGTTGTGATGGCAACTCTGGGTCACCTTCATTCAACGCGGTAAATCAGAGGCGGAGGGTGTGAATGCACAAACACAGCTCCTGTTATTTATTTATTTTTTGTTAACCACTGTTTATTGAGTTTTATTGTTTTTTTAAGGTCAAGAAATACAAAGATACAAAGCAAAAAGCAACTATACAATTCTGGAACCAAGCCCACCCCTGGAAGCCTTCAAGAATATACAATTTAAATCAAATTAAATTAAAATGAAATTACAATAAAATAATAAAATTTAATTAAATTAAAATGTAATTAAAATAAAAAGTACATAGAAGTTAAAAAATTTGGCATTTAATTAAAATAAAAATTACATAGATGTTAAAAAGTTGACACAATATCAAAAGCAGCATGCCATAAATTCACAGTCTTGACATTCTGTTTAGTTTATTTCTTAATTGTTATTTTGTTAATACTTTATACTTTGACCTTATTCTTTAAAGTGTCTTATTGTTGTTTGTTTGTGTTTATCATAGTTTGGTAATTATCTTAGAATTACGTTGTTTTCTTTTCATTATGATACGTGTTTCCTAGTTTTGTGATTTAAATAAATGTTTAATCGTGTTTAGGTTTCACCGGTCCTTCTTTATGTTATGTAACCCTTTTTCTGCCAATTTTAAAGAGGGGTCCGTATCAAGAGGATTCCAGTGGTTAACAAATTTTTTTTTAAAACAGTAAATATCTTTGTTGAATGGATAAGGTAAGGTCCCAAAAATCGATAAAAAAAAATGGCGTAGCTCCTGTTATTTTTTAGCACATTCAATGCACTTTTTTTGAGCGCATACAATGCACACTAGCCAAGTTTCTATCCACTTGTCAATCGAATTATCTGAAGTTCGGTAAAAACAAAACACATGCGAATAAAGCTGGTGAAAGTGTGTTTCCATCCAACGGCTTTAAAGGTGCAGTGTGTAACATTTTTGACTATTTATTAACATAAATGCAATATGACATCCATAACTATGTGTTCAGTTGTGTATAAAGAACTTACTTAATAAACCGTAATGTTTTTATTACCTTAGAATTAGGCATTTATATCTACATAAGCGCGGGAATCCCCTTCTATGAAGGCCGCCATATTATGACGTCATATTTCTACCGTAGCCGACAGCGAACAAACAGCGCTACAGAGCGCGTTTCGTCACTACCTTGAAAGAGAAGCCGCAGAAAGCTAGAAGAAGCTCATAAACACCGTGAGTATTGACTTTTCCCTTGTCAGTGGTGTAAATATGTAGTTGGATTGTTTCATGTAACTTAATTCTTCACCCTCGCTGTGTTATGGCTTTGCTATGTGGGGATAAATGTGCTGGTTATGTTCGTGAGACAGCTGATTAGTAGGCTAACGTTACTCTTGTCATTGACCGGAAAACAGTTACAGGAATCACCAACCCGTCGATCTTGGAAGCATTTTAAGTCGATCGAGTTTCCAAAATCAGAGAAAAAAAGGCTATTGTGTGTAATAAGTGGTGTGCGGAGGCACGCGTGCTGTTATTACAATCACATCATTTTTGCCGCATGCACCTTTGGGCTCATGCGGACGCGTCGAGTATAAACAAGGCTTTAACCCGCTCAGCCACAGTAACAGCTCATATTAGCCAGCTAAACTTTTACTACCCTGTTAGAAAAAATCTATAGTTGCATAGTTTCATGTGGTTCTACTCCCTCGCTGTATTATGGGTTTGCTATGTGGGGAGAATGTGCTGGTTACGTTCGTGAGACAATCAGCTGATTACTATTATTTACAACAACTGTGACGAGATCTGTCGTGTCGACAGCTCAGACCAACATTATTATATTATGTATTAAGACCCTTGATCCTCACCTGACTATGGCTTTGTAAACTTTATCCATGATGTGGTTTATAATGGACTGTGGTACTCCATGTTAGCTGTGGCTTGTTTTACTCTGGCTCACTACGACGATGTTTGTCCCGTTTTAGCCACCGTAGCTTCCTCGAAAGGGAGGGGTGAGCAGTGGGCTGAGCCCTTAGTGTAAACTCGCAAACTAACCGCTAGATGTCGCCAAAAAGCTACACACTGCACCTTTAAAGCAGCACTACGCAGGAATAGGCTATATGCACGCATAAGTTCCGCATTTGACGCAAGGATGCTCTTCCGTTTCCGGTTGGGGAGATTAAAGCGGAGGAAAACCGCGGAAAACGGGATTATGGCAGAGTCTTCAAAATGTACTGTCCTCCCGTCTTTGAAACGAAACGTTCATATGTTTAGATGTAATTTTATATATAGTTATGTTTATTTAATATGATTTTGAAAAGAAGCATAAACACAACAAGGGATGTCTGTTTTGTCTGTTTTTGTGACTAACGTTTCTTTAGTATAACCATGGAGTATAAAATTCAATATAAATTCTTGGTATTGCATTGGACTCTACGATCGGCGGAAGTTATTGAGCATCCTTAACCCTTCACCGGAAATACCGCCGTGCATAGAGCCCATTCCGTTTTTGTCAAACAGTGACCCCTAGAGTCGCTGTGGAGTACTTGTACTGTCGTAAATAGCACTCTCTGCACTCACGGCCTGATCACCTCCCTCTGTTGGAAGCTGTAACTCCCCTTTAAGAGTTGCGCGCGGCCTGTTTAACTGTCGGCAGTCTGTATTGTATGTGCGCCTCAAACACCATATGTATACGGCGCCGGGTTATTTCTGTTTGATGCTCATTTTAGCAGAATTTTATCAGATCTTTTTTTGCCGTAAATCAATTCTTTACATCGCGAGACCTGATATCACGCGACACTTCCTGATGCTGCGGCCAGCGGGCCGCCGGCTCAAAGTTGCAAGTGCGTTTTTTCTGCTCACATGCGATGGGGGGGTGCGAAACGACCACCATTTAACCCGAAAAGAGTAATATAACCATTCCAATGACTCCGAAGCTGATTGGTTGAGGTAAAAAACCTGCATAGTTCACCTTTAAAGCGAATATAAACCTGTGTGTAATGACGTCACATGCTGTTTTGCGATTAAATTGGTATATCAAATTGATTTGAGAAATTTTAAGGTGTTTCCATTCATTTTCGCACAACACTCAAGCAAACATTTTCAAACAAAGTTTTGCTAGACAAAATGGATCGCGCCGTAATAAATGTTTTCATCAGCGTTTATCGCATAAGCCGTATATCCATCAAGATAAAATCCCATGAGACCGAACGCATTTGAGTCGATATTCATGAAATTCAATCGAATTTTACTGTTTCCATAAGGCATTTTTCATTCGATATCACTTGATGCGGATAAAAACATGTGGATAGAAACACATGAACAGACAAAAGCACTGAGTAAACGTGCTTCTTAAGGGTATTTCCCAAAGAGCGACCTACTTCATCAGATAAGAAAGAAGGAAAGAGAGAAGAAAGGAAAGCATTTGCCTGACCAAATCTTCCATTAGATAATGAAAAAGCTCTGACAGACCAGTTCTGGCCACATGAATGGCAGTAAATTCAGAGCACACCCTTTCCAGCTATTTATTCATCTGTTGTCATGGCAGTAATGTGTGTTTCATTACAGACGGCCCACGTTATAATGAATAGGAATGTGCTTTTCTCTATTCCACATGATTTGGTGGTCAGAAAACATGTCTCTCCGTCCTGGAGCTTCTAATGTCTCTCATGTCTGATTATTGCAGCTCGAGGTGAAGCACTTAAGGTGTCTTTCTCCGCAGAGCTTCTGAGTGTCTGCTAATGAATTTTAGAGTGTTTTAAAATAGTTTTTGTCCTTTCATCTGTGCATGTACCTGTGGAGTGCAGGAACGGCTTTCTGTGTCTCCGAATCAAAGCTGATGAAAATCTGCACTGACAACGTCACAACCTCATATCAAAAAGTGTTTTCTGAAGTATAAACGCCTTTTATGATCCTCAAACATCACTGTGAATGTTGCTGAAAGAGTCTCTTCTGCTCGGCATGGCTGCATTTATTTGATCAAAAATACAGTAAAAACAGTGAAATATTATTGCAATCTAAAATAGCGGTTTTCTATTTGAACATATTTTAAAATGTAATTTATATCCTGTGATCAAAGCTGAATTTTCAGCATCATTACTCCAGTCTTCCATGTCACATGATCCTTCAGAAATCATTCTTCATCATGCTTCATATTTTTGTGGGAACAAAATGTTTTTCAGGATTCTTTGATGAATAGAAAGTTCAGCAGAACAGCGTTTATTTGAAATGCTTTTGTAACATTATAAATGTCTTTACTGTCACTTTTGATCAATTTAATGCATCCCTGCTGAATAAATACATTCTTTAAAACTGCTCTGAAATGAATACAGAAGCTGACAAAAAATTTTTTTTTTAAAATACAAATGTATGTTTTGCACTGTGTTTGGCCACATGAATTTTAATCACTCACCTGCATCATCGCATGTTCTCTTCACACACACACACACACACCCGTCCACAGACCTGCCAAAAACAGCAACGCTCAGTGAGGTTACATTTGCATTCACATAATAAACACTAACCCGCAGGCTAGCCGGCTAGTAAAAATAAGTAGCTGTGCAAGCCCTATTGAGAATATGTTAAAATCGTGTGGTTCAGCGCAGAACTCTCTCCTTTTGTTCTTTATTTGTGGGCCTTTAAAAGAGACTCTCGTCTCTGTTCATCCATCTTCACTAAACAGCCAATTTGGTGTTTTGAGGTTTGTGCGTTTGAGTCTGAGTCTCATTCCATTGGCTTCCACACAACATCTTACACACTATTCTTCACACACTTTATTCGGCCCGCAGCACAACATGGGTCAACTTCAAAAGACGCCCGATGCGCTGAGGGAAAAGACCCTCGGGGCAGAAGGAACAAGAAGGAATTGATAAAGGAGACAACACTCTATAAAGGGGCCAGAACAGGCAGCCAGACTTAAAGGACACACAGAAAGAGAGAATACAAATGACTGCAGAACTGGAAAAACAGCCAGTGCCAACAAATCCTCTCCAAAAGCACTGGAGAACAGAGCGAGAGACACCGACTCTTGATTAATGATACTTTCTCACACAAAGCTGCTGCTAGTAGCCTGGGATTTGATTGGTTTAATGTTCAGAGTCAACTTCTGACTCAACCAATGACGTGGGTTTGGGGGCGGGCCATCTGTTTGAAAATGTTGCTTATTTAAAAAAAAAAAAATATTGGTTGCTTTAGTAGCACAATATGGGAATATTGAACTTATTAAAAAGGTAATAAATTGCTATTTTTATCTCACAATTCAGACTTTTTCAGAATTGTGAGACATAAACTTGGAATTCTGAGATGAAATGTTAAATTGTGAGAAAAATTTGGAATTCTGAGAAGAAATGTTAAATTGTGAGAAAAATTAGGAATTCTAAGAAGATATTTCAGAATTGTAAGACATAAAAACAGAATTCTGAGAAGATTATTATTGCTTATTTTTTGCAATCCGCCACAAAATATAAAAAAGTAAAAAAAAAAAAAAAAAGCCAGCATTGTGATAAATAACCACTAAAACTCACAGTTCTGAGAAGAAAAGTTCAAATTGCGAGACAAAAAGTCACAATTATTGGTTGCTAGTTTAGTAGCACAATATGGGAACGTATTAAACTTATTAAAAAGGTAATAAATTGCTATTTATATATCACAATTCAGACTTCTTGTACTTGCGATTCAGAATTGTGAGACATAAACTCGGAATTCTGAGATGAAATGTCCAAATTGTGAGAAAAATTAGGAATTCTGAGAAGAAATGTTAGAATTGTGAGACAAACTCAAAATTCTAAGAAGAAATTTCATAATTGTGAGACATAAAATCAGAATTCTGAGAAGATTATTATTGCTTATGTTTTGCAATGGCCCCGCCCCCAAACTCACGTCATTGGTCGAGTCAGAAGTTGATTCTGAAAAAATAAAAACGTAAAAAGGTAATTGTGACTTTTTGTCTCGCAATTTGAACTTTTCTTCTCAGAACTGTGAGATATAACCAATAGATATACAGTAAACTCACAGTTCTGAGAAGAAAAGTTCAAATTGCGAGACAAAAAGTCACAATTATTGGTTGCTAGTTTAGTAGCACAATATGGGAACGTATTAAACTTATTAAAAAGGTAATAAATTGCTATTTTTATCTCACAATTCAGACTTTTTCAGAATTGTGAGACATAAACTTGGAATTCTGAGATGAAATGTTAAATTGTGAGAAAAATTTGGAATTCTAAGAAGAAATTTCAGAATTGTAAGACATAAAAACAGAATTCTGAGAAGATTATTATTGCTTATTTTTTGCAATCCGCCACAAAATATAAAAAAGTAAAAAAAAAAAAAAAAAAAGCCAGCATTGTGAGAAATAACTAAAACTCACAGTTCTGAGAAGAAAAGTTCAAATTGCGAGACAAAAAGTCACAATTAACTTTTTACGTTTTTTTTTTTTTGTAAGAATCAACTTCTGACTCAACCAATGACGTGGGTTTGGGGGCGGGCCCATCTGTTGGAAAATTTTGCTTATTTAAAAAAAAAATTATTGGTTGCTTTAGTAGCACAATATGGGAACGTATTAAACTTATTAAAAAGGTAATAAATTGCAGCCCATTCTCACCCCAAGGCGTCATCTAACTGACGCCTTGGGAATCAGTTTGACCATGCTTCAATATTCGACGCTAAAGGTACCCTTTAGCGTCAGTTAGTTGACGCGATCCCAGGGCGTCATCTAACTGACGCGTTACCCTTAGCGTCAGTTAGATGACGCCCTTCTACCCAGACCTAAACCTACCCGCGTCATCTAACTGACGCGTTACCCTTAGCGTCAGTTAGATGGCGCCCTGGGATCGCGTCAACTAACTGACGCTAAAGGGTACCTTTAGCGTCGAATATTGAAGCATGATCAAAATTGTCAGTTAGATGACGCCTTGGGGTGAGAATGCGTTGCAAATTGCTATTTATATATCACAATTCAGACTTTTTGTACTTGCGATTCAGAATTGTGAGACATAAACTCGGAATTCTGAGATGAAATGTCCAAATTGTGAGAAAAATTAGGAATTCTGAGAAGAAATGTTAGAATTGTGAGACAAACTCAAAATTCTAAGAAGAAATTTCATAATTGTGAGACATAAAATCAGAATTCTGAGAAGATTATTATTGCTTATGTTTTGCAATGGCCCCGCCCCCAAACTCACGTCATTGGTCGAGTCAGAAGTTGATTCTGAAAAAATAAAAACGTAAAAAGGTAATTGTGACTTTTTGTCTCGCAATTTGAACTTTTCTTCTCAGAACTGTGAGATATAACCAATAGATATACAGTAAACTCACAGTTCTGAGAAGAAAAGTCCCAATGACCTTTTTATGTATATTATTCCTTGGAGGAAACAAAGAAATGACCATTAAAACTGAAATCTAATAATAAAGTGCACAGTCAAACACTTCAGCTCGCTCAGGTCTGTATTTTAGGGTTTAAGTGCGTCACACAGTGAATGAAGCCAGAAAGACTCAGTACTTAGTGTGATCAGGTGTTGGAGAAACAGCTGATCTGGGGTCAGCTCGAGACACTGTTCTTCAGTCAACGCTCACACATGATGCGGTGTGTGTAGGCTAGAGCGTAACATTCATTGTAGTTATTCTCCAGACGAGAGAAGAAGTGCTCTCAAGGTGTTATTATTAACGTAAATCATAGTTTAATAATGACAGAATGTGATTCCACAGACCCTCATTAACAAACAGGCATAAATACAATACATTTACAGTTAGTGACAAAAACTGCATCATTTAACCAGTGCCCTGAATGTGTTTCTCATCTAATACGGTTTAACATCCACTCAAACGCTCATTTTTCTGTCTGTGTTGGACAGAACGGCACGAAATGAAGCAATGCTCTCTGATTTCCAGAACAAACTGTAATTACAGAAAGACGTGCTGATTATCAGACGCATTCATCAGCAGGTTTATCTGTTGCCGGCCTTTATGGGGAATATTTGTGTTGCATGAAATGAGTGGATCTCACACACAAAAAAAGTCATATTTCTCTTCAAAATTAAAAGAAAAAAATAAGAAATTGTTATTGCATAAAGAAAATTAAGCATATTTAAGAATTTCACGTTTTCTTCTTAAGAAAGGATTTTTTCCCCCATATGCCTTTATACATTATTTGCATGATAATTAATGACTGAAGTATTACATTACATTTTATGGTAATTATTGATAATATATATATTTTTAAAAAATATGATAATGATTGTTTAATACCACAACTGGCAAAAATGTTATTGGTCCTAAAAATAGCCTTCATGTTCTTTCTGCAATAAAATAAAATAATAATAATAATTTGGGGTAAAACATGTCTTTGTGAGACTCCCAAATAATTAAATGTTGTTGTTCTCATTACGCTTGCTGATTTAAACAATTTTCTCATTTAGAATTGAGGAGAGTTATTTAAAACTGAATAAATGCATTCATTCTCTGACCCTTGACATGTTGAACACACTTTACAGGAAACTTTCTCTCCAAAAGCATTTGTGGCCAAATCCACTTTCAGACTTTTAAAGCGTCCACTTGAGACACATCTCGTATCACATCTATTCTTCTACTTCTGAAACCCCAGGCCTTTGCCAGATAACCTGCACTCCACGGTGAAGGCTTCTGGTTTCTCGGAGAGTTTGTGTGGTTAGGGAGGAGCTGTATTATCTATAATGAATAACACATTTGAGTAATTAGGCTCTGCTGAAAAACATGACGTGGGTGGCGAGTCTCTGGGCATATACTTGTTAACTGTCAAACACACTTTATTCCCAGCCAGAATGTCAATGTGGGAATTTTTCTGCATTTTGAAACAAGAGCTTTTTTGTTTATAACTTGGCATCAGAGGAAAGAAAAGAACAGGAAGAAAATATAATACGAAAATCTTTTTGAATTAGTAAAACAATGAGCTTAAAAGTCAACATGAAGGTCAAGTTCACCCTACACATCTCAAATATATCTTTATATGCTACTATTGCTGTTATGTTTATTAAGTAATTATTGCATTGGCAACTTTAACAAAAGGCTGGAGAACAGTAGCTTAAAACAACAAAACAGATATTTGACTATAAGTTATACCACTTTCATTGGTTCTGTACTTCACAGCGGCGATAAAGTTAAATCTAATCTTATTCAAGGACCAGATCAAGAGAAAAAAATAGATGCATAAAACACATTTCCACTTTTTTTTCATGAGCTATTTCTTTAAGGGAACAAAAGCATATTCTATATGTTTTACTCTTTGACAACACTATCCATTTCCACGTCTGCCGTGAACCTCCATCGCTGAGGAAATAGAGAAATTGCATTTCACAGTTGGGCTTACGCGTTTAACGTCCTACAGCGATGTCACACAATCCCTGCATAATCAGACCAGTTCACCTTGATTGCGCTTATAAAGCCAAACATCTGCAGGCCTGAGGACATTATTCACCCGAGACCAACACATTCCAGACATTGATGTCGCTTTAATATGTGAAATGTGACAAACGGTTTATGTAGAAACACAGATGTCCCTTAAATACAGGTTATAGAGCGCATGAGATCAAAATTACAGATGTCGTGAGCTTTGAGCTTATTTATATGCTAATGGGTAGGCAATAAACAAACAAACAAACTTATGCTAATAATGAGTTGGATGGATGGATGATGGATGGATGGATGGGATGGATGGGGTGGATGATGGATGATGGGATGGATGGATGGATGTGGAGGATGGGATGGATGGGTGGATGGATGAGTTGGATGGATGAGGTGGTGGATGGATTGGATGGATGGATGGTGGATGGATGGATGAGATTGATGGATGGATGGATGGGATGGATGGATGGATGGATGGATGGTTGGAGATATGGATGTGGATGGATGGATGGATGAGTTTGGATGGATGGATGATGGATGGATGGTGGATGAGATGGATGGATGGATGGATGGATGATGGATGATTGGATGGATGGTGATGATGGATGAGTGTGGATGATGATGAGTTGGGATGGATGATGGATGATGATGATGATGGATGGGATGGATGGATGGAGGGGATGATGGATGGGATGGGATGGATGGATGGATGGATTGGATTGGATGGATGGATGGATGGATGGATGGGAGGGATGGATGGATGAGGATGATTGGATGATGATGGATGAGTTGGATGGATGGATGGATGGATGGATGGATGGATGGATGGATGGATGGATGGAGGGATGGATGATGGATGGATGGATGGATGTGGATGGATGGATTGATGAGTGGATGGATGTGGATGGATGGATGATGGATGGATGGATGGAGTTGTGGATGGATGGATGATGGATGGATGATGTTGGATGGATGGATGAGGATGGATGGTATGATGGGTGATGGATGGATGGATGGTGGATGGATGGATGATGATGGATGGATGGATGGAGATGATGGATGGATGGATGGATGTGATGGATGGATGATGGATGATGGATGGATGGATGGATGATGGATGGATGATGGATGATGGATGGTGGATGATGGATGGATGGATGGATGATGGATGAGTGGATGGAGTGGATGGTGGATGGATGGATGTGGATGATGGATGGATGGATGGATGATGGATGGATGGATGGATGGATGGATGGATGATGATGGATGGATGGATGGATGGATAGATGGTTTGATGGATGGATGGATGGATGGATGTTGATGGATGGATGGATGGATGGGGGATGGTTTGGATGGATGGATGGTTGGATGGATGGATAGATGGATAGTGATGGATGATGGATGGATGGATGGATGGATGGATAATGGATGATGGATGAGTTGGATGGATGGATGGTGGATGGATAGATGATAGATGGATGGAGTGGATGGATGGATGGATGGATGATGATGGAGGATGGATGAGGATGGATGGTGGATGGATGGTATGGATGAGGATGGGATGGATGGATGGATGGATGGATGATGGTGATGGATGGTGTGGATGATGGATGGATGGATGGTGGATGGATGGATGGATGGATGGATGATGGATGGATGGATGGATGATGGATGGATGGATGATGGATGGATGGATGGATGGATGGATGGATGAGGATGGATGATGGTGGATGGATGGATGGATGATGGATGAGATGATGGATGGATGGATGGATGGATGGATGGATGGATGGAGTGGATGGATGGATGGATTGGATGGATGATGGATGGATGATGGATGGATGGATGGTGAGGTTGGATGGATGGATGGATGATGGAGATGAGTTGGATGGATGTGGATGATGGATGGATGGGATGGATGGATGGATGATGGATGGAGATGAGGTGGATGTGATGGATGAGTGGATAGATGGATGGATGGATGGATGAGATGGATGGATGGATGGATGGATGGAGTGGATGGATGGATGATGGATGATGGGATGGATGGATGGTGAGTTGGATGGATGGATGGATGGATGGATGGATGGGATGGTTTGATGGATGGATGATGGATGAGTTGGTGGAGTGGATGGATGGATGGATGAGATTGGATGAGTGTGGATGGATGTGGATGTGGATGGATGGATAATGGATGAGTTGGATGGATGGATGGATGGATGATAGATGGATGAGTTGGATGGATGGATGGTGATGGATGGATGGATGGATGGATGGATGGATGGATGGATGGATGGATGGATTGATGGATGGATGGATGGATGGATGGATGAGTTGGATGGATGGATGGATAGATGGATGGTTGGATGGATGGATGATGAGTTGGATGGATGGATGGGTGGATGGATGAGTTGTAGTGGATGGATGGGTGGATGGATGGTTGGATGGATGGATGGATGGATGGATGGATGGATGGATGGATGGATGGATGGATGGATGGATGGGTGGATGGATGAGTTGGATGGATGGATGGGTGGATGGATGGATGGTGGATGGATGGATGGATGGATGGATGGATGGATGGATGGATGGATGGATGGATGGATGGATGGATGGATGGATGGATGGATGGATGGATGTGATGGATGGTGGATGAGTTGGATGGATGGGATGGATGGATGGATGATGGATGATGGATGGATGGATGGAAGGATGGAAGGATGAATGAGTTGATAGATAGATAGATAGATAGATAGATAGATAGATAGATAGATAGATAGATAGATAGATAGATAGATAGATAGATAGATAGATAGATGATAGATTGATAGATAGATAGATAGATAGATAGATAGATAGATAGATAGATAGATAGATAGATAGATTAGATAGATAGATAGATTAAAAAATTAATGTTTAAATAAATAAATTAACAGATATAAATCTTTCAATTTAAACTTTCTATCCAAAAAACAAAAACAAAAGAGAAAACATTATACTGTAAATCATGAGCAGATGAGCTTCGACACAAGCAACATCTCAGAAACTACATGCAAGTTTTATCAGCATTATCAACAATTGAAAAGCCAGTTATACAGTTATATCCATAATCCTAATGTTTACGTGTCGCACATTCACTGCCAGCCGGACGGGAAGATCCGAGACGGGATCTGACAGAACATGAACTCATGGAAACTGGACAGTCTGTGATCCCTAGACATTATTAAGGAGGATTCGCAGAGACTTTCTTCCTCTTCAGCGTTTTGCTTTCCCAGAATATGTCAATCATCATTAACAGCGGATGAGAGACTGAAACCTGCGTAAGTCTCCGGTGTAAAACTGCCTCAGAACGGCTGTGGAGATCCAATGAAAGATTCCTATCATCAGCAGAAATCAGGATCTCTACATTTAATCAGGACTTATCAGGGGCCGAGCGTAGAAGAGGACAGCGCCACCTACTGGGCAGAAAATATAGATGTCATTATATATTATATATAAATTTTTGTCTAATATATATATTTTTTAAATTTGGAAATTCGGAAAAAAAAAAATCCAGAATGAGAATTTTTACTGTAACCATGTTTTTTACTTTATCAATTTTCTTTATCAAAACCAGATTTTTATTTCTTGGTGTCTTCTATCATGCTTTTGGTAATTATTTTGAAGATTTGAATTAATGCAAACTAAATACACACATTATTATATTAGAAGGATGATGACAGTGCCACCTACTGGTCAGAAAATATAATAAATATATATATGTGTGTGTGTCATTATATATTGATGACATTATATAGTTTGCATGGGCTTATACAAATTTATGTCTAATATATATATTTTTTAAATGTGGATATTAGAAGTTAAAAAACTGTAACCATGTTTTTTACTTGATCAAAACCAGATTTTTATTTCTTGGTGTCTTCTATCGTGCTTTTGGTAATTGTTTTGAAGATTTTAATTCATGCAAACTAAATACACACACATTATTATATTGGAACAGATTTAGATTGCGAGATAAAGGAGATGCCCTTAATTGAAATGCCTCGTAAAGTCTCAAGAATGACACTTTTTGTTCTTTGCATTTGCCCCAATTAGGATGTTACCTTGAGAAAATGATTTATTTCGTCTCAGGAATGCAGACGTATAAATCAAGGACCAGGAGATCTAATGGTATTCATAAAAGTCCCTGGCAGAACGTTTTATCTGAGTATGTGGTTGTTTTCCCCCGTCATAATTCTTTCGCTCAAAGCAAAAAATGTTCCCCGGCTCCATTGAGTCATCAAATAACAGTCGTCTGTAAAGCAAGACTCGGTATTCCTGAAGCCAGAGTATATGGACAATAGATTCAGCTCTCTGTGTGTTCACTCCAGCCATTCCCCTCATCAATCCTGTGATTTATAACACCGAAAGGTTAGATGGTGTCTTTCCACAGTCTTTAAATGAATGGCTCACTTTGCAATTAAATCTTTCTCTCCTTCTCTTCCTGTGCACTTTTCCATGAATTGAGAGGGAGGCCTGGAACGCTCCCAGTGCTGAAGCCGAAGAGAACGAATGTATTTTCATTGGCACCGAAGCTGTCCAGCTGAAATTAACCGTGTATGAAATGTGCTGAATATTACGGATGGCATCCGGGCCAAGAAAGACAGTTGGTCTCAAACCCCAGACCGCGCTCGCTTCGCTATTCTTACAGAACCGGGCTAACTTTGTCCCGCCGGCCCACGCCAGAACCTCCAGCTTGCTGAATCACACTGCTAATGAACTGAGACGGGATACTCAGGCCCTGTTTACACGAGAACGATTCCGGGTGAAAACGTAAAAATATTTTATCGGATGTGCCTTTCGTTTACACGGCGACGGCGTTTTGGGGCTTAAAAACGCAAAAAAGTGAAATCACCCTCCAGAGTGGAAATCTTAAAAACGCTCCACCGTTCCCGTCTAAAGGCCATTGCACACTGAGTATGAAATTTTCGTATGCGGTTTTTATTCGGTGGCTCTAAATTGTCAAAACACTATTCAAACACCATTCAGACTGCTCGCTACGGATGCGAAAAACGCAGAAAATCGAACCCGATCCGATTTTTTTTATGCCTGGAGGCGGTGTGCAAGCGTGATTGACATAACGTGAGGTCGAATTTATTTTTTAACGTGCAAAAATTGCACGGATGCGAATTTCGGACTCAATAAAAACTCAAATCTGCTCACGGTGGCTCACGTCGCGTACGCGTTTACGTCACAGGCATGCGCCAGTACAGGAAAATAACAACCAACATGTCGGATTATTTCCATACGTCGGACCTTCAAGTTGCGCTATCAGCTCTGATAAACGTAGAGTCTTTTCAGCAGTTGTAAGTATTCTCAGGTATCGGTGTTGTTGTGTGGCAGTGCTTCACATTGCCACCTAGCCGCCTGGAGTGCAAACTACATCGAATTTCACACACTTTTGCGTAAATAATAAAGGTAATTGGGACTTCTCACAATGACTCACAATCGCTAGTTTACATCTCGCAATTCCAGACTGATATCATGAAATAGCGTATGTATGACACGCCAATTCGTATTTCCATTTTGGGCGTGCTATCAACACGCATAATCGCTTTTCAGCGTGTTTATGAACGCCGTTGACTTAACGTTACATTACTGTATATATAAATATATGACCTACCCCAACCCCGTCCCTAAACCTACCCGTCACTGGGGTTAATACTATTAATAAGTGTTCCCCAACCATCCTAGGACAAAAAATATCGCTCGCCAGATGTAGATCTAGGTTTTTCTTCGTTTCGCTCGGACATTTAACGGCGTGTACATACACACATACACGCATACACGCGGATAGCTCAAAATGCGTATAGATAACACGCCACTTGACTTGAAAGTGGCGTGTATGTTTACGCAAAAGTCATGATGTCATGTTGGCATTCTGACTTTTTGCGTGTTATTTTGCATGATATAAACTCGCAATTGTGAGAAATAAACTCGCAATTCCGAATTTTTTCTCAGAATTGCATGTTTATATTTTGCAATTCTGACTTTATAACATGTAATTGGGAGATAAAGTCAGAATTGTGAGATGTAGGCTATACTTGCAATTCTGAGGAAAATCTTTTTTTCCTTAGAATTGAACTTTATAACTCGCTATTGTTCTCACAAGATACATTTTATGAGATAAAAAGTCGCAATTATATTTTAAAGTGTTTTATTCTGTGGGGGAAACAAGCGTCCATAGTGAACTGAAGAGACTTCATTCAGTTCATTCATTATTGACATTATTGTAAAAAACAATAAAATCTTGAAGTGTAGCCTAAGTGATTTTTTTGCAATAACAGAAAATGATGCGAATGGGCCTTGAAACAAGCTTACCTGACACTTGAACATGAATACAGCTGCTTTAAAAGTGAACCGATCTTCAACAACGACCCAGAAAGAAAATACACTCTCCTTCTAGTGCGTCTTATGAGACTTTTCATTACGAACATGATCCCGTTCACCTGAACACACACACAACACACACACACTCACACACACTCGCATGTCTGTCCTTCACTGGGGTTTTTGAACAGCCTGAATTGATGTTCTGACCTTGAAGTCAGCATTAATATCGCTTGCTTTGATGCCGTGACTTTCAGCCATGCTGTAATGACAAGTCGAGAGGATTATAAGCGTTCGGAAAATCTTAATTCTTTTCGTAATTATCTTTTGGCCTGAAACCGTCGACAGTATGGTTTCCTTTAGGACTCATTATTTCCACCGCAGTGAAGAGATCTACTGAAGGGGTTTGGCGCTAAAATTGATGGAGAGAAGCCAAAAGCTCCAGCGCAAGGAACGAGAGAGAGTGAAGGTTCAGAAAACTTTCAAAAAATGCTGCTTTTTTAAATACGACGATTGTACTTTTTTTTTTTTAAGATTTGGAATAGAAATTTCTCCAGCAGTTGTTCAGCTTGTTTAGAGGACATGGAAACTTTACATTTATTTATGTTTTAAAAAAAATCAGTTCATTGAATCCGTTCATTTGGATCATCCACGTCAGTGTAAAGATTCACTGATTGAGTTCCATTTATCACACACACATGTTTTCTTTATATTAAATATTTAGCCTAATTAAAAGCTGATATGTTTTACCATGCATCCAACAAGGACAAATTAGGATGTATTCTAGTTGTTTTTGTTTTTTAATGAGTTAGTGTAATTTATCCCCTCAGGTTTAATGCTGTCAGTGAATCAGTTCATTTGGAGCGTTCATGTCAATGAATCGATTCACTGATTCAGTTCCATTATTCACACTTTTATGCACCAGAGAAACGTTGAGTTATGCATATAACTACTGTTCCCAGAAGGAGGGAAACGAGGTACAACACATTACTATGGGATATCGCGCTCTAGCGCCATTTGCTGAAGACACCTTTATTCACGCCTGAAAGGCCAATGACGCATGACGACGTGGGCGGGGCTACCTGCCCACAGCATATAAATGCAGTCGTATGCGTCATTCCCTTTGTTCAGTCCAGCTCTTCACCGTGATCCCGACTGCGCGGGGCCCAGAGGTGTTGTACCTCGTTTCCCTCCTTCTGGGAACAGTAGTTATATGCATAACTCAACGTTCCCATTCAGTCGGTCAACTCGGTACAACACATTACTATGGGACCTATATTCACGCCCCGCCAAGTCGCTGAACTAAACGTAAGGGACCAGCACCGCCACATTACCCTTTTCCAAAAGAGCGACGGCCCCTGGTTAAAGGATCCCTGCGGTGAACATGGCCTGAGTTACCATCGCCGCAGTGAGATCTTGCCGGTACACCGGACAAACTTGCGCAGTGATGCCTAACTGGCATCCGCACAAAATCTTAACCCAAACCCCTGACATTTCCATGCCCTAGAGTGCTCACACACCCCTCCAGGCCGAACCAACTCTTTATCTGCTATAGACAGCTTTCTACAATTCCATGTGAAAGACATCGCTTAGATAGCGGCTTCTTACTAGCCGAGTTGGAAAACATGACAAAAGGCTGGTCAGACAAGCATTTAGCCTGTATCTGCTCAATGTACATGCGTATAACTCGCACAGGGCACAAAGCAACTCTTCCTCTGAGTCAGAGATTTTACAAGACAGGCAGCTCGAACGAGAGCGGACTCCCGACATGACTTTAGGCATACACGCCGCGTTCGGACACAACATCACCAAACGCAAATCGGGTGCAAAAGGAATGCACCAATAGCGCATGAAGATTACCAATGACAGGGCAGCATCCTTATATTCAAGGATTCTAAAGGCTCAAACTGAGGTAAACATATAGCCTCCAGATCTACCATTAGGTCATGATGATACTATTAAATTTTGTAACAAGCCTAAAACGCAGACCATAAAGCCCAACGTATACTTCAGCTATCCGTGTTACGCACACCCTCTGCATGACATAATTTACGCCAGGAGGGTCTACTGTGCGCATACAACACTGCAGTGACTTGCTCGCTCGGGAACAAAGTTCACTAGCAAGTGTGCACGCCGGATTTGTTTTTCCGTGCTCACTGCCGTCAAAGTAGTATACTTTGAAAAGCTTGCACCCTCAACTGTGCACAAGATGTGGTAAATATGGAAAATGGAAACCAATTTCCATCGCAAGTGCATGAGCAAAACATGCCTTTCTGTCCTTATGGCCAAAGGAGTACAGTATACCCTGAAAAGCTTGCGCTCCAAACTGTGTGTGAGAGGGAGCGAAACTCTGGAGTTCCATGAACGTCCGTGCGCTGTCCATGTGATGTAATTATCCATTACCATGTGACTCACCATCAGGAGAGTCTGCGGATGTCTGCGCACGCCGTCCATGTGCAGCCCAATTCCTGCGACAGAGGAGGGTGTACGCACAACAGCGCATGTGTGAGTGACACAAATGAAGAATTTATATAGCGCGTTTCTTATGTACTGCCGTACAACCAAAGCACTTCACAATCATGTCAGGGGTCTCTCTTCAACCAACGCCAGTATGCAGCATCTACTTAGATGATGCGGCGGGAGCCGCAGTAAAACAGCGCCAGTGTGCTTACCACACACCAGCTATAGATAGGAGAGAGAGTACTTGAAACCCAAAGTACTTGAAAACCAAATACACTAGATAGTGCACATGCGCAGAAAATGTTCTCCTACCCACACGGCCAAAGGAGTATACTTTGAAAAGCTCATGCTCTCAAAATGTAGTATACCTGGGTCATTTAAAGAACCAAAGATGCGTGCTTTGGCGTGGAACCATTAATGTGCTCATGACAAGCCGCAATGGCTGTCCAATAAAGTTCCAGCATGGAATGGGAGTGTTTTCTCCTTCAGAGAAGAAATCAGTATCCCCTCAATGGAGCACTGATATGGCGATACAGGTCTTCGCCTGCACTAAGATTTAAATACGCGCTACTTCAACACAATGCACTTAAAAATGCAAGCACTCTGTTTTGTAGCTTCAATCAGATTCTCCCTCTCTCAACTGGTTGGCCCCTAGAGACCACAGTGCTGGCCTGCTGGCCGAGGGTGCAGAATCTGCCTCCTGCCTGGGACGCCAGGTCCCTGCATAGGGAAAGACACCACAGTGTCCTTAACAGCAGCATCATTGATGCTTGTGTGCCATGTCTTTGCTGGCCAGCAAGAAGTCACCAAAATCAGTGACAGACCCTTCTGCGTACACCAGAGTCTTGGACTATGTATGTGACAGGGCATTCACTCCCAGTGGGGCACTTCTGTCTATAATCACGAAAACAGCGGGTGGCCCGTGTTTTCTGCAAATGTTAAAAGATCCACATCGGCCTTGCCAAAACCGATCCCGGATCTGCGCCACAATTCAAGTGTGCATGCACACGCCACTCCAGGGGAGACTCTGGTCTGCCCCGTATCAAGAGCATCCGTGCCGCTTGCAGCAGGGACAGTGAGGGAGTACCCCCTTGCCTGCTTATCTACTGTACGACCACTGTCGTATTTTTCATTCCGAATAACACGTTTGCCCTGTTGGGCCAAGTGTTTCATTATCAGGAGAACTACTCCAAAAAGTTTATGTGACGCCCTTACAGCACAGGTCTCACCACTCTCTTGCAGAGTTCCTTGTTTGTGTCGTGACACATTTGTCATCACTACTACACATGACGTAACTCTGCCCAGGGAAATTCCTACTGTCAACAGATTCAGGTTTCCCAGGGTGGTAGGTATTGGAGCCTGAACGCACAAAGGTGCTACCGACATATGCTTAAATGTCGCATGGCCTACAGCAAACTACCGAGCGGCCAGCGCCGGCATTGCACATACAAAAAGGAGAATCCAGCTGTACGAAGCCATGAGCCCCAGCAGTCTTAATTCTGTAAGAAGAAGAAAACGTGCTTGCCTCCCCAGCCAAAACTGAGCCAGACAGCGAAAATCATCTGCCCTCTGTTCGGTTCTGCATCTATTTCCAGACCGAGATTTAACAGGCCGAGATATAATAGCCCCTTTTGAGATTATCTGGAATCCCAGAGCTTGTAAATGTAAAACAAGTGTACGTGTTTGTAACTTTGCTTGTTATATGCAGTCTTAAGCCAGGAGCAGTTTGTCCAAATAGGTGAACGATATTATGCTCTGTTGGCACAGCAGGACAACCACCGCTTCTGCACATCTTCCAGATATGCACGGTGCTATAGGGGCCTAAAACTTGTAGGCAATCCCCTCAGCGGAGGCCTCAGAAAATGTTCTGCGCTCCGGGTGGATTGTGGTAATATGCATCAGCAAATACACCAATGTAAGCCATACCTGAGGATGCAGAGGGCATAACAGGTGACATGCTGCAAGCATTTCTGAACTTGTAACACATTAAAGTGTGTTCATCTGCTGTAAGTCTAAGATAGGGTGCAAAACCCGGGTTTATTTATTTATTTATTTTTATTTATTTTTTGAGGAGAGAACACTGATTTCCCTTAGTAATGGGGAAGCCCTCTCGAACACCGAAGTTGCAGTTACTCCACCGAAACAGAGGGGGGCGCGAGAGAGACCGCAGCCGACAGCCCTACTGGAATCGTGCGAAGAAGCCAAGGTGTTCGTGCGCAGCGCGCCACCGCGGCTCGAGGCAAACAGCTAGGATTCCCAGGCACCACCAGTCCTAGGGAACCCCACGTCCAATTGCAAACATCGCTGTAACGCTATACTGCATTTCACAACATTTTCCTTCTCTGTCGGCACACGGCCAGACTACGAGGTTAGCGATTCCAATGCATTATTATTGTTTTGACAAGCACATGAGGCTTTGTATGCTGAACACACATTTATTTTATTGACAACATAAAAATAAATGAACCCGCTATCTTGCAGGCTTATTTTTACCCAATCTGTATAGATCTACAGGCGAGTTCTCATCCACTGTTTCTCTGTATCAGGCCAGGTCACTCGACCGACAGTTGCCGCTCTCGAATACAGATCAATGATCTCTCCTCGGGAGAGCCGTGATCTGCCCTGCTTAAAATATAACTTATACAGTATATATCGTCAGAGCTTTCCTCGCCCGCATCCAGTGAGACAGAATTCAGACTTAAGGCAGCCAGAGGAACCTAGTCGTGAACACTACACCGACACTCCTCGGCCAACTTTCCGTGGCCTCCAAAAACGGCGATCGCCGCATCTGGATTCGTATCCCGCCGAGCACGCGCTACACGCCGCTCGAGTGCGCATTGCGCAACGATAGAGCTGCCGGTAGTGCATAGCACACATGCATTGGGGTTGGAGAGATTCCAAAAACACCGGTGTGAGGTACATTATATCCTAATAAAAACCCACATGACTTGTGTTTAGATATGTCTCATGAAAAAGTGTATTAGCCATTTGTTAGTCGTGCTAAACTCGAGCTAAAGACTTTTCTTTTATGCCTTTTCCTTCAACAATAGTAACCACCGTGGGTTTTCTTGTGAATGTGGCATGTTTGAACATTTTGTTTGAGAAAAACTTATTAGCCATTTGCCAGCAAAGCTGAACTTGTGCTAAAAGTTTTCTCATTCTACCTTAGTTTCGACAAGAATCACCACCGTGGGCTTTTATTCTTGCGAAAATGTGGCGTGATGGTGTTCCAACAGCACGGTGAAGAGCTGAAGAACAAAGGGAATGACGCATACGACTGCATTTATATGCTGTGGGCAGGTAGCCCCGCCCACGTCGTCATGTGTCATTGGCCTTTCAGGCGTGAATAAAGGTGTCTTCAGCAAGATGGCGCTAGAGCGCGATATCCCATAGTAATGTGTTGTACCGAGTTGACCGACTGAATGGGAACGAGGGCGTCGCCATCTTTAGAATATTGTCTTTGAACTTCCGTTTTTGCGCTCAATCTGTATATTTCTATGGCATCGCTGTCCAGGGGCCGGTTGCATAAACCTCTAAGACTAGTCTTACAAGTTAGACATCAAATTTGTTTCTTTTAGACTGTTCATAGCTTTTTTAACTCATTTACATAAAAACGTAGATTGGCCTAATTTGATTCCGAAAAGTAAGACTGACTGCCCCTGACTAACTGCTAGTGGGTCACACTAGAACTTAAGTCACTGTCTTAACATGATGGCTATGTTTATGCAACGAGTAATTAGCTGGTGAAGTTGATTTACTTAGAGTTAACGAAAGTTATCATAAGCATTGTAAAGCATATGTCTTAACAAATGGACCTAATTTTTTTAAACGAGCCGTGAATTCATAACTACGCAAGATCGCTGTGAAAATACAGACCGGAAGTCAAAAGACAACGAGTTCAGCGCTGAAAAGGGGCGTGGCTACATAAGGTCTTGCAAACACAAATTAGTCTGTCTAGTTGTTTTAGTTTTTAAGTTTGTTAAATTGGTAACGTTTTACAATAAGGTTTATTAGTTAACATTAGTTAACTCCCTTAGTTAACATGAACTAAGAATGAACAATACCTCATCATTTATTAATCTTAGTTAATATTAATTTCAACATTTACTAATATGTTATTTAAATCAAAAGTTGTATTTGTTAACATTAGTTAATGCACTGTGAACTAACATGAACAAAGTTTTAATTAACTAACATCAACAAAGATTAATAAATATTGCTTATTGTTATTCATGTTAGTTAATACATTAAAGCTACACTGTGTGATTTTTACCCCCATCTAGTGGTGAAAAGGTATATGACCATCCAGTGAATATTAGTTTCTGTTCTTCTCAATTCCGATTTCGTTTTAACTCCTACGGTGGCCAATGTAGTCCAAGATTAACATGGCTTCCAGTTCGAGTGCTAACCCACGCGTGTTAAAACGCGAAAGGCGAAGCTTGAATTAACGGGTATGTCCCTCTTTGGCTAATGTACTTTCAAGATGGAGGGGCAACATGGCGACCGACATTAGAACCCCTTTACCCGTTTGTATTTTCAATGGCATATTATACACTCACGAGAATACTTTATTACTTGAACGAAGTAAATATACATTAATGAGCACATATATTTTTGAAAGAACTAAGTGTTTTTAGCTAAGAATAAACTAAAAAAGTTACACAGTGTAGCTTTAACTAATGCTAATGAACCTTATTGTACAGTGTAACCGTTCAACTTTAATGCTGCCGCCCTGATTGCAATTTTTCATTCCAAAACCTTCTAATTCTAATTAAATTAATAATTAAAGTTTAAAAGTGATTGTCTTTTTAAGTATAGCTTCAAAATACTGCTTTTTGTTGTAACATACCACAGCAAACAGGTTTTCCATAAGATTGTAAATACTAATTATAAACAGCTTGTTACAGTTCTATCCTTTCAAAGTATCTGGTAGGAAACAGCTGGTAAACGATCTTAAAACATGAAACCTCCAGCTTGGTTTGTAATGAGCATGAGTTTCAGGTTGTTTTCCTGAGTGTGTGGTATCTGTGCTGATCTGAAGCGCAGAGATAGATAATGAAGCATGTGTGAGATGAAGCGCTAATCATCACAGCAGATTTGTGTAGCTCTCAGCGAGATGGTGAGGAGGACGCTGGCAGAAACCAGCAGAGCCCGTTCTGTTCACCTGGCACAATGAGACAAAGACGTTCTGTTGTGACGCTCAGATGTGGAAACGGGCCAACAGAAGATCTAAAACTTCATATCGCACATTTCACATGTGTTGATGATAAACCTGACCTGTAAAAATGTTTAAAGAGACAGTGCCTATAAAGCTTTTTTTCAACTTTAGTTAGTGTTTATTGTTGCTGTTTGAGCATAAAAAAGATCTGCAAGGTTACAAAGCTCAAAGTCCACTCCTAAGGGTAATATTTTATTTAACAGAATCCACTTTTCCATGCGGTTTTTGAAAAAAACAAAAAACTACATAGTGTACCTTTAAATAAGAAAAAACATTGAGCTATATGAACTTAATCATTTGTAGCATAAACACAAATTTTATGTCAATTTTAACCATATATTTGAAGTCCCCCTGTGGTGAAAATCCAGCTTTTAATGTTGTTTAAATGTCTATGGTGCTTTTAATATGCTTTAACACAAAGCATGTGTAAATTCATAAGTCGACAGCATTGCTGAGTATTTTCTGCTTAAAACTGCAGTGAACCAAAGACAGTCTCAAAAACACTGAAATCGCTGGTGTTTCTGACGTCACAAACTACAGTAACCAATCAGATCAACGTGTGATCGTCAACCAGTGGATCTCTGAGTGAGTGAGTGAGTGAGTGAGTGGAGGCGGGGCTCATTTGCATATTCATAGAACCACGCATACTAAATGAGGCAATGGTGTCGAGTTACATTCAAGCTATTTTAAGACATGAAGAAATTTTTTTCAAAGGAAAATTTTTTAAATATGTCATTTTGGTGATCAAAGATGAGTTTTAAGGGATAAAATGATTGACTGTAGGGGGATTTTAATTTCTTGTGTATTGCAACATCATAGTAACCACACACAAAACCCTCTTCAGAAAAAAAGTCTTGCCATTTATTTGCACTTTGGATTTTTATTTCACTTAAGACTGCATAAAAAAATAAAAACATATATTTGTTTTAGAGATATTTCCAAAACTGCAAATAAAACTATAGGTCTGAAAAGACTAATTCCTTCTCATGTCCAGCTTTTAGTTTTCTGAAATATTGTGTATTTTGGAATCACTCACTCTTGTCTGGGAAGCCAAACCTCTCTCGTCTGGCAGTATCTCGGGACGAATTTAAGAATCATATTTCCCGAAGAATGCTCTGTGGCTGCCATGAACTGACGAGAAAAGCCAACGTTAACGTCAAAAATCAACGTCAAAGACATAAATAAAAGGATCAAATAAATGAAACGAATAATAACATTTTGCATGGAGTTCAGACTCAAAGTGTGACATTAGATGAACGGATTTGTGATAATAGCTTGTGTGATTCTGCAACATGATTGGACAATATACTCGCAATCAGCGTGTTCAATCCAATTTATAGAAATGATTTGCATGTCCTTAGACTGGCCATCTCATCTTCGGCTTATTATGTTGTGTGATATCAGATGCAAGACCATTCAAATGAGTCTGAAAATATCATATTTGAGGTAACAGCAGCAAAAGAGAGCAATCAGTGAATGCGGACTGAAGGATCCTCTCCAGACCAGAACAACAAAGACGTGATTGTATTCTGGAGAGTGGAAACAAACCATGACAACCGTGAGAGACGCAGAGGGGTTTTTACCCACCGCACGCTTCAAATATCACCTTATACCAGACCTTTACAGCCCCGGTGACCATCTATGACTGTAAAACTTTGATAAATATTGTTCTCAGGCTGAAGTTTGTCATTTAAAGATAAGCACTGTAAATACACATTCAGTCAAAGTTGTGAGTGAAATCAAATCAGTTAGACTGTGACAGATTGAACCATGATCATAGAAAACAGAGTGTGTAAAATCAATCAAAAGTCACTTTTCTCGCTTCAGTGTCAGTGTACAGTAGTTGTTGTTCGTAGAGAAGAAAGTGTTGACCTAGATTCTCAATTAACTTCTTCTGCCAAGTGCGAATCCACACTGATTCCTCAATATCAGTTGAATTTTAATTGAGGCTGCAAACAAGATTGCAATTTGTATTTGAATGAATGGAAGTAGGAGTATGGGTGGATGGATGGATGGATGGATGGATGGATGGATGGATGGATGGATGGATGGATGGATGGATGGATGGATGAGTGGATGGATGGATGGATGGATGGGTAGATGGATGATGGATGGATGGATGATGGATGGATGGATGGATGGATGGATGGATGGATGAGTTGGATGGATGGTGATGGATGGATGGTGATGGATGGATGTGATGGATGGATGGATGGATGGATGGATGGATGGATGGATGGATGGATGGATGG
>CM070836.1:37185944-37268444 GCA_036326025.1 Chrosomus eos | reverse complement strand
AAACTCTGATGAGATTTTCATCATAATAGATGATTGATTTACAATTGTAATTAACCCTTTAACCCAATGCTTTAATTGTAAAGTTGTGTTTGATGCAGAAGGACATACAATGAAGGTGATTAAACTTCATGACTAAATTCATTTGTTACATTAAAGGGACCCTGAAGTTGTTTTTCATTTATCTATAAAGATATTTTAAAGAATATGGGAATAACCAAACACTCCTCATTGACTTCCATAATAATTTGTCTATCTCTCTATCTGCATATAATGATTTCTGAAGGATCATGTGACTCTGAAGACATGCTGAAAATTCAGCTTTGATCACAGGAATATATATTTTCGAATAAATTCACATAAAAATCTATTTTAAGTTGTAAAAATGTTTCACTAATTTTTTGTTAAAATAAACGCAGCCTTAGTGAGCAGAAGAGACTTCTTTCGAAACCATTAAAATATCTTATCAGACAGCAAACTTTTGAACCTTCATGTCACATAAGGTTGTTTTTTCATATTAACATAAGCACAATGCATGACCTTAAAAATAATTAAAACTTAATTTAAATGTGCAGTGACCTGTGAATGTCCCTTAAGAGCTCTTAAAGGATAATTCTGGTATTTAGCACTTTGAGTCTATTTTCAAGTGTGTTTTGGATGAACTAGAGCGGTGGACAAAGAAATGTTGACGATGGGTCCTGTCTCGACAGACTCTTTTAGAATCGCCTCTGAGCGCTTCAGAGTGGCTGTCTATGGGCATGCACAAACATGTGCTTAAAACAACCCTTAAAGGTGCTATCAGCGATTGTGGGTGACGTTTCTTCTGTTTGTTTTTGAAGCGAGATCCCAAACAAACCAAGTTAGCTCGCCCCTCCCTCCCGTTGTGTTGTTTAGTCGAGCTTCACTCATTTTTTTTAAGGATATTTTCACACACAGTTCACATCCAAAAAAATTAGCATTAGCAGCTACTCACCTCTCAAGAAGAAACAGTGCAACCTCGGCGTCCGATTTTAAATTTTTCAATTCTTTTAGTTCTCTCCACCTTTCAAAGGCCTTCCTGATCACTTTTCGTGTCTTTGAATAAACACGATGGTATTCCCTAATCCTCCTCCTCCTTTGGGGGATTGACATGTTTACATTCGGTCGTTGATAGACGCTGGCTTCTTCTTCAGATCCGCCTCGGACTTCGCGTGCACCGCAAAACCTCAACACTTAAGGCCATTGCACACTGAGTCCGAAATTTTCGTATGCGTTTTTTCGTATTTGTGATTCGGTGGCTCTGAACTGTCAAAACAACATTCAAACAACATTCAAACTGCTTGCCACGGATGCGAAAAACGCAGAAAATCTAACCCGATCAGATTTTTTTTATGACGGACGAAAGTTTCGGAGAAAGTGTGCAAGCGTGTTTGACATGTGAGGTCGTATTTATTTTTAAAATTTCGGATGCGAATTTCGGACTCAGTGTGCAATGGCCTTTACCCCCTGCCAGTGATTGGTTGAACACTGTTTATTTTGGTTTTGAGTGTTGGTGAAACCAATTGTTTTTGTGTGCAGATTTCAGAGCCTAGGCTGCCTACAGAGACACGTTTTTTGGACGGCATGCTTATGGGACGGGCAGCTAGCGGATCGTTAGGAAAGATTAGATGAATGTGAACATTTATTTTTGGGCCTGAAATCGCTGATAGCACCTTTAACGTTCGTTTTCAAAACTGTGACACTCACCGAGTGGTTAGTGGTGTTCGTTGATGATCCAAAACAAGTAGCGAAATACAGTTTCTGTCGTGTTTTATTTGGCATTTTGTAAAATTACATGATTTCTGTTGGAGGACTCATTGCAATACCTCATGCAGTAAAACACGACAGAAACTGTATTTCGCTACGCTACTTGTTCTGGAACATCAATGAACACCACTAACCACTCGGTGAGTTTTGAAAACGACGTTGGGTTGTTTTAAGCACATGTTTGTGCATGCCCATAGACAGCCACTCTGAAGCGCTCAGAGGCGATTCTAAAAGAGTCAAAAAGTCGAGACAGGACCCATCGTCAACATTTCTGTGTCCACCACTCTAGCTCATCCAAAACACACTAGAAAACAGACTCAAGTGCTAAATACCGGAATTATCCTTTAAAATATTCTAAAAATAAAAAGAAAGATATCTGATAGTGCACAGCCGTTCTCAATTTTCCCCTAAAGCAACAAACACGACTTTGCAAAGCCATAAATATGATTTGTCTAAAAGAGAAATCGAGAACGTACATCTGTGCAAAGTCCCAGTATTAGATTCTCCATGTTCAGACTGTAAGGCTGAGCTTTCTGTGGGCGTTTACAGCAGGAACACACAGAACTGCATCTTCCACCAGATGCATTAGAGCTGTCATTTGCACCGCAGAAATATGACGTCTACACACTAATGATTTGCAGACCTGCGTGAGGAGATGCCTTCCATGAATCACACAAATGTATTCTCGCATTGGCATTAGCAGAGTGAGATTTACGCTGCCGTGGTTATCATGCTAATGCTTTGTAAGAACACAGTAAATCACTGTACTGCACATTTATGGCAAGCCGTTTTAACTTTTATTCATTTCCAGGATATGAATCCTTGATATCAACAATTCAATTTTCACTAGTTAAAATTATCATTTTTGATATCAGGAATAATATTTCTACTAGTAGCAATGACAATTTTTGATATCAGGAATTACATTTTCACTAGTATCAATGCTAATTCTTGATATCAACATTTACATTTTCACTAGTTAAAATGTCTATTCTTGATATCAACAATTGAATTGCAACTAGTAAAAACTATATTTCTTGATATCTGTAATTGTATTTTGACTAGTGAAATGTCACCATAGGCTGCCATTCAAAATCAATTCTTGATATCAAGAATTTATTTCTTATAGTTGAAATTCCAATTTCACATATCAGAAATACAATTCTTACTAGTAAAAACCTTTATTTTTGATATCAATAATTAAATTGTCACTAGTGGAAATGTCTATTCTTGATATCAACAATTGAATTGCTACTAGTAACAATGTTCATTTTTGATATCAATAATTTCATTTTCACTAGTGACAATGTTAATTTCTGATATCATGAATGTAGATTGTTACTAGTAAGAAAGCCATTTTAGATATCTGAAATAATATTGATATCAGAAATACATTTTCAGATATCAAGAATAAACATTTTTACTAGTAGCAATTAAATTGTTGATATCAGGAATTCGCATTTTTACTAGTAACAATGTAATTCTTGATATCAACAATTGAATTCTTGATATCAAAAATGTAATTCTTGATATCAAAATGAATTCTTGAATCAAAAATGCAAATTTGTATCAAAATGTAATCTTGATATCAAAAATGTAATTCTTGATATCAACTGATTTAATGGCAGCCTTGGTGACATTTCATAGTGAATACAATTGTTGATATCAAGAATACAATTGTTGATATCAAGAATACAATTGTTGATATCAAGAATACAATTGTTGATATCAAGAATACAATTGTTGATCTCAAGAATTCAATTGTTGATATCAAGAATTCAATTGTTGATATCAAAAATGTAATTGTTGATATCAAAAATGTAATTGTTGATATCAAAAATTATAATTTTAACTAGTGAAAATTGAATTGTTGATATCAAGGATTCATATCCTGGAAATGAATAAAAGTTAAAACGGCTTGCCATACATCTTAGCTCCACCCGGGTGATTCTCTCCATGTGCTGCTCGACATTCACTGTGTTTAATGCAAATGCACCAAAACACGACACTGCACGGCCCATATGACACCACTCAGATTCAAAATATGCTTCCTATAAAGCTTTCATAGTTGAAACACAAATAAATACACAAAAAAGCCTCTAAATGATCAACATGATCTAATAAACCTGTTGCACATAATCTAGTACTTCTGTCGTCTAATTGATAGACTTACCAAGTAAAAATCTTTTATTATAATAACCGTACAAACGTTCTGCTCATGACTTTTCCAGGGGAAATCTTTACCGATTTATATAGTAAATAAAAAAATAAAATTAAAATTAAACGTATAACTTTGATGTTAGTAATATGTGATATTGATTATTATTTTTATTTTTTATTAAATCACGAGTATCAAATATGAGATTTATTTAAGATTTATTTGTTCATCTCTCAATCATCATTGTATTGTATTGCATTATATGTTTTAAAACTAGAGCTTTGATCATAAAACTAAGCATTAAAATATCATCTTACTAAGACATATTATTGGTGGATATTATGTATTTTATGCAAGTATCTGCTTTATAAATGATTTACATTACAAGCATCAGAATTTCATCTTACGTTTTGTCCATATAAATATCATCATCTGCAGCAAATTGAAATTTATTTATTTATTTTTTGCTCAGTTTGGGCCTCTGAATAACACTGAGGAAGGATTTTCCTAAATTTTCTCAATACATCATATGATCCATAAAAGCCTGATGTATCAAATATAATCCTCAAACACACACATATGCAAAAAAAAAAAATTATAATTCGATTTTTCTGACTATTATTTCATATTTTACAGGGTTTATGTTGTTAATAAAATTACATTTATTTTATTTAAAAAAAATGAAACATGGTTAATTGAATGATAATGGGCTCATAGCTACATCTTGTCAGAAAACAAGTAACATTAGCAAAATTGGTCCTAGAAAATCTCAGGCATTTGTGTTTCCATCTTCAAATCCAGCCATCCCGAGCTCTGATCCTGATTAATCTCAAGAGGGGCTTTTTGTCACAATGGATCCACAGAGCAAAGTAACCTAGCAACAAATAACCACTTTTACTATCTTGGAAATCATTTTGTTCCCCCTGACGTCCAACACTCTTAAAAATAAAGGGTCTTTGTTGGCATTGATGGTTCCATTAAGAACCTTTAACATGCATGGAACATTTTATTGAACAAAAGTTTCATTATAATGAATTAAGGTTCTGAATCTGTTCTTACACGCCAAAATCCTCCTTTTTGGAACCTTTGTTTTTGAGAGTGAACCTACAGGTTAACCAGAGTGAAGTATTTGTTACACTGTTATAAAACGGATAGATCCAGTCCTTGGTTCTGATTGGTTGAGCCGCGTTCGAAGCCATTGTAAATTACTCAACAAACACACACCTGTGACCACCGTTTGTGGTTCTTTGTTGCTGCATGTGTTGCTTGGCAACCTATTTGAAACTACATTGCTTGGCGGAGGAATAAATGTGTAATAACCACAGACTGTAAAAAATATGGACAAAGCGTCTGTGACGTCACCCATAGACTTTCTGAAGAACGGTTTTGAGGCTGTTTATGGTGGTATGGGCGGTGCCATCTTGGAAAATCTTTTCAGAAAGGACACAGAGGTGGTGTGATGTGTTGGGTCAGATCATGGCCGAGACGTCACATTTTAGGAATTCCACTCGGCGCAGCCCGTTATCAGCTGTCAATCAAGCTGTCAATCAAAGTTAACCACGCCCTTATTTGTCATACATTTTATATCTAAATACGATCTAAACTAACAAGTTAGAAAGAAATTCACCCCCTCACAGTTGTCAGGCACTCGGAACCTATCGAAAAATACAATAAAAGTCCATGTGACCAATCTGTAAAAACATGAATTTATGCTGTGAAAACGGACATTTTAACATGGGGGTCTATGGACTTTTGCTCCTTTTTGGGACCGGCCCCTAGCGGAGTTTACATGTATTGCAGTTTTTCGCACTTCCGGGTAGGCTTTATTTATCAGATTAGAATGTTGCCGCTTGGTAATAAGGTCAAAGAGTATAGAAGAACAAGAAGCGAAACTCTGATGCTGTTTTGGTAACAGCCACTAGGTGGCGCTTCGGGAGCGCGGCGGCCATTTTGGGGTGAAGATTCCAACTGGAGTGACTGGACAACAGCACAGATAACAGTTTTTTGAGGTAGTTTTTTCTTGCATTATTGAGTATTTCCATTTTATACAACTTTACACATTTACTACTATTATGTTACCAACTCCACTAGGCCTGAAATATATTTTGTACGTTTTAACTTTTGGACAGTGGCTGTGTTTTTTTTTTTGTTTACATAGTCTTGCTGTAATGGTCATTAAGATACGATATAAGAAGTTTACTGTAAAGCTATTCTATTGCTGTTATATATTTATTGTCAAACATTTACATTTTAGTAGCCTACAATTACATTTATTTGCTGAATTCATTTATTTCATTTTTGTATCTAACGTTATGTGTACCTCCTGGGAAACGGTCTAACGTTATTATAACGTTATGAACTCATATCACTTTATTCTTACCAGTCACTCTTAATGTAGAGAGTAATATAATTAATTAAATCCTTGAACTTCACTGTCTCAAGTTATGTGGGGGAAAGCCTGGTTAGCAACTTCTTTTTAACTGCTATAACATTAACTGCTATGTGTTAAAATAATCACCTAATTATTTCAACTTAAAAATGACTGGACTAAATATGTGTATAACATATGACTGCCGAGTCGCTTTCACCCCAAAATGGCGGACGCGTAGCGTTGCTGCTGGGTGCTGGTGTTGCAATGAAACGTTCTATTGGCTTTCACTTCTTGTCAATATAATATTATATTTTTTGTTGCTGGTGTTTATTTTATGAATAAAATAAATATTAAAATTAATATTTTTTATGGAGTAACCATTTTATAAAAGCAATAAGCCCCATTGAAGCCGTGTTAGAACAGCTAAGGGGCGCGGAGTGCCTAAAACCCCATTAACTGTTCTAAATAAAGCTTATTGCTTTATTTTATGGGTGTTTCTTTGTTTTATGTCACCACATTCATAAAGTCACAGTCTTAAGTGTGCAAACAACATCAAATATCGCTATTTATGTTTGACACAAAACTTCATTCAGCGTCATGTTGTTCAAAACACATTTGTGTCTTTGTGTCTGAACTGCTCTTTTTCATTCAACAACACACTTGCACACTGATAAAAACATATAACAGACTTTTAAGGTGAAGTTCATAACATCTATAGCCTCATATCAATTAAATGAGATTGTAATATGTTTCCAACCCCATATCATTCAACATGTGGCAGGAATGAGACAGCATGGCGGTCTAAATCGGCCAATATAGGAAAGAGGAAATCCAGATGTTTGGCTTCCTCACATGAATATATTTATCTGCCATACTGTTTAAATTCAGCACAAGAGCCAAAGTGAACACAAAGAGAGAGTAATAATGAGCAGCGAATCTGATACGCAGCAGATTCATCTCAGAGCGGCTAAAAGCTTCAGAATGAACACAGATGTACAGTGTGAATTTGAGAGCTCACACATTACATGGAAATCAGATTAAAGGCAAAGTATTATAATCATTTGTACATCTACTGGTTAGTTTAACACCTTGTCTTTCTCACACACTGGATTGACCAATCAGTTGTGTTCGTGTAGACGCCTCTAGAGGTTGATGTTAGTAACACAAGCTATTTCTTTTGTATCAACACGTACATCTTTAAAGGTCCCATATTGTCAAAACTGAATTTTCCTGTCTTTTTTCATGATAACAGAGTCTCGGCTCTATGAAACTACCATATAAGTTTCAGAACAGTGGATACACCACACACACACAACACAACACACCCACACACACACACACACACACACACACACACACACACCACACACACACACACACACACACACACACACACACACAGCCGAGTAAGTAGTGAGCCGTGTGACTTCTGTATATTTGTGATGTCAGAACTACTCAGTCCCGCCTTCAGTCTCCACCCCGACCAATGGTGTGTCACTCAGAAAACAACAGGCCAATCAGAAGAGAGGCTCATGAATATTAAGTAGACAGGCCTGTTCTTGGCAGAGCTCTTGAGAAAGGAGCTGTAAATATTGAGATGGTTTTTGGTACTTATACCGCAAATATATATTCTTAAGGACATCAAAACTTAAAATAAAACTTCAGAAAGTTGTACAATATGGGACCTTTAAAAATAAAGGTTTGCCATGGAAGAACCATTTTTGGTTCCCCAGAAAAACTTCTGAAGAACCGTTTCTTTTTGTGTGTGTACAGTATGTGTGATAGTGATAGAACATTTAAAATATCTAAATAACCTTTTGGAACTAACCGTTTTATAAATAAATATCTGTACTGTGTTGTCTCTATGGACCTCTTTGTCTCGAATAAAGTTGATATACACTTTTCTTGCGTTTAGCACAAGGAACACACACACAACACAACTAACTGTGCAATTCTGAGCTTTAAAGTGATAAATATTGAGGCGAGAGAGGTCTTGATGGATCCACCGCTGGAGTGAACAGGACAGACCAGTGAAGGGGAAATGGATACATGACAGAAAGCTGGTGATCTGAGACATGAGAGGCAGTGGTCAGGACTAGACAGAAATCAATACGAGAACAGCGGCCATTTAAGACTGCCAGAGAAAGACATTGGATTTACATTATTCATGCAAAGACAATTGTTTAATCCATTTTGGGGGCGTAATTATATCTAATTGTGCTGTGGACAGAGCAAAGCTTAAACTAATGGCTGTAGGTTTATTGAGCTATGCTTGAAGTATAAACACTGTAAAATTTAATTCTGAAAGAGTATGTTTGTCTTGTTTTCCAGTAAAAACGTCAGCACATCCTTAAAATAAAATAAATTGACCTGAAAATCAAATATGCACAAGAGGCTTGATTTCCAAGAATATATCAACATTCTGTATAAATGTATTTTGTTTCCTAGTTCTTCCAGTGCAAAGACAAATTACAGGTGAATTTATCTTGTCTCAAGGATGTTTAGATATTAATCCAGATGTGCTTTTCACAGCGAATATAGAAATACAGAGAAAACATTTATACTTAATGGCTTGGGTTTGATATGTAATAATTCCTCACAATCTTTATGTTTGCACTATGTTGTCACCGTTCTATTTTAATTTCAAACCCTGTCAAACTATAACCTCCCTTGCCAATGCAATCTGGTCATGTGACTCTCCGCAGGTGACCTCTGACCCCATCGGTGCAGGTCAGTGCTTTTAAATTGGTTCCACGACACTTGTCATACTGCTACTGTCAAAACCTGTGAGCAGATGGGAGGAAAAGATGCAGTATACAGTTTATCTCAATAAAAAATCTGGGTTTTAAAATGCATGTACGTCTGCAAGCATGCAAGCTCTGTAAATACATGACAATTCAACATCATGTTGTTCCAAACCCATATTATAGTTTCCATACAAAGAAAGTGGATGAAAATAACAATCTAACTAATTTGCATAATGTCATCCTCTAGTCTTGATTGGCTGAATAGCGTCTCTTTGCTCCGCCCTCAAACACTAGTTTATCTGAGACTGGAAGAGTTTGGTTCGTGTTGTTCGTGTCGAGAAGACGCTGTTTTCTTCTATCAAAGCAAATCCACTTTGATGAGATTGATACGCTAAAATCCACGCCATCCTTACTGTTTGTATCACTAGCTATGTTTCCATCCACACGTTTTTATCCGCAATTAAGTGATATCGAATGAAAAATGCCTTATGGAAACAGTAAAACTCGATTGAATTTCATGAATATCGACTCAAATGAAATGCGGCTTATGCGATAAACGCTGATGGAAACGTTATTACGGCGCGGTCCATTTTGTCTAGCAAAACTTTGTTCGCAAATGTTTGCTTGAATGTTGTGCAAAAATGAATGGAAACGCCTTAAAATGTCTCAAATCAATTCGATATACCAATTTGATCCCAAAACAGCATGTGACGTCATTACACATTCGCTTTAAAGCCGCTGGATGGAAACACACTTTCACCAGCTTTATTCACATGAGTTTTTTTACCGAACTTCAGATAATTCGATTGACAAGTGGATGGAAACGTGGCTACTGTGTATCAAGAGCTGAGATTCAGATATGATAATGAGCGTTTGGTTTCTGACCAATCACAGCAGAGCAGCTCTCAGAGAGGCGGAGCTTAGAGAGACTGAATCTTTAAACGGACCATTTCAGACTCTTTGAGAAATGAGATGATGTGCAATGTACATTATGAGAAAATTAAAGTGTTTTTTGACCTTGGATGCATGTGAATCTATTGTAGGAGACGGCAAAAACAAAATTAGGAAGTTTTATAATAGCACAATAATGGCACTTTAAAGGTTATAAAGCAAGGCAGAGCTTGAATATATAAACAGTGTGTCAGTCAGCTGATGACATTGCCATAAACTTTTTACAGTTAATTGTGCCTCTTTTATAATTAGCTAATTGCAGCGCCTCTAATTGTTCAGCGGAGTATGAGAAATGTGTTGTCTGAAGCCCAGGAGACTGTGAGATCAGTGGCGCAAATCTAACAAAGCTGCGGGAAACATCTCTGCATCTACAGGAGATGAGCAGAGTAAAACACACACGAGAGCTGTCATCGTGTTCTTACATCGCAGGGTCAAGCATTTACAAGCAACCGCATTTAAACACAGTATGTGACCAAACCTGACCTCAGATAACCTCAGGTAACCAGCCTGATATTAACTAAGCTGGGTTTGAGTATCTCTTTAGCCTGTCACGGGTTCATCCTTCAGCTCAAATAGATGATGCATCAACTCTTGAGTGATCCGTGACAGAATTGAATTGAGAGCTTTCCACCTCATTTACCGAGGTCGAATCCAGGTGAGACAAACTCGAGCGCTCGCGTCTTGTTCTCTGAATTCTGATGTGCACATCACCCTTCAAATGAACTTACGGCGAGTTCACAAAAGTGATCAGGGAATGAATCAATGTTGTCAGGGGCCAAGAAGTGTTTGTTTGTGCGTGGCTGTTTTTTATAAGCTCATTTTACCTTAGGCCAGACTTAAATTAAGAGTGCTTTGATTGAAGACGCCTGTCTGGGACGAAGATGAGGAAAGTCTGAGGAAACAAGAGAGAGAAACTTTGAAAGATAAAAGCAGAGTTGACCTTAAAGATGAAGTTTCAAGCGCCACCAATAGAATTACAGAGAATCATTTGATTTGCATTTCCAGAAGGAAATAGTCTAGTGTTGTTATTAACTAAAACCACTAAACAATGTTTTTCAGTGTGTGTGTGTGTGTGTGTGTGTGTGTGTGTGTGTGTGTGTGTGTGTGTGTGTGTGTGTGTGTGTGTGTGTGTGTGTGTGTGTGTGTGTGTGTGTGTGTGTGTGTGTGTGTGTGTGTGTGTGTGTGTGTGTGTGTGTGTGTGTGTGTGCGTGTGCATGTGTGTGTGTGTAACTTACACCAAAAATTTGAACTAAAAAACTAAAATTAAAATAAAGCTATAAGAAATGAAATGCACAACCATTCAAAAGTTTGGGGTCAATACGATTTTTTTTTTAAAGAAATTAATACTTTTCTACTGAAAGGACGCATTAAATTGATCAAAAGTGACAGTAGACATTTATAATAATGCAAATATATTTATTTTTTAATTAAATGCTTTTTTCTTGAACTTTCAAAGAATCCTGAAAAAAATTAATCACGGTTTGCACAAAAATATGAAGCAGCAAAACTGTTTTCAACTGTGATAATAATCATAAATGTTTCTTGAGCATCAAATCATCATATTATAGTGATTTCTGAAGGATCATGTGACACTGAAGACTGGAGTAATGATGCTGAAAATTCACAGGAATAAATTACACTTTACTATATTCACATAGAAAACAGCTGATTTACATTGAAATAATATTTCACAATATTACTGGGTTTTAATCAAATAAATGAAGCCTTGGTGAGCAGAAGATACTTCTTTCAAAAACATTAAAAATCTTACCGACCCCAAACTTTTGAACAGCAGTGTATATATAATTTTTAGTTAGCTATTTTTTTGGCCAAATTTTTGGCATATCATTTGCCATATCTATGATGGATAAAAAAAATAATAATAATCAAGTCAGCAAAAGAATAGTGGTCAGACAAACAGATTTCCCAGATTGAAAACCCCAGTGACTGACTTCCACTGACTCTCAGAATCGGGTTTGGACATCTTCACGTCTTCAGATGCAATTGGCTGTTTTTGGAAACGCTGAAGCAGAGAACCATAACAAACACTCCTGAGAACCAGAACACGTGTGTTTGGATGATAAAGTTAAAGTCAACTCGCTTGCAGCCAACGCAGAGAATCAAATGAACTTTAAAATAAACTAAATGAATAAAAAAAAACTAACAAATAGTGTGTGTCTATGCAGGGTTTGAAATTAACTTTTTTACTCACCGGCCAATTTGGCTACTAAATGTTTAAGTTACCGGCCATTCAGAACTTCTAGCCAAAAACAACAAGAAGAAGAAAAAGAAATAAACCAGATTAACTACGTCACAACTTATAAATATATAATAAAATTTGGTTTTCATTCATTCAAACAAAATACTGCCATCTCCTCCCTTCCTCTTTCATCCTCATCCTTTTCTCCAAAAATGTATTTTATGTGGACAGATCACAAAGAACATAAATTTTTTTTAGGATGTTAGAAAAATATCAATGCCTTCACTGTTAACCAAATGCGTTTTAATCTTCACTGTTGCTTCAATGCAAATGAACAAACGCACCGTTATTTGTTGTGTAGTGAAGTGTGTGTTTAAGTAAGCCAGATATGCCCAGATTCTGTGCAATACACTGTATTTAAAGGATAATTCGGGTATTGAGCACTTTGAGTCTATTTTCTAGTGTGTTTTGGATGAACTAGAGTGGTGGACACAGAAATGTTAACGATGGGTCCTGTTGTCACGGATAGGTGTAGGCAGGAAGCACAAGGAGACGAGGAATAACAATTAACAGGAATTTAATGCTCAAAGAACTCAGGAGAATCAACACATACCATACAAACGCAACATATACAATAACCGACAAGGACTGAAGGAGAACACTGGGTTTAAATACACAGGGAACAGATCATGGGAACAAGACACAGCTGGGGCAAATTAACTAGACACAGGTGGAGGAACTAAACACAAACGAGGAGCGGGAAAACTGAGAACAGGACTGAACCAAATACACAATGCAGGGGGAAACACAGGACACACATGTAACACCTGTCTCGACTTTTTGACTCTTTTAGAATCGCCTCTGAGCGCTTCAGAGTGGCTGTCTATGGGCATGCACAAACATGTGCTTAAAACAACCCAACGTTCGTTTTCAAAACTGTGACACTCACCGAGTGGTTAGTGTTGTTCGTTGATGATTACAAACGAATATATCGGCGCAATGTATGATTTCAATCCGTGTTATTTACTATAGTGGAACTATTTTTTCAGATACCTCACAACCGCGTATAAACTTCCGCTGGATATTTGAGTCTGAAGCGTTAGCACACTCCCGACCACTTGATGGCGACAACCACTTTGCTCACGCTAGCCTTCTGAGAGACGGAGAACCGAGCGAAAAGACTACAACCAAATGTAAACAGACCCTTTCCGTTTCCGGTAGCGCCGTAATATCAACGAGCACTGAGTCCTCCAACAGACATCATGCGATTTTACAAAATGCCAAATAAAACACGACAGAAACTGTATTTCGCTACTTGTTTTTAATCATCAACGAACAACACTAACCACTCGGTGAGTTGCAGTTTTGAAAACGAACGTTGGGTTGTTTTAAGGACATGTTTGTGCATGCCCATAGACAGCCACTCTGAAGCGCTCAGAGGCGATTCTAAAGCCTCGTACACACCGGGACGAATATCGGCTCGCGTTATCCGTCAGCGTTTTTCAACGCGTTTTTTGTGTTCACACCCAAACGATTTTCGCTGACGATGAGCCGAGTAAACATGCAAATTCATTCCCTGACATTAGATGGCGCTTCATGTAAAATCTCATTGGTTGGATAGTTTTTGACGCGGCGCGTCCAACCAAAAAAACGAACCTGAGGCGTTTTAAAAAAAACGACGCTTTTATGAGTGGTGTTTTACGCGTCGGTGTGCACACTCACATTGGCGCCCATTGTTTAGTCACGAAACGTTGGCGAATATCGCACACGAAATTCGTCCCGGTGTGAACAGGCCTTTAAAGAGTCAAAAAGTCGAGACAGGACCCATCGTCAACATTTCTGTGTCCACCACTCTAGTTCATCCAAAACACACTAGTAAATAGATTCAAAGTGCTAAATACTGGAATTATCCTTTAATAAATCATGATGACGAGTATTTGCACTAAATCTGCACAGATTCATCTTACACAAAGTGAGTAAACATAATAAAGACCCTGCCAAATTGGCTCGTGATTTGACAGCGTTACTCGCCACAGTTGATTTTTAATCGCATTTGGCAGGGGTGATCATTTCAAACCCTGAGTCTAAAAAAGAAGAGCCCAGGTGGTCTTTTCCCCCATTTATTCTGAAATATTGCCGTGTTTCAGAAGCAGGCGTTTGGCTGTTGGCGAGAGTCACACGAGGAGCAGGTGTCCGGCAGAACCGTGACCCCGGAGCCGATGCTGGGAATACACACGTTCCTGACCTCGCCGTCACACCGTCTCCTGCTGCAGGGCATTATGGGGGAGAGTGGGAAATACACCAGGGTTTGTAGTTGGCATGAAGCTGGAATTAAATTTGCCATGAAATCTAAATAGACAATAGAGGGAACTGTATATGCACTGAGTGGCAGAAGAGCTGCTGAGTGACTGGATATAACAGAGGGAACTGTGAAAACACCAGTAAAACAAACCATTATCAGTTTAATACTAGAACGGCCATGACGGTCATTTTGACCGCTGAAATTTTTTTTTTTTTTTTTTTTTTTTTTTATTAATTTTTTTACAATAACACAACAGTGGTACTGGTATCTCTTAGCAGCTTGTACAGCCAAATAACATCTCAAAAGCTTTGGATATACATATTCACATATACGCACATGGAAAGATAACAAAAATAGAAATAATAGTTATAATACAACAGGACATATCTAAGTCAAAGAAAAAAAGAAAAAAAAGTATATATATATAATAATAATAATAATAATAATAAAATAAATAAGCAGATATAAGAAAGATATCAGTCACTGAGCATCTGCAAGAAAGTCCCACAGAGAAGACCAAGTGCGCCAGAAAACATCAGACCTTTGATGCAGATCATATGTGAGTTTCTCTAGAGGTAGAAGAGTAGCTGCCTGACTCATCCACATATTAACTGAGGGTGTCTGAGGAGTTGACCATAGAAGCAATATACATTTTCTTGCTAAATATAAACAAAAATTCAATACAGTTTCTGTGTCTCCATCAAGGCACAGACCAGTTTTACAGTTCAGGAGGTATACATTTGGAGACATTATACAAACATCTTTCCAGTAATTTTTTGAATAATTTTGTGGATCTCCTTCCAGTAAACTTTAATTTTATCACAATCCCAGAACACATGCATCACCGTACCAGTGTTTGCCCTGCATTTAAAACATAATGGAGGAGAATTGGGGAACATTTTATTAAGGCGAACTGGAGTTAGATAGGTCCTGTGGATAAATTTATAATTTTGTTCGTGAGCTGAGATTGAAATACCTTTAGAGAAAACACATGTACAAACTGATATCCACTCCTCATCACTAAAATTGGATCCTAAGTCCTTTTCCCATATCACCCTCAAAGGGTCAAAAGTTGAAGGACCAACATTAGACAACAATGTATATAACTCAGATATTTTCTTCTTAAGAGTATATGAAGAGAAAAGCTGCTTTTCCATTTCAGTCAAATCCAATCGTATACTACCTTCTTTTAAGTGTGACTCTAAGAAGTGACGTAATTGAAGAAATTTATAAAAATCATTGCTGGGAAGGTTAAATTGCTGTCTTAATGACTGAAATGACCTCAATTGACCATTATCAAATAAATGACTAATCTCCGACACTCCTCTCAACCTCCAGGTCAGAAGACCTATATTCTGTATAGGTGGGGGAAGATCAGGATTGAGTGCGATAGGAGACTTGAGAGAAAGCTTATTTGAAATAGTTAGATATTTCTTAACATCCTTCCACACTAAAAGAGTATTAGTCACAGTAAAAATATTAGTCAGAGACTCAAGTTTTTGTATATTATGAATAAATGGCAGAGAGCATAATAATCTAGGAAAGCATCTTGAAGATTCAATCCCAGTCCAGCGCGAATCGGATCTATTAAGAAACCAACTTAACATGTGTTTAACTTGTGCAGACCAAAAATATAACTGAAAATTGGGGAGCGAAGCCCCACCCAATTCCCTTGGTTTCATCAAAACCGAAAGTTTGAGTCTGGGTTTTTTATGATTCCAAATATACCTTGAAACCGAAGAATTAATCTTTTAAAAAAAATCTGTAGTTAAGTAGCATGGCAAGTTTTTGAACAGAAAGTTCAATCTCGGAAGAATATTCATTCTTATAACATTAATCCTGCCAAAAAACCAATCTGATAGGTTCTGATTAATTTTCGTAATTAATTGGGGATAGTTGGCTTTAAACAAATTTTTCAAATCAGGTGTGATATTGATTCCCAAATATTGAAATCCAGAACCTGCTACATGAAAGGGGGAATTTGAAACAGCCTCACAGGGAACATGCATATACAGGTGCTGGTCAACGAATTAGAATTATTTGAAATAGTGCAATCATGAAATTCTTTGAATGCATTTTTTGTGCAGAAAGCAAATCAGGTGTTCACCGCACCTGTCCTACTCGTTAGACTAATCACAGAACTCGTTATCTGGAAAAAAATTTGCTCAGCTGAGCTTTCCAAAAGGCCCATTTAGGCCATTTAACTGTGACACTGTTGTTTTATTGAATTAGAATAATGGTGAAAGCGTTTCATTGAATTGCAATAATTTTTATTATAATTACAATCATCACTTTCTCAGTATTTTGTGGCTGCCCCTTTGGCTTGTATGACTGCCTGAAGTCTCCGCGGCATCGATTTGGCCAGCTTGTCGCAAGTTTCCGCACTCACAGCTTCCCAGGCAGTGGCGATGTTCTGCTTCAGTTGGTCCAGCGTAGTAGGCTTTCTGTCGCGAATTTTCCGCTTGACGATGGCCCAAAGGCTTTCAATGACATTGAGGTCAGGCGAGTTGGCCGGCCATGCCAAAACTTCAAGCTGTTTTTTAGTGAACCAATCTTTGGTCGACTTTGCCGCATGAGCCGGTGCAAGATCCTGTTGAAATATGAAGTCTTCTTCGCCGAACTGTTCCTCAACAGTCGGAATCAGGAACGTTTCCAGAACATCTTGATATACGGCAGCATTGACAGTCTTCTTGAGGAAGCAGAGTTTCCCTACACCTCGAGCGGACATGCATCCCCAGACCATAACGCTCTGGGGAAACTTGACGGATCTTTTCACGCACTCGTGGTTGTAGGTTACGCCACCACGACGCCAGACACGAGGACCTTGGTCACCGAAGGAGATGCAGAAGCGTGATTCGTCACTGAAGACCACTTTCTGCCAGTCTTCAGCAGTCCACTCGCCGTGTTCTTTGGCCCACTTCAGCCGTTTCACCATTTGTTTCTTGTTCAGCATCGGTTTTACTGCTGGAACGCGAGATTTGAAGCCGAGTTCGCGCAGACGACGGTAAGTGGTTGATCTGGAGACGTCAGCGCCGGTCTGCTTGTTCCACAAGTCGGTGAGCTCGGAAGTGGACTTGAACCGGTTGCTGACTGCGATCTTTCTCAGCTGCTTGTTGTCGCGAGCAGAAGTTTTTCGGACGCCGGAACAGTTGGTGCGCTTGCTGCAGTTTTTCTTGAGAGCTTTGCAGACGGAAGACTGGCTGATGCCGAGCTGCTCAGCAATTTTAGTTTGGGTCAAGCCTTGTTGGCGAAGGGCTTGAATTTGAGCCACTATTCCGGTTGAGAGGTCGCGCTGCTTACCCATGATTGATTTTACAACTAAGAAATTCTACTCAACCCTGACTTTATACTGCACAGTGAACACTCTTCACAGAAAACAAAAATTTGAGCATTTATTCTAATTCAATGAAACGCTTTCACCATTATTCTAATTCAATAAAACAACAGTGTCACAGTTAAATGGCCTAAATGGGCCTTTTGGAAAGCTCAGCTGAGCAAATTTTTTTCCAGATAACGAGTTCTGTGATTAGTCTAAGGTGCGGTGAACACCTGATTTGCTTTCTGCACAAAAAATGCATTCAAAGAATTTCATGATTGCACTATTTCAAATAATTTTAATTCGTTGACCAGCACCTGTACAGAGCTTGAGATTTGTCCAAATTAATCTTATATCCTGAAAAATTACTGTATTTTTCAATTACATTAAGAATTGCATCAGTAGAGGTCTCTGGATATTTAAGATAAAGCAGAACATCGTCTGCATAAAGGGATATACGATGTTCATTTGGACCTGTTTTAATACCATGTATGTTAGCATTAGTTCTCACAGCTACAGCCAGTGGTTCAATAACCAAAGAGAATAGTAATGGCGAGAGTGGGCAGCCTTGACGACAGCCTCTACTAACTGAGAACCTATCAGACAACACTTTGTTAGTGTTAACTAGAGCCTTAGGATTAGAATATAAAAGTTTAACCAAACTGATAAAATTAGATCCCAGTTCTACTTTCTCTAATACTGCAAAAAGAAAAGGCCATTCCAGACCTTGTTAACGTTTAAATAATCTATAATATTCAGCGCTCTGCGAATGTTATCAGTGCCGTATCTGGACTTCACGAAGCCTGTTTGATCTGGGTTGATAATGCAGGGTAAAACAGTTTCAAGTCGCCGAGCTAAAGATTTTGCTATAATTTTATAATCCACATTTAGTAAGCTAATTGGGCGATAAGAGGAGCATTTCACTGGGTCTTTGTCTTTTTTCAGAAGCAGGCTGATAACCGCCAATGACCAGGATTCAGGCATCGAGTTCGAATTTAAGAGACTATTTATTGCTTGCATTAAAATTGGGCAAAGCTCAGGCCAGAATTGCTTATAAAATCCTAAGGGAAACCCGTCTGGACCAGGAGCTTTACCATTTGGCATTGACTGTATAGATTGCCAGATTTCTTCCTTGGTAAAAGGAGAATTTAAAAAGGCCCTAGCATCTTCTGAAATACTAGGAAGAGGAATCTCATGCAGAAAATTCAGCAAATCTTCACTGGAGCCACTGTATCCAGTTGTATAAAGAGTTCTGAAAAAATCTGAAAAAGTAGTGTTAATGTCCTGGGGATCAAAGGTCAGTCTGCCTTCAGAAGTCTTAATTGCTTTTATGGTTCTTTCGCTCTGCTCTTTTTTTAACTGGAAGGCCAGAAGGCGACTCGGTTTGTTTCCAAATTCGTAGTAGCGCTGTTTGCTAAAAAATAATAACTTTTTAACATGTTCTGTATGATCTAGGTTAAGTTTGGCTCTGGCATTATTTAACAAAATCCAATTATCCTGACTTGGTAATCTTTTATGTTGTTTTTCTAAAAATTTTACTTCAGCTTCCAATTCTTCCCTTTTCTGGATTCTAAGTTTCTTTATCAGAGAGGAATGAGCAATAAGGTGGCCTCGCATTGTGGCTTTGGCAGCGTCCCATTTTATTGCAGGGGAAACTGGTGAGTTCTGATTATCCTGCCAATACTGAAATATTTTCTGTCTAAAAACAGAAATAAAATTAGTGTTGCTCAAAAATGAAGTGTTGAATTTCCAGTAGGTTGACTTCTGGATTGATATACTAATATCAATATTTAAATACACGGGGCCATGATCAGATAATACAATAGGGCCAATATGACAAGAACTCACACGATGTATACACTCAGAAGGTATGAAAAAATAATCCAGTCTAGAATAAGAGTTGTGAGAATGAGAGTAGAAGGTATAATCCCTGTCTTTTGGATGCAGCTCTCTCCAAATATCCACCAATCCAAGATCCTTACAAGTATTATGCAAAATATGTGAGGCTTTACAACCAATTGAAGCCCGGGGTGAGGATTTATCTAAGTTTCCATCCAGTACGCAATTGAAGTCACCACCCAAAAATCCAATGTTTTTGCAAAGCAGGTTAAACTTTAAGACCACAAATGACATAAAATTGGGGCAATCTATATTTGGAGCGTATACATTCCCTACAGTGATATGTCGTCCAAGAATAAAACCAGAAATCAATACAAATCTTCCTTCAGAGTCATATTCCGCGTGATCGAGAATAAATGGAATATTTTTACGAATGAGAATTGCAGTACCCCTACTATTTGACGAGAATGAAGAAAAATAAATCTGACCAACCCAATCTCTTTTCAACTTCATGTGTTCCTTATCAGATAAATGAGTTTCCTGTAATAGCGCTATAGATACATGTTCTTTTTTTAGAAACGTTAGAATTTTCGGTAACACTTTAGAATAATGGTCCATAGTTAACAAGTAGCTATGCAGGAAGTAATAGGTAGTACTGCATTAACACCGAACTTAATACTATTAACTAATATGGAAGCAATATTAACTAAGCAGTAAGTAATAGGTAATTTAGTACAAAGGTAGTTCCTTGGTAGGTATTTGATTATTACTAAAGAAATATATCCTCATTGAGAACTACTTGTGAACTAAGAAAGAATAACCAATTAATTACTAATCACAAAAGTAACATGTCTAAAAAGTGAACAATTGTGGGTTTTTTTTACTCTTAACATGGTCATAACATTTCAGAAGCTTGTGCCTCAAATGGGTTCTTTGTGGAAACCAGTTTATGAATATTATATACCCCCAAATACATTAGCTACAGGTTGAGATTGTCTCTTACCAAAGGATGGACGTATGTTCTCTGTTTAATTCAAACTTGAACATAGAATAATACTAATAATGATAATTTGTTTAAATTTTTAAATAATTAGGAAGTGATGCAGACATGATTGGATTAGTTCACTATTAGGAGCTCTTTTGAGTGTCAGTTCAATGTCTCAGACTCCAACGACCTACCTTTATGTTACAGTAGCCGCCTGAGGAGGACTTCTCTTTAGGATATAAACATTGATGTTCTCTTGTCAAAAACAATTTGCATCCTCAATGAAGAAATTGGCTGCATTTATGTTGCGATAATCGCAAAACCACATCTTCCAGATTACAATGTTTGTTTGAATATTACTAGTCCCTCACAAAAATGTATGCCTGTACAGTATGTGTCAAATATAAAATTAAATAAATTGTATTACTTGTGAACAACATGCTAACTCCTCACTAATTACTCAAGCGTTACCATGTCATCCCGCAAGAACTACTAGTGATGTGGCCCATTATTTTAAAGTGTAAAACATGCTAACTCCTCACTTATTACTCAAGCGTTACCTTGTCATCCCGCAGGAACTACTAGTGATGTGGCCCATTATTTTAAAGTGTAAAACATGCTAACTCCTCACTTATTACTCAAGCGTTACCTTGTCATCCCGCAGGAACTACTAGTGATGTGGCCCATTATTTTAAAGTGTAAAACATGCTAACTCCTCACTAATTACTCAAGCGTTACCATGTCATCCCGCAGGAACTACTAGTGATGTGGCCCATTATTTTAAAGTGTAAAACATGCTAACTCCTCACTAATTACTCAAGCGTTACCATGTCATCCCGCAGGAACTACTAGTGATGTGGCCCATTATTTTAAAGTGTAAAACATGTTAACTCCTCACTAATTACTCAAGCGTTACCATGTCATCCCGCAGGATCTACTAGTGCAACCTGGTCTCATTGTCAATACGTAACGTTAGGTATTAATACGTAATTTTCAAAGATAGAAAACCTACTTTTTTGTACGTTTCGATATATGTTGAAACGTATAATATGGACGCATCTGCAACGTTTAAACGTAATATTATTACGATTTTACAGATAAAAAGGTAAACTTTTTACGAATATTTAATATTATAAAGATAACTGTATAATTTCTCTTTTACCATTTTATAGATTATAAATGTAAGATCTCTTAACCCTACTCCCACACCTAAACACAACTTACCCGTTTTATAGACAATATTAAAAGGATAAAACGTAATGGACAGATATGTGTAGGGAAATGGCAGTTTTATTAACAATATAGCATTAAAACATAGTTTGAACCACTAATCCTACCCCAAAGTTACCCCTAAACCTAAGAATTTCTTAAAACTGTAGGCTACAATTATAAAGAAAAACAACAGACAGACACGTAGCTATCACAGTAATTTATTTATTGAGAAAATGTCAAAACCGTACCAAAAGTCGTTCACATGACGATGTGTCGCAGTCCTCTCTGGCAGTATAGTTTTGTATGAGGTAACGTTACAGAGCAGAATTTAAGTTATTAATCCATGAAAATGTTAATCAAGTTTCGGTTCGCTGTTCGCTTTGTGAAGGCGTGCACGCTTCTCCAATTCAATTCAAATGTAGTACACCAACTAACACGGCATGTTGTAATCTGTGACGATGCACGCGAGAGCCAATGAGCGTCTGATATCACTGCCGTAAAACATGTCGTAACGCTTTGGAGGCAATTTTTGAATTTGAAATTGAATTCACCACCAGGCACCATAGACGGTGGGCCGAGGGGAGATTTCGTGTTTTCAGACGATCTGTGGTGAGGGATAACCCAGTTTTTTATATGTAACCGCTACGCTTTTCAACAAAGCAAATAAAAATTGTTGCCACTCACATACTTTGCACATTATTATAATATCGGTAACTTTCTCCGGGTTATTTTCCCGGCGAATAGAGCAGGCAGCTACGTGTGGGGTCCGGAATGCGTGACGTATTTGTTGCCTTCATCCAATAGCGTGCGTGGGAAGGTGTCGGTGTTGGTGACGCGTTTGTCAACACACTGCCTGGCACGCTCCGCGCTGATATGAAGCTGCTGTTTGTACACATTTTTTCGATAAGGGATTTTAGTAGGGCTGCATAATTTATCGAAATTATCGCAAATGTATATATCGCAATATGCATATCGCAACAGCTTGCAAAAAGTGGGGTCATGAACAAAAGAGAAAATCACTCACTGCTCTTGCCTGAATAACTTTTGTAGTGTTAATAAGAATCAGTATATATATATATATATATATATACATAATTTATTTCATACAGTGAAAACTAAGCAGTGTTTTATTTTTTACATTTGATTATTCAGTTTGTTAAATAAACCTAATGTAGTCCTACCTGAAGCCCTGTTCACTTTCAGAAGTTGTAGGGATATTTTCGTGTCATAAAAAGAATAAGAAACGCATATTTAGGTTATAGAATTTTAAAGATAATTTTTCTTTATTTTACACACTTTAATCATTATCGTATTGCATTATTTAATGAGTTATCACATTTTTATTCAATATCATGCAGCCCTAGGTCTAGCCCAGGAAATATTGAACTTCACTCATTTTACCCACTTATGCTACATACTCAGTTTGACACAAAATGTGAAAGTAGAGGTAACATTGTCCATTCTTACCATTTTTATTTTATGTAACTATCTTTTGTCATACGATGTCCTGTCATTTCTTAGTAATCTTTAATAAATTCACCATTCTGATTTCACACATTTGATCCATGGTATTGCTTGGAAACACAACGTCATAAAAACGAGCCAGACAATACTGTTTTTCCTGCATGTTTACTGGGAAGAAATGGCAAAACATGAAGTGCTGCATGCATATATTTGAGGGAAGTATAGCAGAAAAGACAGCACAGGCATACAAGTTACAAAGCCAGGAACCTACAAACCAGTTAGTCAAACCAGCTAACACAGGGGGTGCAACAGCCATTTCATGAAGATAAAACGAGCACAGAGGAGAGAACGCAGTATTAGCTGAAGAAACGGCAAAGGAAGTTTGGTATTATATTGTATAGACAAGCGGTGCAGTAGGCCTATAAGACAGTGCAGACAGTAGTATACGGTTAATTAAGTAGTATGTAATAGTAGTAATATAAATTAAATATAAATGTTTAATGTATTAGCAGTAGCCTTATGCAGTGTAGTAGCAGTAACAGTATAAGAGTAGTACAAATAATATATACAGTGTATTAACAGTAATATAATACCCTGCAAAAATTTACCCTTCCAATTATGGCATCTTTAACATCAACAAGGCCGGCCGGACACCTGAACGCTGTGAACCTGGTCTATTAGCCATGTTAAGGGAACAGGTGGAACCAATACATGAAAGTTACAAACCATTTCTTTTTAATCAGTGATGTGGGGAAGGGTGCAGAACCTAAGTGGTAGAGGCAGAGAATGGAGAGGCAACTCCAGTAATAACCCAGGTTCTGAGGCCTTGCGCACGTCATCGCTACACTTCTAAGCGGGCAAGCTATCAGGCTGCAGTACACCGGTGCCAGACATTCCTCCTCCTCCTCCTGTAATTCGTAGCTGGAAGATGGTAGGATATTTCTATGGATTGGACTGGATGACACTTCTGCCAGCTCCAGAGGCCATACTGGAACTTGTGCACTGCTCGTGTAAAAAAACAAATTGTGTTAAGGGTAGATGCTAGGGATGCTCTGATCAGGATTTTTTGCAGCCGATACCGATTTCCGATTTCTTGTCATGGTGATCGGCCGAAACCGATGCTTAATCTAAGACAAAGATAAATACAAACAAAATGGAGCAGTCTGATGCAGCCCACCAGGTTTAATTAAACATTGTCCAATAGTAAACTTTGGAGGACAAAATAAACATTTAAATACCTAAAATAGAGAAGTCTGATGTAACTTAAACCTTGCACAAGTCTGAGCAGGACAACATTAATAATTATGTTTTAATTATTAGATTAATAATTTAAACTCCTAAAAGAACAAATTAGAGTAGTTTGAGTGCTTGTCAATACTGCCCTACAAAGGCAAAAGACCTTAACTCGCTAGAGTGTGGAACTGAGAAAAATGACTTTAAAGACTTTTAGTTGTCCCGCCGAATTAATTATAGGTAGGACACTGGAAATCTGGCAATTAGATGTTTAAGTAATTAAAATTATCTACATAAAAAAAATCTTGAGCTCAAACTTGATTTTTGACCACTATTTTAAAGTTACTGTACTCAGCCTTTGTATTTTCAGCAAAAAGTGAGAAGTCATGCCAAGGCAAAAGGCAGTAACTTCCACATTATCAATTTTTGGTTGCTGATCATCATTATGCGAAGATGGCGTCAACAGCACCAACTGCATCTTTGCCAGGCCAGCGCGGGATTTGACGTTTACGGTCTCTGCTGAGAAATGGAGATGAAGATCACTGGATAAAGGGCTGAATTTGGATTTGTTTCTTGCTAACAACGTATGGATTATAAAGATTTGGATTACATCAAGCTAATAAAATTGATGTCTTTTTTGAATTTATGTTGTGTTTTAGTGTATTATGGGTCTATAGGAGAAAACGCCTTTGTGTCTCACGGTAAATAAACGATTAAAGAAGGTATTTTTAAGTGTATTCTTGTTTATATAGGCCTAACATTACTCCGAAACGAGTTTGCAGCAGAAGTCACGAACAGAGCGAAATGTTATTATTTATAAGTAACGTTAAACTGTATTAATAAATGCGACTGAACATTTAATTGATAAGACAATTGAATGCAATAACGTTACAGTCAAAACATTAATGCCACGCTTTTAATATGTATAAGTTAAATAGCAATACGTACAAATTTGTACGTTCATACGTAAATAAATAACGTTTTTGTGCTGTCAATATGTAAATGTTATACGTTTTAGTGCTGTAAATACATCAGTATTATATGTTTATGTGTGTATAAAACATAAATAAATATAGGCTACGTATGGTAGAACTACACTTTTTCTCATGAGATCATGTTGACTAGTAATGTGGCCCATTATTTTACATGTTAACTCCTCAATAATTACTCAAGCGTTAACTTGTCATCACGCAGGAACTACTAGTGATTCACTAGTAGTATAATAGTGAAGTGTTTAAAAACTATGCGTTTTATTAAGTGTTTTTCACTTTAAAATAATGGGCCACATCACTAGTAGTTCTTGCGGGATGACAAGGTAACGCTTGAGTAATTAGTGAGGAGTTAGCATGTTTTACACTTTAAAATAATGGGCCACATCACTAGTAGTTCTTGCGGGATGACATGGTAACGCTTGAGTAATTAGTGAGGAGTTAGCATGTTTTTCACAAGTAATACAAGTTATTTAATTTTATATTTGACACATACTGTACAGGCATACATTTTTGTGAGGGACTAGTAATATTCAAACAAACATTGTAATCTGGAAGATGTGGTTTTGCGATTATCGCAACATAAATGCAGCCAATTTCTTCATTGAGGATGCAAATTGTTTTTGACAAGAGAACATCAATGTTTATATCCTAAAGAGAAGTCCTCCTCAGGCGGCTACTGTAACATAAAGGTAGGTCGTTGGAGTCTGAGACATTGAACTGACACTCAAAAGAGCTCCTAATAGTGAACTAATCCAATCATGTCAGCATCACTTCCTAATTATTTAAAATTTTAAACAAATTATCATTATTAGTATTATTCTGTGTTTAAGTTTGAATTAAACAGAGAACATACGTCCATCCTTTGGTAAGAGTAGTCACAATCTCAACCTGTAGCTAATGTATTTGGGGGTATATAATATTCATAAACTGGTTTCCACAAAGAACCCATTTGAGGCACAAGCTTCTGAAATGTTATGACCATGTTAAGAGTAAAAAAAAAAACACAATTGTTCACTTTTTAGACATGTTACTTTTGTGATTAGTAATTAATTGGTTATTCTTTCTTAGTTCACAAGTAGTTCTCAATGAGGATATATTTCTTTAGTAATAATCAAATACCTACCAAGGAACTACTTTTGTACCAAATTAGATATTACTTACTGCTTAGTTAATATTGCTTCCATATTAGTTAATAGTATTAAGTTCGGTGTTAATGCAGTACTACCTATTACTTCCTGCATAGCTACTTGTTAACTATGGACCATTATTCTAAAGTGTTACCGAATTTTCTTCCTCTTAATTACATGACCTATGCCCTTCACGTTCCAAGTTACTAAATTAAGAACATTCTGCATTTAGAGAAACAAGATAGAGTCAAAAGAATGATAGCATACAAAGATATACAATAAATTATGTCAATATGAGATACCAAATACGAACAAAAATGTACCACAAATAAAACAACTAACAAACCCGTAAAACCCTCCCCCCAGGCCCCATCCCCAAACGATGAGGCACAGATGATGTCAAAAAGTCACAAAATAACACAAGAAGCCTTGAAACAGCTGAAGACACAATAATACCACCAAGTTATACAGCCCCGTCACGTCCCGCTCCACTTAACTATGTACTATGAAAATATAACAATTCTACATGAAACCATTGATACAATAATTATTAAAATAAAAAACAAAAAACATCTGAAATAAAATAAAGAACTCCCCTTTCATACCAGCCAGCCACGTAGGCTATACAATAACATTATATATATGAAACGATACAAACCTGCGTGGGCAGTGATAACATTTTGGCTATTACCTTAAAGGGTTGCTTATCGTACATGGTCAATGGAATCATCAAAATTTTCCTCCGAAAACCGAGGTGTAGCTAACAGTTTAGCTAGATTTCAAACCAAAGTCAAAGTTACTGGACCAGGGAATCAAAAAAAACCTTGGCTGACTTCGGGTCATCGAACAGTTGAATTTTTCCGTTATGTAGGCACCTGAGCCTGGCTGGATAAGCGAACCCACGGTACAGACCGCGGGCAGCCAGAGCTTTACTCACGGTCGCAAACTCCCGACGCTTCTGCAGCAGGCCTGCTGACAGATCTGAGTAGAATCGAAGCTCTGAGTCATTGTGCATAACCGTCTTCTTAAGTGCAGCCCTCAGAATTGCATCCTTATCAGTGAACCGTAGAAACCGAACTAAAATACTTCTCGGAGCTGAATTTGGGTTGTTAGATGCGAAGGTGGGAGATCTGTGGGCCCTCTCGATGTCCAGTGCAGGAAAGTCAGCAGGCAAATCTAGCCATTTCGGAATCATGTCACGCAAAAACGCCGATAGCGGGCCGGAGCCCTCAGCCTTCTCTGGCAGACCCACTATTTTGAGATTCTTGCGGCGACCTCTGTTTTCAAGATCGTCTATCTTTGTCTGCATTTGATCCACCATCACCTTCAAACTTGCCAGCTGCCCTTCAGTAGTTGCTGCCGAATCTTCGACAGCCGAAATCCTCCGTTCAGTTTCTTCCAGGCGATTTTCAGCGCCCGTTACTCTCTCAGTGAGTGCGGCAAATGAATTCTGGAGGCAAGACACAGAACCGGCTATCCCCTCCAGATGACTAGTAATTCCATCGAGCCTCGATCCGTTGGCCTTTATTTCTGATAAAATCAACGACACATCCAATTGTGAATCGACTGCGTTAACCTCAGATTCAGCCGAAGACGCGTGGTGAGTAGACTTCTTCTTATCTTTTCCTTTAGCCTTCTGCGAGCGCGTCGTGCCAAAAATAGGAAAATTTTTATCAGAAGTTGTGTCTGACATTGTTATGGATCCGTTCGACGAGATAAAGTTAGATTTTTGGAGGAATAAATGTTAAATATTTGACAATTTGAGCGGAGCAAAGAACTCAGGCAGCCATCTCACTCTGGGTCACGTGACGTCCCCGCTGAAATTGTTCTCTTACGAGAGTACTCTCGTGTTGCGTAAGCTAGCTTACGCTACGGGAAAACTCCTTTTCTCGAGAATACTGAAGCCAAAAAATTATCCTTTAATTTTCTCATATTTAAAACGCATGCTTGCACAGAGCAGACCTAGAATAGGCAGCTCGTACGCCTATTGGCTGCTCTGCGGCAAGATGCTGCAACCTATCGGTGGACTGGGAGTGACGTCAGCACCAATAGCAGCGCGGGTGCCTGAGTGCGTCACGACCCGCCAGAATAGGCGTGGCTTACCTCTATATAAGCCCGGTCCAGATAGGATGTTCTTTTGATTTTTCTCCACTTCAGCGAAGTATTCACATCGCTGACTCTCCAGAGAAGCCGCGCCGTCGAACAAGCATCTCAGCGGGACGAGCCCTCTGCATTGCAGTCCGAAGCCGCCTTCGCCGCTTCACCGCCGTACCTGCTGCGCTATCCGGCGCCCATATCCTTTTCACTACTTCTCTCATTCTAAAAGAGCAAAGAGGCGTTGTTGCAAATGCCTCGTTTTTTCCAACTGCGGCTCGTGCCGAGCCCCCCTCAGCGTCGGGGACGGCCACATCTTGTGCGTTTCCTGCCTGGGACGAACCCATGCGGACCACGCGCTTTCCGTGGGCGGCTGCCCGGAATGCGACGACATGGCCGTGTCGACCCTGCGGGCTCGACTCGCCACCTTCAACGTGGATCCTGCACCTCCGCTCCTCTCTTCTGGGCCGCGCCGTAAAAAGCGCCGTTCACAGAGGATGCCCGAGGCTACCATCACGAGCGCCCGCACACCGGCTCTTTCCCCGTGTGCCTCGCTCTCCGACTCCCCCTGCTCGATCACGGCCGGTCAGCCCTGCGCCCCCGTCGTGCGTCCGGATTCCGAGGGGGACGACGCGGATGAAGACATCTGTTCCATTGCCGCCTCGGGTAGCGATGGGTGGTCGGGCCCCGAAACCGGCCCCGCCCCTTCCTTGCTCGAGCCCGGCGACGTGCGGACGAGTCTGGATACTGAGCTTCTCCGCCTCACTACCAGGGCCGTAGGGGACCTCGGCCTCGAGTGGTCTTCACCCGAAGAGCCCGTACGCAGCCGGCTGGATGGTTGCTTCCTCACGGGCCGCCGCTCGTCTCCTATCGCTAGGCCCATCCCCTTTCTGCCGGAGCTCCACGAGGAGCTAGTCAAGAGCTGGAAGGCGCCTTTTTCTGCGAGGCTTCGCCCCTCCCCCTCCACGCTCTCCGTTGTCGACGGCGCGAAGGAAAGGGGCTATTTGTACATCCCGCCGGTCGAGGAAGCGGTGGCCACGCACCTCTGCCCACTGTCTGCTGGATTCCGGTCGAAGCCAGTACTGCCTTCGAAGCCCTGCAGGGTTACTTCGTCGCTGATTGGTCGCGCTTACGCCGCCGCCGGTCAAGCCGTGTCAGCACTGCACTGCATGGCCGTGCTGCAGGTGTTTCAAGCCAACCTTCTCCGCACCATGGACGAGGCGGGCTCGACGCCTGAGAACTTCAGAGACCTGAGAAGCGCTACGGATTTAGCCTTGCGAGCTACTAAGTCCGCCGCCCAGGCCGTCGGTCGCAGCATGGCGGCTCTTACCGTGACCGAGAGACACCTATGGCTCACGCTGTCCGACATGAAGGAGGCTGACAGAGCTGTTTTCCTCGACGCGCCAGTATCCTCTGACGGCCTCTTCAGCTCAGCAGTCAAGGGCTTCACTGAGCGCTTCACGGAGGTACAGAAGACGTCACAAGCCATGCGACACTTCATTCATAGGCGCTCTAGTTCCGCTGCAGGTCGCCCGAAACAGCCGCCTGCCCGAAGCTCAGCGCCGCCGCCTCCTCAGCCGCCAGCTTCTCAGCGTCGCCGCCCTGCTGACAACCGTCAGCGCGCACGCTCTGGTAGCCGCCAGGGTCCGCCTCCCCCCAGGGGACCCCGACCAAAGATCGTGCTGAACCCCGAGCCTCCTAAGACTTCCTGACCGCGCTCAGGAAGCGACAATGCGCGAGTCTCGCCGCGGCCGGACCGCCATTGAAAGCAGCACGCATCGCTCTCACAGCTCCCTCGACGGAGGCGGCTGGAGTAGTGTACTTCGCAGCCAACGAGCCCGTTACGTTACCCGCTCGCCTGCACACAAAAGCCGTTTTCACGGCTACCCAGATAAATCTCAAAGAGAGCATTATGTCTGTTTTTTCCGGCTCACGCCGAAGGTGTTTTAAATGTAGGAAATGTGCCCACTCCTCAGTGCCCACCCCTACACATAAGCACGGCCCGTCCAGTGACACTCACTCATACACGGCCCACATCAATAAAGGCTCACGCCTCCCATGTTTCAAAGGTAGTACATGTGCCCACCCCCCAGTGCTCACTTCTACCGTTAAACACTGTTTGTCCCGCCGCACACACTCACTCAGAGGTATCTCTAATAAACACAGACTGTGCGCTGTGTGTAGAGAGCGCGCGCACTTCTATAAGCGCGCACCCTCTGACAGGCGCTGCGAGATGCGTGTCACACACACGCACCGTTCAGAGCCCAGGCGTCATCCTTCCTCTAGCTTTACGGCTAAAGGCGTGGGAAATGATTCCGAATGTGTCCGAATGGGTGCTGAACACCATAAAGCGGGGCTATTTACTGCAGTTCGCTCGCAGACCCCCGCGTTTTACAACCAGGGTCGAAACTACAGTACAAGGCGATGTTGCACATCTGCTGCGTGCCGAAATAGCGAAACTGCTGCAGAAAGGGGCTGTAGAAACCGTTCCTCTGAATCTCAGCCAGTCCGGTTTTTACAGCAGGTACTTCCTTGTCCCCAAAAAGGATGGCGGTCTCAGACCCATCCTAGATCTCAGGCGTTTAAACAGAGCGCTGATGAGGAGATCGTTCAAAATGCTCACGACCAGGCAGATCCTCGCGCAGATTCGCCCGGGGGACTGGTTTATTTCTCTGGATCTGAAAGATGCCTATTTTCAGATTCAAATAGCGCCCCGTCACAGGCCTTTCTTACGATTCGCCTTCGAGGGTCAGAGCTATCAATACACCGTCCTGCCGTTCGGTCTGTCTCTAGCACCCCGTACTTTTACGAAGTGCATAGACGAGGCGCTCGCCCCCCTGAGATTACGGGGGATGCGCATACTGAACTATCTGGACGACTGGCTTTATATTAGCCCAGTCAGAATCAGAAATAATAGCCCACCGGGCTTTATTACTCAGTCACTTGCGAGACTTGGGTCTCCAAATCAACTGGACCAAGAGCTCGCTGTCTCCCAGTCGGAAGATTTCCTTCCTGGGGACAGACTTAGACTCCGTGTCTATGACAGCACGGCTGACGTCACAGCGCGCGCTGCAGATACAGCGCTCAGCGGCGTCCTTCAAAGTCGGCTGTGTTTTTCCTCTGAAAGTATTCCAGAGGATGCTAGGTCTTATGGCCTCAGCCTCGGCAGTGCTTCGGTTGGGTCTGCTGCACATGCGCCCCCTCCAGCGCTGGTTGAAAACGCGAACCCCGCGACGAGCATGGACTTCCGGTCGTTTTCGCCTCAGGGTGACCCAAGCTTGCGTCACAGCACTGGGACCCTGGAGGGTGTCAGACTGGTACCAGTCCGGCACCGCTCTGGGAACGACTTCGTCACGGAAGGTTATCTCGACGGACGCCTCCAACTCAGGTTGGGGCGCCCTGTACGAGGGCAGGCCGGTTTTCGGCCACTGGACGGCTCGGAACGCCTGCTGATTTGGTCCCATCTCAATTTAGGGTCCCTCGCAGCAGCGCATGTGCCGGGACTCCAGAACGTGGGCCCGGACAGGCTGTCAAGAGACAATGTTCCCCCAGGGGAATGGTCTCTGCACCCCCTAACAGTCCAGTTACTGTGGGATACGTTCGGCAGAGCGAAGGTCGATCTCTTTGCATCAGCAGAGAACGCGCACTGTCCAATATTCTTCACGAAGAGCACGGATGCGCTGGCCCGCGACTGGCCCAGCGGCCCGCTGTACGCGTTTCCCCCGATCGCACTATTACCACAGGTAATCAAGCGAGTGAGGGAATGCGGATGCTCTGTGCTCCTAGTGGCGCCGCTCTGGAGGAACCACGTTTGGTTCTCAGAACTGATGCAGCTCACGCGCACAGCTCCGTGGCCGATCCCCTTGAGGAAGGATCTCCTCTCTCAGGCCGGAGGCGCGATTTGGCACCCGCGCCCCGATTTGTGGGCACTGCATGTATGGGTGGTCAACGATACCCACTGACCTCCCGGCCGGGGTGCTGAGTACAATTACCCAAGCTAGAGCGCCCTCTACGAGACGGCTCTATGCATCTAAGTGGTCAGTGTTTTCTGGCTGGTGTTCGGCCCGAAACCTAGACCCACCGCGCTGCAGCGTTGCGGAAGTTCTTTCCTTCCTCCAAGAGCTTTTGGATGAGGGCAGGTCCCCATCCACGCTTAAGGTGTATGTTGCAGCCATTGCAGCATTCTCAGAACCTCTGCACGGCCAGCCTCTGGGGAAAAACGATCTTATTGTTCGTTTTCTTAGAGGAGCTAGGAGGTTGAACCCTCCGCGACCTCCCATGGTTCCGGCCTGGGACCTCTCCATGGTCCTGGAGGCCATGAAGGGTGGTCCATTTGAGCCCCTGCAGTCTGTGGACTTACGGTGTCTCTCGTTCAAGACCATTTTTCTCTTGGCTCTCGCTTCAGTGAAGCGAGTGGGGGACTTGCACGCGCTCTCTGTAAGTGCGTCGTGTTTGGAATTTGGGCCTAATGATTCTAAAGTTATGCTCAAACCGAGACACGGTTATGTCCCCAAAGTGCTCTCTACGTTTAGAGCGCAGGTCATTTCCCTGTCAGCCCTTCCGGGAACCGACAGTGACGGCGATGTAAACGTTCTTTGTCCGGTCAGGGCTTTAAGAGTTTACATTCAACGTACTGCTGCCTTCAGGCAGTCGGAGCAACTGTTCGTTTCGTTTGGTGGCCGCACTAAGGGGCTAGCTACCTCGAAACAGAGCATTTCCAGATGGATAGTCGATGCTATCGCCTTGGCTTACAAGTCTAAAGGCCTTCTATGCCCTTTAGGTGTTCGAGCCCATTCTACTAGGAGCATGGCTTCATCGTGGGCTTGGACTAGTGGGGTTTCACTCCATGATATTTGTAGAGCGGCAGGCTGGGCTTCTCCGTCTACATTTATAAGGTTTTATAACCTGAAGGTCCCTGCGTTGCAGGCCAAAGTGTTGTCTGTATGAGCTTGTCATACACGACGACTGTTATACTGTGTTAAGCACTTCCTTATACATATGAGGTGTCACCATATAATCAATATGTGTTAGGGCTCACTTTGTGTTGACCCACATATCTTCACCATTATGTGTTCCCCGGGCACGCCCTCGGACTTAATATGAATGGTCTCAGCATACACGGCGCTTTAAACTGGGTTCCCGTAGCGTAAGCTAGCTTACGCAACACGAGAGTACTCTCGTAAGAGAACGACACTCGGTTACTAACGTAACCTCGGTTCTCTCTAGAAGAGGGAACGAGTGTTGCGTAACCCGGCCGTGTTAATGCTGCGTTCTTATTTCGCTTCAGTGTGAAAAACCAAAAGAACATCCTATCTGGACCGGGCTTATATAGAGGTAAGCCACGCCTATTCTGGCGGGTCGTGACGCACTCAGGCACCCGCGCTGCTATTGGTGCTGACGTCACTCCCAGTCCACCGATAGGTTGCAACATCTTGCCGCAGAGCAGCCAATAGGCGTACGAGCTGCCTATTCTAGGTCTGCTCTGTGCAAGCATGCGTTTTAAATATGAGAAAATTAAAGGATAATTTTTTGGCTTCAGTATTCTCGAGAAAAGGAGTTTTCCCCGTAGCGTAAGCTAGCTTACGCAACACTCGTTCCCTCTTCTAGAGAGAACCGAGGTTACGTTAGTAACCGAGTGTCGTTTTAACTCATCAAAATAAGTTAAGCAACTCAACTTCAACTTTCTGTTAAACAAGATTCAACTCATTTTTTTAAGTCACTTTTTTAATGTAATTTAAGTTGAAATTACTTAAATATCCAAGTTGATTGTACTTAAAAATTTAAGACAGCAACTTTTTTTACAGTGTAAAAAATATGTCTGCAATTAGTTATAGCAACTTAAAATTTGTTGGGATAACTTAAATATCCAACAACTAAAGTTAACTGAACTTAATATTTTAAGTCAAGCACAAACACACTTTTTTTAACTTGAAACAACACATTATTTCCCTAATGTTGAATTTTAAGTTGTGATAAATAATCACAGCAATAATGTTTACAGTTTAGATTTAGCTTTTTATGCTTAAATGCATTACATAACTAAAAGTGTACACATAAATTACACACAAAAAAATTAAGTTTTGCTGTCAGAACACTAATGCATCTGATGATGTCTTTGTCTCGATCGCTCATTTGCAGTTCTCCCTCCTGTGGCGTCTGTGAAGAGACACAGAAGATTGAATCTCACCTTGTAAAACTCTTCTAAGGCACGTTACATCACCTCACCGGGATGCTTTGGCTTTCTCTGCTAATTTTGCATGGAGAACAACACGCTGTGGCCATATGCTTCTCCAGGTGGATGAGGCATCCAGACAACAGCGCCAACGCAGCAGGAACGATTCCTCACAAACACAGCATCTCTCCAGCCGAAGGTTCACGCACAACAATCCACTCCTCTTTAAAACAAAGCAAAGCAGTGATTATTGACCTCCTCTAACAATAGAGCCTAAAGCACAGCAAGTGACAAATGCCCATTAATAACACAAACTACATGACCCAGAGATCACGGTATGAGTTTAGTTGATTTCTTCTACAGTACATTAGCTGAATATTAGGTCATGCAAAGGAACAAGTTTCTGGAAGTGGACATTAAGACAAATATTACTCCTTGATTTCCATGCATCTAATAATTTCTGGACAGAAGCCCAGACAGAAACACGTGGACTTGAATCAAGCTCTTACATAAAAGCTAAACCTGTGTCTTTGCATTTATTCACTAAATTATGGCCATTTTTCTACATTTTATTCTAATGACTTTTATTGATGATTTGGAAGGGCTGATACCGTCATTTGCATTCAGACAGACAGAGAATCATACGAGACTGTCATTAAGGCGTTTATACGTGTGAACGATCGACTTAATTTGCATTATAAAATTGTAAATATGGTATATTTTATACATCATTAGCGCTCTTCTAAATGTCAGTCCTCAAGATTATTTCACTAGATAAATGCCAAGTTTTCCATGTTTATGGGAGCATGTTTAACATTTCAAGCCCAGAAAATCACTGTTGAGTTTCAAACGGCCGTTTAATTGGTGGTATAGTAGGTGGCATCCAATGCATTAAAGTAGCATACTCGACCATTTTTCAGTCTCTCGTTAATAATATATAATGAGCAGTTAGTATTAATATGAAGCTTATTTCCGCCATGGAATAAAAAATGTAGAAGGAAATTCCGACTTTTTTCTCAGAACTGCAAGAAGAGAGAAAAAGTCTAAATTGAGAGATATAAACTCAGAATTTTGAGTAAAAGTCAGAAGTGCGAGATGTAAATTTAGAATTCAGAGAGAAAAAGACAGAATTATGAGATATAAACTCAGAATTCTGGGGGAAAGTCAGAAGGGCTAGAAAAAGTCAAAATTGTGAGATATAAACTCAGATTTCCGAGAAAAATTCATAAGAGCAAGATGTAAATTCAGAATTCAGAGTAAAAAGTAAAAATTGTGAGATGTAAATTTAGAATTCAGATAGAAAAAGTTAGAAGTGAGAGATATAAACTCGGTATTTGAGAGAAAAAGTAATTGTGTGGAAAAAAAGTATGTTTTTTCCAAGAGAAAAAGTCCAAATTAAGAGATGTGTAAACAAAAAACAAAAAAACATAAAAAAAAACTAGAATTGTTAGATAAAAAGTCAATTACATTTTTTTCTTTTTTATTCCGAGGCGGAAACCAGCTTCCCTCAGAGCTCAACCACTTGATCTTACAGTGCAGAAAATAACAAGCCCTTTTTGCATTCGGCTGGAAAAAACGTTTCATGACACGTACTTAATACAATGGATTTTCCCCCCTTCTGCAGGATCTGTGTCCAATTTTTTAGTGCAATTGAAAAATGGCCCAGGAAGTCCTTCAGAAGTGCACTATGACTCCCGAGCCACAAATATGCGGTGAGCTGCTTTTAGGATCGACTCTCTGTGCAGGACGGAATGCACACGGATCTAAATATGGAAAGAGCACAAATAATGAAGTGCAGCTGGGGTTCAGCTCCCATGCCACGAGCTGCTATTGTTGCTGGGATGTCTTTTGAGGCATTTATTCTGAGAAACACATCAAAACAGGTCTCGCACCGCACCTTCATTAGAGCAGGCCGGCGTTCCGTATCGGTGGAGAAACCGGATCTCCAGACGCCCACTGAGGATGAAGAGACTCTCAACTTCTGCGGGAGGAAGGACATCTGTGTGGGCTTCAATGTAAACTCAGAATTATGAGGAAAAGTCGGAATTGTGAGACGTAAACTCAGAAATCTTGAGAAAAAGTTAGAAGTGCGAGATATAAACTCAGAATTCCGAGAGAAAAAGTCAGAAGAGTGAGATAAAAACTCAGAATTCCGAGAGAAAAAGTCAGAAGTGTGAGATAAAAACTCAGAATTCCGAGAGAAAAAGTCAGAAGTGTGAGATGTAAACTCAGAATTCCGAGAAAAAGTCAAAATTGTAAAATGTAAACTCAGAATTCCGAGAGAAGAAGTTAGAAGTGCGAGATAAAAAATCTGAATTCCAAGGAAAAAGTCAGAATTCTGAGATGTAAACTCATTAACATAAACTCAAATTCCGAGAGAAAAAGTCAGAAGTGTGAGATGTAAACTCAGAATTCCGAGAAAAAGTCGGAGGAGCGAGATATAAACTCAGAATTCCGAGGGAAAAGTCAGAAGAGTGAGATAAAAACTCAGAATTCCGAGAGAAAAAGTCAGAAGTGTGAGATGTAAACTCAGAATTCCGAGAAAAAGTCAAAATTGTAAAATGTAAACTCAGAATTCCGAGAGAAGTTAGAAGTGTGAGATAAAAAATCTGAATTCCAAGGAAAAAGTCAGAATTCTGAGATGTAAACTCATTAACTATAAACTCAAATTCCGAGAGAAAAAGTCAGAAGTGTGAGATAAAAAATCAAAATTCCAAGGAAAAAGTCAGAAGTGTGAGATGTAAACTCAGAATTCCGAGAAAAAGTCGGAGGAGCGAGATATAAACTCAGAATTCCGAGTGAAAGAATTGCGAGAAAAAGTCAAAATTGTAAAATATAAACTCAGAATTCTGAGAAAAAGTCGGAAGAGCGAAGTATAAACTCAGAATTCCGAGAGCAGACTGATCTCATGAAATGGCGTTTGTATGACACGCCAATTCGTATTTCCATTTTTCATCAAGACGCATAATCGCTTTTCAGCGTGTTTATCAACGCCGTTGACTTAACATTACATTACTGTATATAAAAATATATGACCTACCCCAACCCCGTCCCTAAACCTACCCGTCACTGGGGTTAATACCATTTATGAGTCTTCCCCTACCATCCTAGGAAAAAAAATATCGCCTGCCAGATGTAGACATATACATTTTGCTTCGTTTCGCTCTGACATTTAACGGTGTGTACATACACGCGGAATCACTCGGACATGTAACGGCGTAGAAATACACGCAAAAGATGACGGTTCGTTTCGGCGTGGACATACACGCGGATAGCTCAAAATGCGTATAGATAACACGCCACATGACTTGAATGTGGCGTGTATGTTTACGCAAAGTCATGATGTCATGTTGCCGAGAGAAAGAATTGGGAGGAAAAATAAGAATTGTAAAATGTAAACTCAGAATTCGAAGGAAAAATTCTGAGAGAAAAAGTCAGAATTCCGAGGAAAAAAGTCAGTATTCTGAGATGTAAACTCAGAATTGAGAAAAAGTCATCAGTGTGAGATGTAAACTCAAAATTCCATGAGAAAAAGCCATAACTAAGATATGTAGACACAATTCTGAGAAAAAAAACGGAGAATTGAGAGATAAAAATACGCTTTTTGCGGCATTTATTCTGAGAAAAAAACCTGAGAATTGAGAGATAAAAAGATATTTTTTGAGGCATTTATTCTGAGAAAAAAAACCTGAGAATAGAGAGATAAAAAGATGTTTTTTAAAGCATTTATCCTGAGAAACATGGAAACGGGTCTCGCACCGCACCTTCATTAGAGCAGGCCGGCGTTCCCTATCGAAATCAGGAGAAACCGGATCTCCAGACGCCCTTATCCAGCACGGAGGATGAAGAGACTCTGGACATCTGTGTGGGCTTCCATGTGGCCCATGATTAATAGAGGAAAGGTGAAGGGACGCGACACCTTTGGCTCGCGGATCTTAATGCCGAACATGAGCTATTCCCATCGGACCCACAGCAAAGACACACTGCATCTAATGAGGGCAGGACGGAGTTCAGGTTCAGGCGGTGAGGTAATTCTGACTCCATCACAGGACTTCTGCGCTGCAAATTGAGCATAGAAACCGCGGCTGGGTGAACATTTTTGGACAGGGAGTGAAATAAAATGGGAAACAGAGTTACTACAGCTCCTCTATAACATCATTCACTAAAACAGATGTAACACAAGCTACAAAATCCTGCCATTTCCCATTATTGGGAAATGTTACATCTGTTGTTAAATCCCAGAATTCAAAAAGGCATCGGAATAATTATACAGTATAAAGGTCAATACCAGCACAAAAACTGAAAAAAAGAATCTTTATTTGAATATTGTGTTGGTCCAAACTCATATGTTGATATTTCATAAAATCTTATTTTTTTTTTTTTTATGAAATCAGATTTTCTAAATAATCTTTATCACACAACAAGTTTCCAAGTCTGTCAAAAATAAATAAATAAATATCATAAACTAGTTCATATATGATTTGTGCTCTGTTTCAAGTCTTCTGAAGTCATTTGATGCTTCATGTGAGAAATAGACTCACATTTAAGACACTATTCTACAAAATTGTTCATAAATACTGCTGAAATACTGTTTTAATTGTAATATTTTGCACAACTACTGTTATGATTCATTTATGGTGGTGTTTGGCTCTTGGAGCTTGACAGATGTGGTCACTTTGGTTTACAATTATATATTTCAAAAATAGAAATATAATAATAACAGAATACAGGTTTGGAGAGACATGTGGGTGAGAAAATAATAACAGAATTATAATAATAATAATAATAAACTTTATTTTATATAGCGCCTTTAAAAAGTAGGCTATCTCAAAGCGCTTCACAAATATAGAAACATAATAAAACATACAATTAAACAAACAATGCATTAGTAATTGCTGACAGAGAGACGAAATAAAATACAAAATAAAAACATTATGAAGTATAGGATTAATAATAATAATACAACAATTATCTAAAAGCTACCCTAAACAAATAAGTTTTAAGTGATGATTTAAAAACACTAAGCGATTCTGCTTGCCTCAATAGGCAGGGAATTCCAGAGTTTTGGAGCATTTGACGAAAATGCCCTATCACCCATCGAATTTACATTTTTGGGTGAACTACACTGCAAAAAAAAAATGTTATAATGAGTTTTGAATGAGTCTTTTTAACCAGACTTATTAACTAAAGCTAAAACCATAACAAACGTATTACCTGAAATAAAATCAAAATGATTTTATTTTAGCTAGTAGCCAAGGCTCATTTTAGTTTAGTTTAAATTGAAGTAGTCTACTAAAATAACTAAAACTAAATAAACTAAACATTAAAAATAAAACTTGATAAATACAGACAATTTAAAAAAAATGACAAAAACACACAATAAAGAAATACTAGAAATGTATCTAAAATTAAAATGAAAACAGAAAAACTAAGAATAAAATCCAAATAAATATATTAACTAAACCTATAGCCTAATATATCAACGATAATAAAATAATGTTAAATTTTGATATAGACATGTTTAAAAACAAAGACAAAAGCACACAATAAAATACTAAAATGTATCTTAAAATTAAAATAAAAAAACAAAATACTAATAAGATATAAAATCAAAAATAAAATATTAAAACTAAACTATAAGATATCAACCGATAAATAAAATAACGTATCCCTTAAAACAAGAATAATTAATTTGAGAAGCAACAATGAATATAAGAAGACTTGTTTTTAGATTAATTTAATTTTGTCTTATTACACTGACAGCTTTTTCACTTGTTTGTTTTACTTGTGGCAAACATGATAAAACACGATCTATTAAATCAACACTTATGTAGTGCTGCTTATTAATAAATCAATCTTGTTTCAATGATTTTTAAATAGTAAAATTTCATAATTTTTTTTTTTTTTTTGGCAGTGCATTCCTTAAGTTGCTCTGTTTCCCCAAACGAATCCCTAATTTCCCGATTATTTGAGCACCCAAGCATCTGCTGATATAAAAAGGCCTGTATCTTTACCTTATCCTCTGTAAGCCTCAGGAAATGGCTTTTGTGCTCCAACAGACAAGACACGGATCCTGCAGCACAGCATCTGTTGACAAGCTTGACTTGCTTCCATTACTGGCCCAGAGCTTAACGGAGAAACTCAATCTAACTTGGCAGAGAGTCAGGAAGCTTTTCCTGCTCGAGTCTTTCCCACAGAACAATGCGCTCTTAATTAAAGAGGCTAACAAGTAAGATACAGGAAGGCGCTCTCAGAAAGATCTCAGTCTGATCTTTCAACGCATGCATCCGTCCCATCATACTTCTGAATACTAAAGCAGAAGAGATGCACTTGTTTAAAACACTCAGCACATTCACTGCATGGTTGAGGGAAGGGATTGTGGGTAATCAGTGGCCCGCTGGGACAGGAGAGAGAGAGAGAGAGAGAGAGCTTTTTATTCTTGGGTCCATTGTGTACATACATATTGATGAAGACTCGGGTCATTGGCCAAGACATCTGCAATGCCCTGCGGTGCCGGCTGCTAAAAATAACCGCAGAAATGTGAATCCAGTGCGATATGAAGACTTTATTCGTTTGCCGTTTGACGTGTTTAGTTTGTTTTGTTCTGGCAATCGGTGGCATTTATGTTTCCTTGCTGGAAGAATCACAAGAACCACAGGGAAATCACATGAAGTTCACAAGCCACAGGGTCATGTTATCATCACGGTTCATATAGCGACACTGCTGACAATCTACAATTTAAAGATGTTCACTTACTGTTCGTAAACAGAACATTCAATCTTGGCCTTTCCTTGTGTGCGGAGAATTGAGTTTATGCATCGACGTCCTGAACTGACGAGTGACTGGATTTAAGGAGAAACTGTGAAAACGTGAGTAAAAAAACGATTATCAGTTTTGTGTACAACATTTAATAATCTTTTTCGATGTTGTTTGTTCATGTTAATGGAGAATTCGGGTATTTAGCACTTTGAGTCTATTTTCTAGAGTGTTTTGGATGAGCTAGAGTGGTGGACACAGAAATGTTGACGATGGGTCCTGTCTCGACTTTTTGACTCTTTTAGAATCGCCTCTGAGCGCTTCAGAGTGGCTGTCTATGGGCATGCACAAACATGTGCTTAAAACAACCCAACGTTCATTTTCAAAACTGTGACACTCACCGAGTGGTTAGTGGTGTTCGTTGATGATTAAAAACAAATATATCTGCGCAATGTATGATTTCAATCCGTGTTATTTGCTATAGTGGAACTATTTTTCAGTTACCTCACAACGGCGTATAAACTTTCACTCGATATATCTCCGGTAGCGTAGTAATATCAACGAGCAATGAGTCCTCCAACAGAAATCAATGCTATTTTTTAAAATGCCAAATAAAACACGACAGAAACTGTATTTCGCTACGCTACTTGTTTTGGATCATCAACGAACACCACTAACCACTCGGTGAGTTGCACAGTTTTGAAAACGAATGTTGGGTTGTTTTAAGCACATGTTTGTGCATGCCCATAGACAGCCACGCTGAAGCGCTCAGAGGCGATTCTAAAAGAGTCAAAAAGTCGAGACAGGACCCATCGTCAACATTTCTGTGTCCACCACTCTAGCTCATCCAAAACACTCTAGAATAGACTCAAAGTGCTAAATACCACAATTATCAAACAGTAAAACACTGTGCTAGCAACGCCAAGGTCACGGGTTCGAGTTTCCAGGGAATGCATGAACTAATAAATTGTATACCTTCAATGCAATGAAAGTAAAAAAAAACATAAATGAAATGCACACATGTAAACTGAAATGGTGACTAAAGCATGAGGCATGAGAAATGTGAAGCCTTTGGAAGTGCACATGAAGCCTGCGATCAACACTGACGTTAAGAGATCAGAGATTCCTGCATTTCTGGAGCTCTTTCTACAACAGCTTGAGCATCTAATCAAACACATGCAGTGAGCGCTGAATACACTCCATCTCGCATGTGCTTGCACAAAACTCCTGTGCTTTCAGGAGCAGCTCATACCAACCGTTCCGTATTTGCATACGAATGTTATTTCTCACACCATTTATACGCTAAAAATAGTTTTTGCGTGTATGATACGCATTTTTCGCGTGCATATGATACGCACTTTCATGGCGTGTGATATGCACGCACCCCCCCCCCTAATCCTACCCAAGGGGTTTTATACACGCAAAAAAAAAAAAAATTTTTGGCGTAGCCTATAAATGGCACGAGAAATAACATTCGTGGTATAGATACGCACTTTCATGAGACTGCGTTGGTATTTGACACATAAAAGTCTTGTTCCGTATTGAACAAATCGGAACGCACTTTTTTTCCGTATTTTTGAGAATCAATTTAGTGCAAATCCATGACAGACACATAGCTTCCAATATATGTCAGAGTCAGACTATGAACGAAGACATTTGTAGGCTATAAGAAAAAAAAACCGACGGTGCGGTAGGATTTCAATTTCTTTATGATATCACAAGTTTGTCTATGATCAGCCACGTCGTTTTTATATTTTCTTTATTATCTCTATTATCTTTATTAAAGAAAGTTAACTATAATTTAAGTATAATTATATAAAGATATTTGCACTATACACTTCCTTAAATTGTTGTCTAATTAAATTAAAAATATAATTTTTTTGCACTGGAAAGAACATTCTAGAAGTCTAATTCGATTGAATAAGTTCGCACAAGGCTACAGAAAACTGTTCTGTTTATTTTTTTCCAAATGGAGTCTAAGCCGATTAGTTTTGAATGTTATATGTTGTATTAGTTTAAGTTAAAAAATAAAACGTATTATAAACTAAACAAATCCATGGTTCATTGTTCACTCTCAGAAAAAAAGGTACAAAAGCTGTCACTTTGGCGGTACCTTTTCAAAAGGTACACTTTTGTACCTAAAAAGTGCATATTAGTTCCTCAAAGGTACATATTAGTACCAAAAGTGTACATATTAATACCTAAATGGTAGCCTACATATTAGAACCCTTTTGAGGGTACTGTCCCAGTGACAGCTTTTGTACCTTTTTTCTGAGAATTGGCTAAATGATCATGATAGCCTTTATATATGGTTCAGTCTTGTATATTGATTAGGCCTACTTTGCTATTCTATAAATATATTGACCAGAAGTCATCATTTCAGGGGTTGTTTTTCAAAATGTTCTTCCGTGGGGGCATGTTAACCCACCGCCGCCGCCGTTCCTTATTTCCATTTCAGAAAGTTGGCAACCTATCCACAGCCCAAAACCACAGTCCGGCAGACCTGATCTAAATTGAGTCATGCACAACAGATCGTGAACGCGTCCCAAAGCTAAAACTGCTGTGAAGAATAGTGATTTCCACACTGGCGTTTGAGGCCGCAGGACACTGGGAAACTCTCGTGCCCTTGAACCTGTTTTAAAGGATCACGCTTATCTGTTTAATAATGAGCGGATTACTGTATGCAATATGAGAGCCTTCGATGTTCATCAGCTACTTTTGTGTGTCAACAGAAGATTTAGCACAACGTCATCATTATACTGACAGAAGTGACAGACATGAGTAGCCGGGAATCTTATTCTTCTTCCACAAAGCCTGAAAAAATTAGTCTAAGCTTGCAATAATTTTATATTTAACGTCTATTAAACTCGGTTTCTCCTTGACCGCTTTATTAATTATGGTTTTAAAAGGTCATGCAAACAGAAAAGTGAAAACACTTTAACTGCACCAATCCTCTCTGGTTACAATGTAAAAAAGATTAAATATTATTGGAGTACATTTACAAGAAAATACTAAAAATGTTATGTTTAATTCAATTTGTTACTTGGCATTTCTTTGTATTTACTCTGTAAAAAAGTGTTCTTCCTCAGTGTTTCTGTCTTGTTTTCCAGCACAAACATCTAAACATTCTTAAATCAAGATACATTTACTGAATACGCAAAGTGACTGATGATATGAAGTCTTGTTTACTGAAAATTGAATTCAAATGAAGTGAGTTTAAACAAGAACAATTATCTGACAATAGGGTCAGAAAAAAATAATCTTGTTCCCCTTCAGTCGCTCACGTTCGACGTGACGTCGACGTGACGACGCTAGGGGATCACTTCAGGGAGCCCTATCAACTTCGAGTATCTAAAGAACAAGCCAATGAACGTTGGCGTGCGTGAAACGCGTCACGCGCCCCGCCCCGCAGCGCGGGTATAAACAGGAAGCGGACGCCGCACTCATTGTCTTTCGCTTCGGAGCCGAGCTTTGTTTGACTCTGAGACTCTACAGACTGCTGAACGTTGTTTCTGTCAACAACTAGAGGGAGAAGAAGAACTCTGCTGCAGTGCTGGTGTGACGGCGCGATCAGTGGTGGCCGCGAGCATCTTATCACAACTGCCGTTTTCACGGCACTGTTTATGTGTGTGTGTGTGTGTGTCGGTCTCGTGGGCGTTCCTCATCTGAGAGTGTACCCGATTACACCGCGGCTACCCTGGGTGCTTCAGCACTAAAGAGTCTATTTTCTTTCCTCTGTTTGTTATTTTTACTAAAAGAGCAACACAAGCGTGACCCTGCGTCCTTTTCAGGATGTCATTCCGCTTGTGCGTTTCTGGATGCGGTCGTTCCCTGGCGCCAGCAGATGGCCACAAGAGTTGCCTCTCGTGTTTGGGCATTCAACACGCTGAGGCAGCTTTTGTGAATAGTTCATGTTCCCATTGCGGGAATATGACTATGGCAGCGCTTAGATCGAGACTTGCTTACCTCACGGGAGGTGCAGTCCCCTCGCCTATGCCCCGATCTAGCGCTTATTCTGCCCTGCAGAATAAGCCTACTTCGGCGCATGACCAGGGTGATCTGAGGATTACCGTGAGGGCTTCCCCGTCGAGGCAATCTCCGCGGGCCCCTCACGCCTCTCATGCGCTGTTGCCATCCGCGCCCCTTTGCGATCGACTCGGTCCTTCTCCTGAACGGCCGGTCGTTTCCTTTGGGGCGCCAGCTGACGATCAGATGTCGATCGCAGCATCGGAGGGGGAGCTTCACTCCTCTGGAGATGACGACTCGGCTGCGTTGCCCCCGTCTGGGTGTGTAGCGTTGTCCGAGCCGGATCCAGAGTGGGCGGCTATGCTTTCCCGGGCCGCGAGAAGGTTGGGCTTGTGTGGAATCCTCCGCCACGTCCCGAACCTTCTCGGTTGGACGATTGGTTTCTCGGGGCGGGCCGTGCTGGTTCTCAGTGCGCCGCCCCGGTACCTTTCTTTCCGGAGGTGCATGAGGAGCTCTCTTAGGACGTGGAAGGCACCGTATAGTGCCCGAATCCGTTCTAGTAGCTCCTCCCCCTCGCCACCCTCGACGGCGGGGCAGCTAAGGGGTATGTGGATATCCCCCCGGTGGAGCGGGCTGTCGCGATGCAACTGTGTCCGGCGTCCGCCTCCTCCTGGCGGGGTAATCCGCGCCTCCCGTCCAAGGCCTGTAAGTTTTCGTCCGGTCTCACGGCGAAGGCTTATAAGGCCTGTGGACAGGCTGCTTCCGCCCTCCATGCCATGGCGCTCTTGCAGGTCCACCAGGCCCAGGCGCTCATGGACATGAACGAGGGTGGTTCTGACCCAGAGCTCCTCCGGGAGCTCCGCGTGGCTACTGACCTCGCCCTCCGGGCGACGAAGGAAACCGCGCGTTCCGTTGGTCAGGCGATGTCCACCTTGGTGGTCCAGGAGCGCCACCTTTGGCTCAACCTGGCGGACATGAGGGACACCGATAAATATCGGTTCCTGGATGCCCCTCTCTCCCAGGTTGGGTTATTCGGCGATGCGGTCGAGAGCTTCGCCCAACAGTTCTCGGCCGCCCAGAAGCAGACGGAGGCTATCCGACACATCCTGCCCCGGCGGACCCCCGCTGCTTCCTCCCGTCCGCCGGCCGCAGACCCTCCGTCCGCTCGTCGCCGAGGCCGTCCTCCTGCGGCGTCCTCCGCTCCCGCTAAGCCTCAGCAGCAGCAGCCACCATCCAGGCCTCAGCGTGGAGCAAGCCGCAGGAAGTCGGCCACGCCCGTCCAGGCCGCTACCAAACCAGGTGGTAAGCGCAGGTGCAAACGACCCTGAGACGGGCGACCCAGAGGTGGATCGAGTTGCTCTCCAGGAGACGGTGAAGGCACCGCTCCTTCCCCCGGTGGAGGGCCGGGTGGAGAATCCTTTGTTTCTTTTTGTTCCTTTTCCGCCACTGCCTTCAGTGGTACCCACTTATTCAATAAAAGAGCAATTTCTGAAACCTCTGGGTCCCAAGAGAGCGCGCTTGACGGTCGACGACGCTATGCCTTGTCACCCTCGAGCCCCTCTCTCATCGCCAGCGAGCAGCAGTGGCTGTGTTCCGGACGCTCTGCCGCCTCCACACACTCACTCTGCCCTTCGACGGAAGCAGGTACGTGTTGCACCACACATTCAGACCCCACTCCGGGCCGCTGTGCCGTCCGAGTCGGGTCCCTGCATTCCGCCGCGCTGCCCCACCCCGGGTACGTCTGTGGTGCCGTTGATTCCGCTTACGCGGTGTCTGGGAGCCTGGCTAGCGCTTCCCAGCCCGTCTCGCTGGCTCATCCGTACTGTCAGACTCGGCTATGCGATTCAGTTCGCCCGGCGCCCCCCTGCATTCAGGGGCATTCTGTTTACCCGCGTTCCGCCGGACAGTGCCCCTGTGCTCAGGGCAGAGATCGCAGTCCTACTGGCGAAGGACGCGATCGAGCCGGTCCCTCCAGCCGATATGAAGACCGGCTTCTACAGCCCGTACTTCATTGTACCCAAGAAAGGCGGTGGGTTACGGCCAATCTTGGATCTGCGTGTCTTGAACCGGTCCCTTCACAAGCTGCCGTTCAAGATGCTTACGCAGAAACGCATTTTCAAGTGCATCCGTCCCCAAGATTGGTTTGCAGCGATCGACCTGAAGGACGCGTACTTTCATGTCTCGATTCTCCCTCGACACAGACCGTTTCTTCGCTTTGCGTTCGAGGGACGGGCATATCAGTACAAGGTCTTACCCTTCGGGCTGGCCCTGTCGCCCCGTGTCTTCACGAAAGTCGCGGAGGCAGCCATTGCTCCCATGTGCGAGCGTGGTGTTCGCATTCTCAACTACATCGACGACTGGCTTATTCTCGCCCAGTCGAGAGAGCTGTTGTGCGAACACAGGGACATGGTGCTCAGTCACCTCAGCCACCTAGGGCTTCGGGTCAACTGGGAAAAGAGCAAACTCACCCCCGGGCAGAAGATCTCTTTTCTCGGTATGGAGTTGGACTCGATCAACATGACAGCGCGCCTCACCGAGGCCCGCGTCCAGTCAGTGTTGAACTGCGTGAGCACGCTCAAGCGCAGAACAGCGGCTCCACTGAAACTGTTTCAGAGGCTCCTGGGGCATTATGGCATCTGCAGCCGCGGGTAACGCCGCTCGGATTGCTTCATATGAGACCGCTCCAACACTGGCTCCACGATCGAGTCCCGAGATGGGCGTGGCAGAGCGGCTCGTGCCGGGTCCAAGTGACTCCGCACTGTCGCCAAACTCTCAGCTTGTGGTCAGACCCTTCGTTCCTGCGGGCAGGTGTTCCCCTAGAACAAGTGTCCAGGCACTCTGTGGTCACCACGGATGCCTCTGCCACCGGCTGGGGGGCCACGTACAACGGGCATGCAGCTTCAGGTCTGTGGACGGGGCCTCAACTGCATTGGCACATCAATTGCCTCGAGTTGTTAGCAGTACATCTTGCATTGGGCCGCTTCAAAACGCCGCTTCGTGGCAAGCATGTACTGGTCCGTACGGACAGCACTGCGACCGTTGCGTACATCAACCGTCAGGGTGGTCTACGCTCCCGCCGCATGTCACAACTCGCCCGCCATCTCCTCCTTTGGAGTCAGAAGCATCTGAGGTCGCTTCGTGCCATTTATATTCCCGGCCTGCTCAACTGTGCAGCCGACGAGCTCTCACGGCAGCAGGTGCTACCGGGAGAATGGCGACTCCATCCCCAGGTGGTCCAGCTGATTTTCAGGCGCTTCGGGACCGCACAGGTAGATCTGTTTGCCGCCCCGGACACGTCTCACTGCCAGTTGTTCTACTCCCTGACCGAGGGGACCCTCGGCACGGATGCCCTGGCACACAGCTGGCCCCCGGGCCTACGCAAGTATGCGTTTCCCCCAGTGAGCCTTCTTGCACAGACTTTGTGCAAGTCAGGGAGGACGAGGAGCAGGTCGTGTTAGTTGCCCCGTATTGGCCCAACCGGACCTGGTTCCCCGAACTTGTGCTCCTCGCGACAGCCCCTCCCTGGCCCATTCCTCTGAGAGAGGACCTGCTCTCTCAGAGACGGGGCACCCTGTGGCACCCGCGTCCAGACCTCTGGAAACTCCATGTCTGGTCCCTGGACGGGACGCGGAGGTTCTAGGTGACCTACCCCCAGCGGTAGTTGACACCATCACTTCCGCTAGAGCCCCCTCTACGAGGCGCCTCTATGCTCTGAAGTGGAACCTATTCGTTGACTGGTGTTCTTCTCACGAGGAGAACCCCGAACTTGCTCGATCAGAGCCGTGCTTTCTTTCCTGCAGGATGGGTTGGAGCGAAGGCTGTCTCCCTCCACCCTTAAAGTGTATGTTGCTGCCATTGCCGCACATCACGATGCAGTTGATGGTAAGTCGTTGGGGAAGCATGACCTGATCGTCAGGTTCCTGAGGGGAGCAAGGAGACTTAATCCTCCTCGCCCACTCTCTATACCCTCTTGGGACTTGTCTCTGGTCCTTTCGGCTCTTCAGAGACCACCCTTTGAGCCTTTGCAGTCAGCTGAGTTAAAAGTTCTGTCTTGTAAAACAGTACTCCTGGTTGCATTGGCCTCCATCAAGAGGGTAGGGGACCTGCATGCATTTTCGGTCGACGAATCGTGCCTAGAATTCGGCCCGGATAACTCTCACGTGATCCTGAGACCCCGGCCCGGATACGTGCCCAAGGTTCCTACCACTCCCTTCCGGGACCAGGTGGTGAACCTGCAAGCGCTGCCTTCGGAGGAGGCAGACCCAGCCCTGGCTTTTCTCTGTCCCGTCCGCGCTCTGCGTCTGTACGTGGACAGAACGCAAAGCCTCAGGACCTCAGATCAGCTCTTTGTCTGTTACGGAGGCCAGCAGAAGGGAAAGGCTGTCTCCAAGCAGAGGATGGCCCACTGGATAGTGGATGCCATCGCCTTGGCTTACGAAGTCCAAGGCGTGCCTTGCCCGCCCGGGTTGAGAGCCCACTCCACTAGGGGTGTCGCTTCTTCTTGGGCGCTGGCACACGGCGCCTCGCTGACAGATATCTGTAGAGCTGCGGGCTGGGCGACACCTAAACCGTTCGCTAGATTTTATAGCCTACGTGTTGAGCCGGTTTCTTCCTGTGTGCTCGCTTCCAGCCGGTAACACCGAAGTTTCCGCTCTTGTGTTGGCTTGCTGCGCCACTCCCCTCCACATGGAGCGGATACGTGCGCTTTTTTGCTCCAGTCGAGTTCCCCACTCTGGCGAACCCTGTGAGTTCCTCCGCACCCCTCCGGCAGTCGGACGTTGCGGAGCGTCCGACGCCAGGCCTAGCGCTCGTATGCTTGTGTAACTTGTGCTAGGCTGGGTTCCATATGTGGTGATTCCTGCGGCGATCCCATATGAGTATTCTTCCACGACCAGCTCCCTGCGGTGAGCCCGTGTCTTTCCCTTGGCAGAGTCCGCTCTGCCGTCACTGTCTGGTGCTGCCTCCCCCTTCTCAGGCTGGAGCCACCCCAGTGACATTCCATATGTTGCACTGCCCTCCGGCCAGTCCATATGTGTATCCTCCACATGTTACCTCCCTTCGGGCAGGATGTGGCTTCCGCAGCGTCCCTCTCCCTGGAAAGGCACGCTTTCCCAGTGTTATCCAAGAGTTCCACTGTGTGGGTTAAAGGAACAACAGTGAACTCCCTCTACGCAGGTCTTCCGCCCCAGCCACTTGGGGGTCTGAGAGTCTTCCGTAGGGCGCTGGATGTGGCAGCAACCGATGGCGTCTTCCATGGGATCCCTAGCGTCGTCACGTCGACGTCACGTCGAACGTGAGCGACTGAAGGGGAACGTCTCGGTTACTAATGTAACCTCCGTTCCCGAAGGAGGGAACGGGAGACGTGACGTCCCGCTGCCACAGTTGCTGACCATCGCTGTACGGCCGACTCAATCTCGGCTCCTCAGCGAAAAACAATGAGTGCGGCGTCCGCTTCCTGTTTATACCCGCGCTGCGGGGCGGGGCGCGTGACGCGTTTCACGCACGCCAACGTTCATTGGCTTGTTCTTTAGATACTCGAAGTTGATAGGGCTCCCTGAAGTGATCCCCTAGCGTCGTCACGTCGACGTCACGTCTCCCGTTCCCTCCTTCGGGGAACGAGGGTTACATTAGTAACCGAGACGTTTTCCCTTTGAATTAAGTTTTTAATAAATATATATATATATATATTTGTCCTTAATATCTTAAATAATTTAGCTTATTAACTTGTATCTTGATTTAGGAAAAGTTTAGATATTCTGAATAATGAATCAGTTTATGTGTTTAGCTGTTGAAACTAACATAAGAAAAAAAGATTTTCTATGTATGATTCAAATCGTTTCAAAGTAAATCCATGTATCGTCAGCATTTTTTCAAGTGTGCTTGACCAGTTAAAAAGAGGCTTTTCTCTTAAACCGCATTAAACTGCACTCTTTGTCTCTAACATCACACTCGAGCACAACGCTGACACTGAGAAGGTCGATGTGAGTAAAAGCACGAGGACTGAGGGATGTGCTTTACAAAGCGATAACGGCAAAGACAGGCGATGGCCTCTTCATCCATCACACGAGACACTCTGACCTCCGTGACCCGCTGGCCTGATCATTATAAACATCACCTCATGAACACCAGAGAAATGTGAACGGGAAGCAGAAGAAAAACAGAAGAATGGCAAGAAAAGAAATATGTTATTTCAAGGTGTTTCCATGAAAAACAAGACATTCAGGGCTCCTGCTATTCCTCAGGCTAAACACATAAACTGATTCATTATTTTAAGATCAGATTTGTTGCTTTTGACCACTGAGGGACTGAAATATATGCTGTGGTCGGTAACTCGCTCCTTCCAAGTCAAGGACATTATTTTGTGCAACTCAACAAAACACACCTGTTGATACTGGCATCATGCACGAGTATTTGTTAACAGAAGTTTTGTTTTAGCTCACCTAACCTCTTGCCATTCGTTTGCATGGATAACGTGATCAATCCAGGCTATACCTATTTCCAAAAGATCCAACTTTGAACATAAACACGGATCTCCCTGTATTTTCAGAGCACTTCGGTGCCCCCTAGAGGAGGGGAGATGTTTGCACCCTACTTAGGTTTAAATTTGATCTTGCTTGTTGCTGAAGACTTTAGTTTTCACATTCTGATATAAATCCATAACTTTTTGTCCTTGCTGAAGATCGATTACACACTGATATATCAGTTCATGGGCTCATAAGCCGAGGTTGCTGAGTCCGGTCAAGCGTGTTGTCTCTCTAAAGAGAACTACTACTGCATTTTAATATCATATTTCTTTACGGTATGACAGCCAGAGTTTCTCAGCCAAAATATTCCCCGTTCTGTAAGAGAGAGGAAACATGTTGGAGCTTATAAATCTGAGTTGACATGCCACGAAAAATACCATGCTTTCTTTTATTTTTGTTTCCAACCAGAGCGAGATAAGCACAACCGAACACAAACGCATGGCGGGAATCGACTAACACTGTCACAAAGGTGAATTATGTTTCATAAAATCACTCTCGGCCTCAAACGTCTGAAATACATTTGATACTGCCACAGCAACTGCTTAGAAAACATGGTTTTGGTAAGACATCAGATAAAAAGGCACTCGCACAGCTGCGGGGGGGAAGGAGTTAGTGGTCGGGTAAGGTATGTCTGATAGAAAAGATAGCAACAAATGTAATTTCATATTCTGCTGATGGATTGTGGGCTACATCAGGGGGATCCGCGGTATAAAGGAGCATGTAGAACAGTTAATAAGCCACTAAACGCTAAGAGCTTTGAAACTCTTTGGCCCCATGAACAAATTAAAGTGTGTCTAATTGAATAATGAGTGACTGTGATGGACCAGTGCAAATGCAAAATTAAAACATTACAAGCTTACAGCATGTTACTGGAAAGCCCATGCCGGCCACTTTATTAGGTACACCTGTTCAACATCTAATCAGCCAATCACATTGCAGCAAATCAATGATTCCAGGCATGAAGAATGGTCAGAAAAGAGGAAATATCCAGTGAGCGCTGCTTTACTACTATGGTACGATGCATCGTTGAAGAAGTACACTAGCTAGTTTCCCGAAACCATATTGTCGCAAATTGGTCGTTCAAACACATTGGTTAATGATGTCACGCAGGTGGAGGAGTAATAACTACTTTTAATAAATCTGTTTGAGACCGGATTAATGCTAGATGTTTTGCTATAATTTATGAACATGGCATCTGAGGACTATTTTTCTCTGTTATTTTGCTTTATTTCCAGATCTAATCCTAGTCTCGTTCTTACACACTAGAGCTCGTTCGCACATGCGCACTCTTCAAAAACGACGCTTTAAATCTCATGACAAACTAAAAGACGTAAATGACATTTATATGCATTTTAAATTAAAGATATAGATTGTACTGAATGTCAGCTTGGATCAGGATTTATTGAGTCCACATGTCATGAAAACATGAAACTCTTCTTCTAACCGCAGGTCGAGAGCTTTGTTAAACACACAACTCTGCGATGCTGTTTGCGAATGTGCATTAGAACGATGGTTTCAGGAAACACAGACTCGCTGAACTGCTGATAACGACAGAACTCGCGACCGCAGTCGGCTAACGAAGCTTTCGGGAAACACACTCCGAATGGTTCAGCTGATAGAAAGGCAACATTAACTCAAATAAGCACTTGTTACAACCAAGGTCTGTCAATTTATAACCTTTTTTTAAAGAGGTCCTGTTAGGCCCTTTTACAAAGACTTGTTTTTGGGGTTTACTAGACTATGTTTGATCGTAAAAAAAAAAAAAACGCATTATTTTTCACATATTTTACATATATGTCTGGTTGAACACATCATTTTCGATGAAGCCCCTCCTTCCGCAATACAAAATGTGCTGTGATTGGTTAGCTGGCCCAGTGGGTTGTGACTTAGCGCTTAGCATCATAACCGCAAGCTGTACTCAGATGTAAAAATTAACGATGTTGTCCATTTCAAACCATTTCGAGCCCCATTCAGACCCTGACAATGTTAGCAAACAAGAGGATTGTGCAAACCGCACTCTTTATAACTTTCTCTGAACAGATTTCAAGCTCGGACTTTGCAATTACAGATTTCACAGTTGTATGTATTGTGTCATTTTCTTATACGATGTTATCCATATTTATTTATATTTGTCGGAAAACTATGGTTATACAAAAAATAATTGATCACAAAATCATGGATAATTTTCATAAGGGGTGGTGAACAGTCTTACAAAAGCAAGAGCGTACAAAAGCTCCAGTAAACACTACATCAATACTGTAATGTTAGTTAGCAGGCTAGCGGAGGCAACGCTTTGCCATTTAGTTTACATATAGCAACTACATAAAACTTATAATTGGAACGGTTAAAATCCTGACAAAATGAGAATGGCTTTCAGGAGAAGATTTTGTGCGAATAGCCTGCATTGTGTAAAATGTAACTAATATAACAAATCCCTAAGGTGTTCTATATAACTAATATCTAAAACTCATACTTAAGCATTTCCTAATGTTTCCTTAAGTTTTTACAGCTGTCGAACCAAAGGCCTCAAACCGCGAAATGAAACGTCCACATTAAGCGCATTTGCTCTTATTGAACCACTAAAATGAGTTTGTTTTTCACTGTGGCATGAAGGAATAATAATGATAAAATGAGGGAGTCGAGCCAAAGGTTTATCAGCTCTTACAGCAGAGTCCCGGACGCTCGTGTTCCTGCCAAAAAATGATGTTTTTTATATTAAGCTGAAGCGGCTACACAGATTTACAATCAAGACTAATGCTAAAGGCCTTAATGACCGTACAAATGTGTCTTTTACAATTCCACAGTGACCTTTGTTTCCGCCTTTATCTTTAATAAGAAGATGGAGAAGCACCTGTCAGACGCAATGCAGTGTTTGGGAAAGTTTCAGGATATATGGAGACTGATCAAGCATTTCTGAATAATGATCCTGAAAACAAAACGCAAGAATTAAAATGCTCATATTCCAACAGTCATCACCTTTCAGTGCATTTGTATTTTTATTATATTATATTATATTATATTATATTATATTATATTATATTATATATAATATTTTTTTCATGAAAATTAAGCAAATTTTCCTTCATATTCTTATAATGTTTTTTGCATCTGGACATTTTAATTCTCATTATTCTCACATTATGATTTTCATTAGACTCTCAGTAATGCAATGACCTTTTTTCAATTAAATCAGCCCAACATTAAAGCAAATATTAGCAAAAGTTCTAATATAATAAATGTATTAAAATTTAAATAATTCATTTTTTTTTCATATTTCACAAAAACGGTTGCAATGCAAAAAATAATATTATTTTAAAAAATATAAAAAAATATAAATATTTTAATGATAAACATTATTTATTTATTTTTGCTAAAGTATGAGGCAGACATGTTCATGAGATTTACCTTTTATTTATTCTGTTAATCTTATACATCAATAAACATGTTTCAGTTCTGATTCCCCTCTATAAATATATAAATATAAACATTGTGTCATAAATCATTAGCTAACAGCATTAATCACTGAAGAGAGGAGTGTGTGTGGGGTGTGTGTGTGTGTGTGTGTGTGTGTGTGTGTGTGTGTGTGTGTGTGTGTGTGTGTGTGTGTGTGTGTGTGTGTGTGTGTGTGTGTGTGTGTGTGGTGTGGTGTGTGTGCGTCGGTGGTGTGTGTGGTGTGTGTTGTGCGCCAGATTAATGCTTTTATTTGAGCTCAAATCAGCGTGTTTGAGGCTTCTGAAAGCAGGTCTAGGATGCTTTATTCGTTCTGAATGGCCTATTAGTGGCTTTTAATGTGTGTGTCTTTATGGCGATGTCTTCACGCAGTGGACTCGTCCTCCATGAATCAGTGCTGGGGCCAATTTCTCCATACATTCAGTGTGAGGAAGCCTCTTTAAGACACCAAATTAGAGCTCTAATGTGATCTTATTGATTTTCTCTCCTTTAATTTGTTCCTTATATATGGCCTGTGTTTCTTTGCAGTGAAAAAACGAGAAGGAGAACATCCGAATAACTTGAATATCATCTCAACTGTGACTGCTCACCTTTACAGAGATCTGGCTATGGAAGTATTTTAATTTCTTCTACATAAGTATTTAAAAACATTAATAAATAGATCGAATCAATCTATGATAAAAGATGAATCACAAACTTTGATTTGAAGCAGAGAAAGATTTGAAAATCGTACAAAAGTGTTAATGAAAGGCGAAGCGATGCAAATATTTGAATCAGATTTTGTTTATTTAAACAGGCTGTCATTTTAATGTATTAATTTATCAGAAAAACGGCAATATTTCATTTTTAACCCTATAAAGATACAGTTTCATATTAAAGCTACTTCATCGCATTATGATAAGCAAGTTTCTAAGGCCTGTAAATGATGAACATGATCTGATAAACCTGTCGCACACAATCTTCATGCCTTCTATCGTCTGCTTGATTTAGACTTTTTTTTTATTAAAGTCTTTTAGTATAATTGTACAAACGTCAGCTCGACTTCATGAGTCTTTACTCTGTCAAATCTGCACTGATTTTATCAAATAAACGTAAGAATAACTTTGATCGTGATATTTCAACTGGACTAAAGCAGCTTCGCTTTACTTGATTATCCATCATCATTTTATAGAAAAATCACGAGTATCAAATATGATCATCAGGCTTTTGAGGAAGGTTTATTTGTTCATCTCTCAATCATCATTGTATTGCATTATATTATATGTTTTAAAACTACAGAGCTTTGATCATAAAACTAAGTATTTAAATATCTACAAAGACATTTTATTGGCAGATATTGATATGCATTTTCTGTAAGTATCTTTATAAAGATATCATTAATTTACATTATAAGCCATCTGAAAATCTTACTTTTTGTCCACATCTGCAGCAATTTTTGCTCTGAATAAAATCAAGCTGTTTTTTTCCTCATATTCTCCCTATATGTTACTAAATTAGCCATAAAAGCCTGATGTATCATATATGAAATGTATAATTCATTTCGTCAATAGGTTTAATAAAGCATTCCTTTTAGAAAAATCAGACTATTATTTTAGATGTCAGTCTTTCCAGGGGAAAATAACTCATTTTCATTCCCGTCAGGTTAAATATGCCGTCTGAAGTCTCCAGGCTGCCGGTGGCATCCAGTCAGATAAATACGCTTATATTCTGCTGTAAACACACATCTGTGTGATTGAAAATGTTTAGTGCACACTTTATGAGGAGCACCTTGTTATGAAAGCAGATCTGCTTCATGTTCGGCGTGTTTGTACACACACGTCTGTTTGTTGGCTTGTTTGCATCAAACTCAGACCTGTTGTGTTCTGTCATGTCGGATTCTCGCTGAAAGCAAACACATCTGCTTAATTAAGCATGATTCACGCGGCCCGTGAATAAACAAGAGGTCAGAATTTCATGACGGATGGAAAACGTGTGTAGAAAAGCGTGAAGCGTCTCTGACTGCATGTTTACAGATGTTGGGATGCAGAAACAGCACATTACGACCCGCTCGGACTGAGGCCCTGTTTACACGAGAACGATTCCGGGTGAAAGTGTAAAAAATATTTGATCGGATGTGCCTTTCGTTTACACGGCGACGGCGTTTTGGGGCTTTAAAACTTAAAAAGTGAAACCACCCTACAGAGTGGAAATCTTAAAAACGCTCCACCGTCGCGTTCCCGTCTAAACGGTAAAAACGCAAATCTGCTCACAGTGACTCTCGTCGCGTACGCGTTTACGTCACAGGCATGCGCCAGTACAGGAAAATAACAACCAACATGTCGGATTATTTCCATACGTCGGACCCAAGGGGGTAATCCATCGACCGGAAGTTGAAGTCGGCCGGTGCCGCCATCTTGTAGCAGAACTTCACTTGCGTTAGCATTTCCATTGACTCCCATTCATTTTGGCGTCACTTTGACGGCCAATAACTTTACATCTGAGGCGTTTAAAGACTCAATTTGTCCATTATTTATTTCTAAAGAAACACGACAATGTATAAAGGGCTCCATTACCTTCTATGTTACATTATGCCCCCATAGAAACATTTTTTGTAAAAATAGGCTAACGATTGCGTCATAACCACTCGACTCTCTGTTGCGCTGTGCAGAAATGACCGTACAGACAGGAGGAGAAGCTCGCAGGCAATCGGGGGGACGTCCCGTCAAGGGAGAAGCCCATAGATAATGAGTCCATAAAAGCAACGGGACAAAATACTCCTGCTCACTCACGTCAGAGAACTCTTTGCTCAAGTTCCCCGTCTCTGCAAGATTAACGTTGGCATTTTTCGCGCACAGCTACTAGAAGATTTACGTCTGTCAGACGGGTTGCTCACGTCATCAAGCTTTGAGTCGGTTTGAGTCTGCGCGTCAGGAACGGAAGTGCTCAAAAATCACTAAAAATGGGCTTCAACTCTCTCAACGGAGTTCCAATGAGATGCTCTGTCCACTTCTTATACTGTCTATGGATTTCCCGAACCTAATCTTAAACTCGGCGCTTAGTGACTACGTCACGGCTCTCAGCCCGCCCTCTGTTCGTTGATCGGCCGGCTGTTTTCAGGCCTGAGGAAAACGGATAGATAGGCCGCTATCTCAGACTGAGTACAGAAGCGAAATGAAATTGAGCTGAAGTACGAAGTCTGATGTAGTCAGGCTATCAAGTTGCCCAAGCAGCTCTGATAAACATACAAGAGTCTTTTCTGCAGTTATACAAAATATTCTCAGACATTGGTGTTGTTGTACCTCGCCGCCAGGAGTGCATACTACATCCAATTTCACACACGTTTGCGTCACCGTATGCACGCGGATTTCCCAACCATAAACGCAGAATAAATAGTGATAACGCAACGCCACTTTTGCGTTTTCTCTTCAGATCGTTTCCGTGTAGTGCACGAGCTGATACACTGTTTCTGCAGGCCGGTCAGTGAATACACTGCTAAAGCGGGATTGAAGTGCCAGCTGCAGGCGTTTAGACATAATACTCACATGCCAGTCGGCCCGAGGTGACGGCGGGTTCACGGCTGATGCTGATTCCAGATCTGATGACAGGCTGTTAAACCGCTTCATTGTGGCCTTCGCTTTCTTCTCTGTGTTGAAACTGTGACACTAGGAAAATATACAAAACGTCACATCATGGGGAAAACCTTGAAGGCCTCAAGGTGTCTAAAATAAAGTATTCAAATAGCCAACAGGTAGTATGAATTTAGCTCAAACTGTTGAATATGGTGCTTGCAACGCCAAGGTTATGGGTTTGATTCCCAGGAGTGCATGAACTGATTAAATGTGTATCTTTATTGCAAAGTTGCTAGAATGAAAGTCTCTTCTCCTCAACAAGGCTGCATTTATTTAACCAAATATACAGTAAAAAGATGTGAAATATTATTAGGATTTAAAGTAGCTGTTTTCTATGTGAATATATATATTTATTTCTGTAATTAAAGCTGAATTTTCAGCATCATTACTCCAGTCTTCAGTGTCACATGATCCTTCAGAAATCACTATAATATGATGATTTGATGCTCAAGAAACATTTATATGTAAGCTTATTTCTGTCATATACAATTTTAAAAGATAATTGTGACTTTTTATCTCATACTTTACATCTCACAATACTGACTTCATTTCTCAGATTTGCAAGATATAAAGTCAGAATTGCGAGATAAAAAGTCTCAATTACCTTTTTTATTACGTGGCTGAAACAAGCCTCCATACATTTATGATTATTATCATTGTTGAAAACAGTTTAAACCCTTATAAATTTAAGGATTTTTTGATAAATAGAAAGTTAAAAACAACATCATGTATTTGAAATAGAATCTTCTGTAACATTATAAATGCCTTTACTGTCACTTTTGATAAATTGAATGCATCCCTGCTAAATAAAAGTATTAATTTCATTTCCCAAACCCTCAAATGCAAACACGCATGGACTGCAATAAATAACCATTTTATCAAATGAAGTCACCTTTGAATATTGCTGATATCTGATGTGTTGGCTTGGTGTTTAGTGACATTTTCACTCAAGTGATTTTCCCTTGAGAAGGACACGCGTACAGGGCTGCAAGTTTTCGGCTGAAATCAGGCCAGAATGTCCCGTGTCCGTGACCCGTCGTGACAGGATTGCTGACCCGAACCCCAGCAGTGCTGATGCTTTCATCCTCACAGAGAAAAACAGCTTAGACACTAGCAGAGCTTAGCGCAGTGTGACACTTTAGATACCAACAGCACTTTCTGAATGAATAAGGAGCGAATGGAAAGGCAAGCAGTCCTTCTCGCATGAAACATCAATAAACTGCAGTATATGCCAGATGGCGCTGACCTTGGAGGACCTTCGTGGTTTGGCCCTCTTTTGGGAGAATATTTCACGTTAAACCAATGAAGGCAAACATTTTAATGCACTGAATAAATCAAAGGCAAATCAAAGAGTTCGGGTAATAAAATCATCACAATCATTCGTCTTCTACTCAAAGCTGCAACATGTACGGCTTTAAAGACACAATTGTTGTGCTTTAATAAATGTATTAAAAACTTGAAAGGGATGTGGATAAAAAATAAAAAAGCCAATTGAAATAAGAAACAAAATGCTGTCTTACGTCAGCAGCGTCACTGTGGACTTGTGAACACGGATTGACAACAGAACCGGAAGAGAATACAATGCAGAATAAAGTCACAGTTTTTGTTAATTTTGGAACAAAATGTATCTTCGATGCTTAAAAAAATTCTAACTAAGCCACTTATGTCACATGGACTACTTTGATGAATTATTCTGTATTAGCTTTCTGGACAAGGACAGTAAACCGCATGTTCAATGGAGGGACAAAAAAACTCTCGGACTAAATCGAAAATATCTTAAACTGTGTTCCGAAGATGAACGGAGGTCGTACGGGCTTGGAACGACATGAGGGTGAGTCATAAATGACATAATTTTCATTTTTGGGTGAATTAACCCTTTAAGTTTCGACTGTAGACGCTTGGGTGGTGACTCGGCGCCCCAGACAAATTTACTTACGAAAATAATTAGGTTCCAGGTACGTAATTAGGGTTAGGAATAAATCTACTACACGTTTCTTCTTCTTCATCTTCTTCACGCGGACAGATACGGTAAACACTGCTAACGATGTTGGTGGTCCACCGTCACTACCGTCTCTGCCACTGGCGATACAGGAACATGTGTTTTCCTCATCATGCAGATTAAGGTGTTTGGCTGTTTGTTATTTATTTGTTTTCAATCTCCTGCAGTTGTTATCTGATATTGTTGTGTCAATTATAATGTGGGATTGGCAATGAAATGCTGGGATTGAAAGAACACTTTCAGCTGGAATCCACAAAGCAGATGCTGATCTGTGACCGGGAGGATTCATTTTATTTAACTGAGCAGCGTTTTAATTAAATTATGGCATCAGAATTAAATCATGGCAGAGTTGGGCAAAATTCAGAATTTAAAAAACGGTTCTCGATTCAGTTACAGAACACAATCATTCAATTAGTTGAATATCTGCGACATGAATATGATTACATTATTCATTTTATGTTTTCTTTAATATATAAATATGAAAATTATGCCTATTTCTTCCTTGATATGCAGACTGCATTTTGTCTCCGATTTGTGTTGCTTCTCTAAATACTAAATTCAGTATTTTTAGATAAATTAAGAACAGTTTTTAAGTTTGCCATGCAGCACCACAATGTTTTCAGATAGCTTTATAGATTTTTATATATTAAATTGAATGAAATTACAAAAACACAAAATGATAAATCATAATAAATAAAACAAAATACCGTGTGTGTGTGTGTGTGTGTGTGTGTGTGTGTGTGTGTGTGTGTGTGTGTGTGTGTGTGTGTGTGTGTGTGTGTGTGTGTGTGTGTGTGTGTGTGTGTGTGTGTGTGTGTGTGTGTGTGTGTGTGTGTGTGTGTCTGTGTTTTGTTTTTGTTTTTAGGAGCTTTTTCAAATTCAAATCCATTTTGCAATCAATTTCGAGAAACATTTTGAAATCACAGTAAGTAAACCAAAAATGTAGTTTGACTCCAGGAGAAGCCATCTGTAAAATGATAGCAATTTAGCGCTTGTTTTGATTCCCTTCTCTCACAGCTAGACTCATATCAAGATACTATTTCAAGAACACTTTGTAAATGTCATGGAGGCAGAGCTCCTGTTATCTGGAGGTCTTGGCACACATTCAACGTTAAAACTGCATTTTCCTGGTTCCTCAATGCGGGCATTTGGCACACGGAGACGAGGGACGTCACGCAGTTTGAGAACAGCTGTAAAATATGTGCTGGGGATGGAGACAGAGCGTCTTCAGTTTGTCATGATAAATGGATCTTATGTGTGGAACCCAAACCGGGTCACAGACCCCCGTCTGACACCAGCTCGTTCACATGCTGCCTTAGAAAAGCACAAATATTATTGCACTAATTAGATCTTACAGGCTCAATCAGTAGAATGTTGATTTTGGACAGACACGAATATCACAATGTCTACGGCCTTCTCGTCTCTGATAACACATCCTGCTTTAAATGGAGACCTGAACACAGTTTTTAAAGCCATTAGAAAAGTTCAAGCTGCCAAAAACACAATCTGTGAGATAACAGCAAGAATCCAACTGTGAAAAACAGCAACTCATCACTGGAGACGTCAGAGCTGAAAGAAGATCTGAACGTTTCACAATATGGGAATAATTAAGAAACTCCTCACATTCTGAGGGTTGTTGGTTTTTCCTGCACAATTTAAAGTTCAGCCAAAAATGAAAAGTGTTATCATTTACTCACCTTCATGTTCTTTCACACCCACGGTATGACTGTCTGCACTGTACAGAAAAGAAAACAAACATTATTTTAGTGTTTGTAGAAGTCATGCGGGTTTAGAGAGACATGAGGATGATGAGTAAATAATGACACAATCTAAATTTGGAGGTGAACAAACCTTTAATTGGCTCTTTTTCTATTCACATGGAGATTTTGAGGATGACTAAGAAGCAACAATGAGTGCTCAAGTACGTTATATTAATAAATACTAATGAATTCAATATTTATTTCAGGAAATATTAATATTAGAAAAAATATAAAATAAATGTTATATAGCCTATATTTACACATATATGATGCCATAAAACAATACTTCAAATATACTCTTGCTCTCTCTCTCTCTCTCTCTCTCTCTCTCTCCTCTCTCTCTCTCTCTCTCTCTCTCTCTCTCTCTCTCTCTCTCTCTCTCTCCTCTCTCTCTCTCCCTCTCTCTCTCTCCTCTCTCTCTCTCTTTCTCTCTACCTCTCTCTTTCTCTCTCTCTACCTCTCTCTCTCTCTCTCTACTCTCCTCTCCCTGCCTCTCTATCTCTCTCTACCTCTCTCTTTCTCTCATTTGCAATTTTCTCTTTCTCTCATCTGCATTTGCATTAAAGTGATGTTTCAGTGTGGACGAGCAATATTTGTCGTTTTTTTAACACTTTTTATTTGTGTTTGTAGTTCTAATTGAATCCCATGGCTTGTGGGAAATATGATCTGCTCGAGATCTGCACTTTAAATTTCCACCGGAAATAATAAAGCATCCGGTTCTCCCGGCTCTACTGTCGTGCGGCTCGCGTCCGGTTAGACTCGGCGTCAGTGAAGCTCTCAGCATCCGTTCACACACCAGCGTAATGAGACGACTAGAGCCTGTAATCACGACTGATGTGTTCAGACGAGAGCGTCGGGTTCAACTCATCAATATCCTGGAGAATTTCCTATCGGGTTCCTCAGAGTCCAGCATCGGGTTTCAACTGAAATCTAGTTTATGTGTCCAGAGAGGACATGAAACGCTCGAAATATGACCCACATCTATCACAAAGAAGAATTTAAGGAAATTAAGAAAGAGCTATGTGCAATGTTCAGGCTTCTCGGGCAAATGTAGGATATCCGATCCCCTGATATCCATAAGAGACGAGGAGATGTTTGGGAGAGTCCACGGTCCGGGACGCCTGCACATCATCATCATGGAGATTTCACTCAGGAGAACCAAGAAAGCTCGTATCTGGTGACCAAATGAAGACTGATAGCTGTGTGTAAGTCAGAATTCATCAACATAATTTCATTTATTTCCATTTCCTCCGATGGAGGAACACATATGATGTGTTTGTACTGTCATTACGAAGCAGAAACCATATCGGCTTTAAGCACCGCTGCTCATGGCATTCGAGAGGGAAAAACACATGACAAATGAAATGTGATTCCTCACTGGACTGTAGAGATAAGAAAAGCCAATAAGAGCCCGCGCTCCTGAAAGGCCCCCGGTGACATGTGCGGTACTGAGGATTTGGTTGGTGGAGTTTGTGATTGACGTCCACTATTCGGCCCCCGGGAAGAAAGAGCCGAGTATAACGATATCGTGTTTAGCCTTCAGCCGCCACAATATCCTCCTCAGCGAGAGCATCTGATCAGGTGTCACCTGTGAGGAGAACACTGCTATACTCTCACTACAGAAGATAACCGTATTAACATCAGCTGTGCATCGTTCACAATCAAAAAAGTCAGAAATCAGAAAGTCCTGCAGTTAAATGGACTGGGAGCACAATTACAATACGAATATGAATGCAAGTAGTAGAAAAGTAAAGTTTTTCAAGACAAGCCTTACATGTTGACAATATTTAATCTGAAAGTTTAAAGTTTTAAACATGGACCAATGGATGGATGGACTGGTTAAAGGATGGATGGATGGATGGATGGATGGATGGATGGATGTGGATGGATGGATGGATGGATGGATGGAGGGATGCTGGTAATACCACCATTAAAATAATAAACATGTATACCAGACAGACACTGATTTAAAATTAAAAGAACAATTATTTAAAAATAATAAATAAATAAATGGATAAATGTAAGAAAGGATGGATGGATTGATTGATTAAAGGATGGATGTATGGATGTAAGAAATGATGGATGGATGGATATGGATAGATAGACAGACAGATTAAAGGATGGATGGATAGGCGGATAGATGGACGGACAGATGGATGGATGGATGGATGGATGGATGGATGGATGAATGAAAGAAAGGATGGATGGATGGACATATTGAAGGTTGGATGGATGAATGGATAGATGGACAGATTAAAGGATGGATGGATGGATGGACATATTAAAGGATGGATGGATGGATGAAAGGATGGATGGATAGATGGCTAGATTAAAGGATAGATGGACGGATGAAAGGATGGATGATGGATGGATGGATGGACGGACAGATTAAAGGATGGATGGATACATGGACATATTAAAGGATAGATGGATAGGTGGACGGACAGATTAAAGGATGGATGGATGATGGATGGATGGATGAATGGATAGATGGACAGATTAAAGGATATGGATGGATGAAAGGATGGATGGATATGGATGGATGGATGGATGGATGGATGGATGGATGGATGGATGGATGGATTGACAGATTAAAGGATAGATGGACAGATGAAGAGGATGGATGGATGGATGATGGATGGATGGATGGATGGATGGATGGATGTATGGATGGATGGATGGATGGATAGATGGACAGATTAAAGGATAGATGGACGGATGAAAGGATGGATGGACCCGATGAAAGGATGGATGGATGGATAGGATGGACAGATTAAAGGATAGATGGATGGATGAAAGGATGAAAGGATGGATGGATAGATGGACAGATTAAAGGATGGATGGATGGATGAATGGATAGATGGACAGATTAAAGGATAGATGGACGGATGAAAGGATGGATGGATAGATGGGTGGATGTACAGATTAAAGGATGGATGGATGGATCTCACCAACCCAAAAAATATATATACTTTTGACAGAAGCTTTTATCCACAGTGCATTAAAACTATAAAGTTTTTGTCTACATTTGTGACTTTTGCTGTTTCTTGCATCATGTTTCAACAGTTAAAGCACTGCATTTCAAAACGCCATGATACTGTCACTGTACAAAGCCGAAAAACATGGCATTTCAGGTCTACAAAAACAAGGTTCCTCAAGAAGTCCTGAACTGAGCACTGAGAACATTCAGCAACACACGATGAAAATCATTTTAATTCTCTCGTTTAAACTAATGGCCTCCCAGCGGATCCGGGCCTCAAACTCAGGACAGAGAACAGAGACACTGCTGAGAAACCTTTGGACGTTTCTGATAGCTCTATCCAACACACACTTCTAAAATCACTTTTTTTGGAAACACTCCTGCCAGTTTCTCTAACCCGAGTCCAACTCAAGCGTCAGTCTGCTGGGAATGACTGTCATTTTCTCTCAACAAAATGGGATTTGGCCGAGCGGCTGCACAGATCCGTCTCACTGAGGAACTTTAATGTTACACCGCGACTCTCCACTCGAAATGTCACAGAAATCATCATCAACAATCCTCTGCAGAGAGGAGAGAGAGAGGGGGGGGGGGGGTGAGAGAGAGAGATAGATTGGGGGGAGAGAGAGATAGATGGGGGGGAGAGAGAGATAGAGGGGGAGAGAGAAAGAGAGAGAGGAGAGAGAGTGGAGAGAGAGAGAGAGAGAGAGAGAGAGAGAGAGAGAGAGAGAGAGAGAGAAGAGAGAGAGAGAGAGAGAGAGGAGAGAGAGAGAGAGAGAGAGAGAGAGAGAGAGGTCTAAAACTGACCTGGCCAGATTCCAATATCTCCATCCAAATCCCTGATCTTTATAATGTCATACATTTCAGTGGAAAACAAGTGTCAGAGAAAGCGGCATCACTCATGTGGCAGCGAGCAACTCTCCCATTAACCCAGTCCCACACCAGTTCTTCACCCCATTTCCTCACCCCAGTCCTTCACCCCATTCCTCACCCCAGTCCCCTTCACCCCAGTCCCTAACCCCAGTCCCTCACCCAGTCCCTAACCCCAGTCCCTCACCCAGTCCCTCACCCCGTCCTTCACCCCAGTCCCTCCCCCAGTCCCTCCCCAGTCCCTCGCCCCAGTCCCTCCCCAGTCCCTCGCCCCAGTCCCTAGCCCCGGTCCCTCCCCCAGTCCCTCACCCCAGTCCCTCACCCCAGTCCCTCACCCCAGTCCCTCACCCAGTCCCTCACCCCAGTCCCTCACCCAGTCCCTCACCCAGTCCCTCACCCCGGTCCCTTACCCCAGTCCCTCACCCCGGTCCCTCACCCCGGTCCCTCACCCCGGTCCTTCACCCCAGTCCCTCACCCCAGTCCCTCACCCCAGTCCCTACACCCCAGTCCCTCACCCCAGTCCCTCACCACCCCAGTCCCTCACCCCAGTCCCTCACCCCGGTCCCTCACCCCGTCCCTCACCCCAGGCCCTCACCCCGGTCCCTCACCCCAGTCCCTCACCCCAGTCCCTCACCCAGTCCCTCACCCCGTCCCTCACCCCAGTCCCTCACCCCAGTCCCCTCACCCCCAGTCCCTCACCCCAGTCCCTCCACCCACAGTCCTCCCCCAGTCCCTCACCCAGTCCCTCCCCCAGTCCCTCACCCAGTCCCTCACCCCAGTCCCTCACCCCAGTCCCTCACCCCGGTCCTTCACCCCAGTCCCTCACCCCAGTCCCTCACCCCAGTCCCTCACACCCCAGTCCCTCACCCCAGTCCCTCACCCCAGTCCCTCACACCAGTCCCTCACCCAGTCCCTCACCCCGTCCCTTATCCCCAGTCCCTCACTCCCCGTCCCTCACCCCGGTCCCTCACCCCGGTCCTTCACCCCAGTCCCTCACCCAGTCCCTCACCCCGTCCCTACCCACCCACCAGTCCCTCACCCCAGTCCCTCACCCCCTAGTCCCTCACCCCAGTCCCTCACCCCAGTCCCTCACCCCGGTCCCTCACCCCAGTCCCTCACCCAGTCCCTCACCCAGTCCCTCACCTCCTCCTCCCCCACCCCAGTCCCTCACCCCAGTCCCTCACCCCAGTCCTCACCCCAGTCCCTCCACCCAGTCCCCTCACCCCCGGTCCCTCACCCCGGTCCCTCACCCGCCCCTCACCCCGGTCCCTCACCCCGTCCCTCACCCCAGTCCTCACCCAGTCCCTCACCCAGTCCCTCACCATCCCACCGTCCCTCACCCAGTCCCTCACCCCAGTCCCTCACCCAGTCCCTCACCCAGTCCCTCACCCACCGTCCCTCACCCCGTCCTCCCCCATCCCTCAACCCCAGTCCCTCACCCAGTCCCTCACCCCAGTCCCTCACCCAGTCCCTCACCCCCGTCCCTCCAGCCTCCGGTCCCTCGCCCCGGTCCCTCGCCACGGTCCCTCGCCCCGGTCCCTCGCCCCCATCTCCCTCAACCCCAGTCCCTCAACCCAGTCCCTCACCCCAGTCCCTCACCCAGTCCCTCACCCAGTCCCTCCCCCGTCCCTCGCCCCCCCACTCCCTCAACCCAGTCCCTCACCCCAGTCCCTCACCCCAGTCCCTCACCCAGTCCCTCACCCAGTCCCTCGCCCCAGTCCCTCACCCAGTCCCTCACCCAGTCCCTCGCCCCAGTCCCTCGCCCCAGTCCCTCACCCCACTCCCTCACCCCAGTCCCTCCCCAGTCCCTCACCCCGTCCCTCGCCCCAGTCCCTCACCCCAGTCCCTCACCCAGTCCCTCGCCCCAGTCCGTCGCCCCAGTCCCTCACCCCAGTCCCTCACCCAGTCCCTCACCCAGTCCCTCACCCAGTCCCTCGCCCCAGTCCCTCGCCCCAGTCCCTCGCCCCCGTCCCTCGCCCCTGTCCCTCGCCCCAGTCCCTTACCCAGTCCCTCACCCCAGTCCACCTTATCCCCAAGTCCCTCACCCAGTCCCTCACCCAGTCCCTCACCCAGTCCCTCACCCAGTCCCCACCCATCCTCACCCCAGTCCCTCACCCCAGTCCCTCACCCCAGTCCCTCACCCCAGTCCTTCCAGTCTAGCTCTGCTTCATTCTCCAGCTGCACAAGAGTAAGTACACAATTTCAATTGGCATGGCAGAGCACAGACACATCTCTATTATACCTCGCTGAAATTGGCCTCTTTCTGACAGACGTGTGGGGTGTGTGTGTGTGTGTGTGTGTGTGTGTGTGTGTGTGTGTGGTGTGTGTGTGTGTGTGTGTGTGTGTGTGTTGTGTGTGTGTGTGTGTGTGTGTGTGTGTGTGTGTGTGTGTGGGGTGTGTGTGTGTGTGTGTGTGTGTGTAAGAACAGGAATCATTTCACAGCACAGAGTAACTTAACTTTCCGTGTAATGTTTTTCCTCAGGAGTGAGAAAATGCTTTTTCATGCGATTCCCTTCAGATGTGAGTCAAATAACAGATACAGGAGGATCCCAGATCTATATTATTACAGAAATATATATTCTTAGAGCGTTTTGCAAAGGTTTTGAAAATGTTATGTTCTCTGAAGGTTCAAAGCATCCAGTTTTTGAATGTTTGTCTAGTTGCGAATATTAAAGGAACATTATATTTATCATTTTACAAACATTATAGGAATGTCACTTTTAAGTGTTCTCTGAAAGTTCAGAAACAAGTAGTAACATCTCAACAATGTTTGACAATCGATACTTATTACAGTAATTTCAATAACTGGGTAATAACTATGTACAGAACTAACCCTGAACGACCCCTAAACCTGACCTTAACTCTGAAGTACCCAGTGTTTTCTAAGGTAAGTGCTGTAAGTGCATGTGCTGTAAAATAAAGTAAATGTAAAAACATTTATTTTTTGTTTCTTTGTTTTTGTGCTTATGTTTTGAGAACATTATTAATGACAAATAACTCTGAACAAGCGTTCTATTCACATTAGGCCTACTATAAGAACGTTTGTTCATAACTTTGAGAGAAGCTCTTTTACCCGGAATCAGTCATTCTGATCGGTTTACATACATTTCAATAGAATACATCCATCATTCATCCATCTGTCCATCCTTTCATCCATCCATCCATCCATCCAATACATCCATCATTTATCTATCATCATCCATCCATCCATCATTTATCCACCAGTCTTCCATCCATCCATCATCCATCATCCATCCATCCATCCATCCATCCATCCATCCATCCATCCATCCATCCATCCATCCATCAGTCCATCCATCATCCATCCATCCATCCATCCATCCATCATCCATCCATCCATCCATCCATCCATCATCCATCATCCATCATCCATCATCCATCATCTATCCATCATCCATCTATCATCCATCCATACATCCATCCATCATCCATCCATCCATCCATCCATCCATCATCCAACTATCTATCATCCATCCATCATCCAACTATCTATCATTCATCTATCCATCAGTCCAACCATCATCCATCCATCCATCCATCATCCATCCATACATCCATCATCCATCCATCCATCCATCCATCATCCATCCATCCATCCATCATCCATCTATCCATCATCCATCATCTATCCATCATCCATCCAATCCATCATCCATCCATCATCCATCCATCCATCCATCATCCATCCATCCATCCATCATTCATCCATCCATCCATCCATCCATCCATCATCCAACTATCTATCATCCATCCATCCATCCCATCCATCCATCCATCATCCATCTATCATCCATCCATCCATCATCCATCCATCCATCATCCATCCATCCATCCATCCACCATCCATCATCCAACTATCTATCATCCATCCATCCATCCATCCATCATCCATCTATCCATCATCCATCCATCCATCCATCCATCATCTATCCATCCATCATCCATCTATCCATCATCCATCCATCCATCCATCCATCCATCATCTATCCATCCATCCATCCATCCTTCCATCCATCCATCACCCATCAGTCCATCCATCCATCCATCCATCCATCCATCCATCAGTCCATCCATCCTTCCATCAAAAGATTACAAATGAAATGCATTAATTTCACATTATTTATTTATTAATTAAAAAATTAATTTGAGACATTCTCTCTTGCTCTAATGACAAAAGCACTATGAGTCCCTTAAACATTACACTGTTTAAAGTTCTGCTGTTTGAGCCCAAAGAAAACAATTACACATTAAACTGTTCGCTGGCAAACGCACACAGCATGTTCTGGAAAAACGATTACAGGCCATCTGTAATATTCATAATTAGTTCCAAACAGAAATGAATCAGTTTGCCCAGCATTGTAAGCAACCGAAATAAACTGAATGATGGCACACCAGACTGTAAAAAATATGGACAAAGCGTCTGTGACGTCACCCATAGACTTTCTGAAGAACGGTTTTGAGGCCGTTTATGGGCGTATGGGCGGCGCCATCTTGGAAAATCTTTCCAGAAAGGATACAGAGGTGGTGTGATGTGTTGGGTCAGATCATGGCCGAGACGTCACATTTCAGGAATTCCACTCGGCGCAGCCCGTTATCAGCTGTCAATCAAGCTGTCAATCAAAGTTAACCACGCCCTTATTTGTCATACATTTTATATCTAAATACGATCTAAACTAACAAGTTAGAAAGAAATTCACCCCCCCCCCCCCCCCCCCCACACACAGTTGTCAGGCACTCGGAACCTATCGAAAAATACAATAAAAGTCCATGTGACCAATCTGTAAAAACATGAGTTTATGCTGTGAAAACGGACATTTTAACATGGGGGTCTATGGACATTTTCTCCGTTTTGGGACCGGCCCCTAGTGGATATTACATGTATTGCAGTTTTTCGCACTTCCGGGTAGGCTTTATTTTTCAGATTAGAATATTGCCGCTTGTGGCACACATGAATCACTGCGTCATCTTCAGTAACATCACTGAAATCACTGATCAGAGGTAAACGAATGATTCATACAATAGCTCAGAAACGAAGGGCGGAGAACATTTAATGATTCGTGCCGTTGGTGTAAATAAAGTCTTAGTGTCTCCATCTCTGTCAGACTCATCTCAATCAATAGCCATGATTCATGAGTCTGCCAGATCAAATACATACACACATACATTACGGCTTTGCTCTGCTGATTTGTGCGAGCATGTTTACTGTGATAATCAGTGTAAATCAACCGGACGTGCCGTCAAACAGCCAAGAGCTCGTGAAGACACAGATTTTTCAGTATGAGGTTTTGTTTCAGATGGTGAGATCTTAAACCTTCATGGATCTTATTTAGGATAAACACATGCTGTTTTCAAGGGGTCACATACTTTTATTCGACAACGACGCAGTCAATTGATCAAAAGTGAATAATAATGTTACAAAAGATTTCCTGCTGTTCTTTTGAACTCTCTATTCATCAAAAAATCATGAAAAATGTAATGTAGCACAATTTCCACAAACATCTCAACTGGTTTAATATTGATAATAATCATAAATGTTTCTTGAGCATCAAATCATCATATTATAGTGATTTCTGAAGGATCATGTGACACTGAAGACTGGAGTAATGATGCTGAAAATTCACAGGAATAAATTACACTTTACTATATATTCACATAGAAAACAGCTGATTTACATTATAATAATATTTTACGGTATTTTTGATCAAATAAATGCAGCCTTCTTTCAAACACATAAAAAAAATCTTACCAGCATCAAACTTTGCAATGATAGTGCAGATGAATAGATTTAAAACAGAAACATAACAGTACGTTGGCAAGCGAACATAATGATTTTCAGCGTCTCATCCATTTCTGTGACAGGAATCCTCTAAATGATTCGCTCGTGTTTTTCAGTATGTGAGATCTTCAACAGAACGCCATGTGACGGTTTTATCAAGTGATCGTAGATCAACAACGCAAGAATGTAATCTTTGCACAAAGATACAGCCATTAATTCTTATAAAATGCTTTTCCAACAAAAACTGTCATGGGAAAGACAAAGAGATTCACTTTCACTTGGCTTTGTATTCAAATGAAAATATATGCTGTTCCCAGAGCTGTGTTAAACGATTACGTGCCTCGTCCATATTAACACAAGCCTGTCTTCGCTGCGTGACGGTGGTCCAGGAGACGCGTCACAGGTCAAAGGTCACGGCAAAACCAGAAGAGCACAACATCTGCCAGACACATCCGAGAGAAATCCCCCGGGACACAAACGTCCATCGGCACACTGAAAAATCCCCGGGAAAAGACCTCGCGCTCACTCGCTCACTGCCACCGTGACAAGCTGACCTCTGACCCCGAGAACGACCCACCCGTGACGCCCTGAAGCCAACCGTAAAGATAAACGCAAACACACCCAGCATAAACACATCCAGACTTCCCGTAAATAGAGCATTGAGACATTCTTTCTCTTCCAGATGTGTTGAGAAGTTATAGATGTAATGCAATCTGTACAGCAAACCCCGTTTGTGTCATTAAACACACATATATGCTGTTTTACACGCCAAAACAATCATATAGTCCTGTGCTTTGAGCTTCATATCCGTCTGGATCGGGAACGTGAAAGGGTAACGCTTTATATTACGAGCCGCAAACATCTGTAAAGCGAAATTACGGTACGTTTCTGTAATTATAGTACCTCCGTGTAGGTATAAGGGAACAATATGGTAAGTTTGGGGTAATAAAGGGGTACAACCAGATAAACAAGCAAATTATTTATAATGTAATTATTTTAAAAAACAAAACTGTAATTTTTACGGTAAAAAAACGATAGCTGTGGTTGCCAGAACTTTACCGTCAAAAATACGGTAGCAACATTATTGGTTTTACAGACTTAATTTAAAATTTACAGTAATAAACCATATTTCATTATCTGATATAATGTTAATTTACCGATCTATTGAAGCATTAATATCTGTTTTGTAACATTGTAATACACTGATAACATCCAATCACAACAGTGATGAGAGTCACATGATCAATCAAAGCTCATAACATGCAGCTCTTCCACTTTAAAAGTAATACTAATATATAGAAGCTGCACAGTCATTCACACAAACACTAAACACCATCATGGTAACACACATGAAACTTAAAACATGCAATAAACATTAATTTAACAACATTAAATGTAACATAAAACCCTAATGTACATAACTGATTAGAAAAAAAAACTAAGAAAACTGAGGAAACATAGTTATTTCAACAAAAATACATAAAATGTGAAGTGTCACGCAGGGAATTGTGGGAATGTCAATTTACGGTTTTTCACTGTAAATTATACAATGAGTTTTTCTTTTTCACTTTCAAAATCTGTTATTTTACAGTAAAATTACATTAAATGTACCATTAGATCTATCACAGTTATTTACCGTATATAGTACGGAAACTTTCTGTTAACCAATTAACAGTTTTGCACTGTAGCATTTTTACCGTTAAAATCACGATTATTTTTACACGTCTGCTGTATATAAAAGTTTTAATCACATTTCTGGCAAAATATGTCTTGTGCAATGTATTTACAGGGTAATTTTGACATCTGTGGGTTGTAAACAGGTTATAAATTAAACGTATATGTAAATAATTTGCTTGTATCTTGTACCCCTTTATTACCCAAAACTTACCATATTGTTCCCTTATACCTAAGTACACTATAATTACAGAAATGTACACCGTAATTTCGGTTTACATTCGCAGATGTTTGCGGGTCGTAATATAAAGTGTTACCCGTGAAAGTTATTTTCCAGCAGATTAATCAACAGTGAAGCATTTCTCACAGATGATACATCAGTGCTTGTTTACGCAGACGTGTACCTCTCTCACGTCTCTTTGTGCTTAATTAACCAGTGGCATTTTCACTTTCATTAGGAATATAATTATCTGTCAGTTCGACTTGGCAATGTGGGAGATATTAAGATATTAAGACAATTATAAAAGTCATCATTCATAGTAATTATTCAGTTAAACTTCACAATCTCAATAACTGAATATTCGAATGTCACATGTTTGAAGCATCTACATCTATTTTAGTTTTATGTGGGTAATTTATGTATGCTTATGAAAGATTATTTAGCAAAATCATGATTTTAGGTTCAAGTTTATATGAATGTACAGTACACTGGGTTCAAAGGTTTGGGGTCGGTAAGATTTTTTTATGTTTTTTAAATAAATATTTTCTTCTCGCACCAAGGCTGCGTTTATTTAATCAAAAATATACTGTAAAAATGTTACAACATGTTTGATAAATAGAACTTGGCTTATCTCTGATCAATAGAACTTTGGCTTATCTTTGATAAATAGAACTTTGGCTTATCTTTGATAAATAGAACTTTCAAAAGAACAGCATTTATTTGAAATAGAATCTTTTTGTGACATCATAAATGCAAGTGCACAAACATCTAATCTCTCTTTAAATCACTTTACAGAGACTTGCATGACTTTCAAAAGTCTAGATTTTTAAAGACATGGTTTGTCGAGCCAAGAGTTGACGACTTTCCTTTTATAGTTTTCTTTGCTGATCCATCCTCGATAATATTTATTTGGCAACACTTCACAATAAGGTTCATTAGTTAACATTAGTTAATGTATTAAAAGGATAATTCCGGTATTTAGCACTTAGTGTGTTTTGGATGAGCTATAGTGGTGGACACAGAAATGTTGACGATGGGTCCTGTCTCGACTTTTTGGCTCTTTTAGAATCGCCTCTGAGCGCTTCAGAGTGGCTGTCTATGGGCATGCACAAACATGTGCTTAAAACAACCCTTAACCTTCGTTTTCAAAAATGTGCAACTCACCGAGTGGTTAGTGGTGTTCGTTGATGATCCAAAACAAGTAGCGTAGCGAAATACAGTTTCTGTCGTGTTTTATTTGGCATTTTGTAAAATCGCACTGATGTCTGTTGGAGGACTCATTGCAATAACTCGTGCAATAAAACACGACAGAAACTGTATTTCGCTACTTGTTTGTAATCATCAACGAACACCACTAACCACTCGGTGAGTGTCACAGTTTTGAAAACGAACGTTAAGGGTTATTTTAAGCACATGTTTGTGCATGCCCATAGACAGCCACTCTGAAGCGCTCAGAGACGATTCTAAAATAGTTAAAAAGTCGAGACAGGACCCATCGCCAACATTTCTGTGTACTAGAAAATAGACTCAAAGTGCTAAATACTGGAATTATCCTTTAACATGAATAAGCAGAACATTTTTTGAAGTATTTGTTAATCTTTGTTAATAAAAAATCCAGCTGTTCATTGTTTGTTCATGTTAGTTACAGTGCATTAAGTTAACAAATAAAACCTTTGATTTAAATAACGTATTAGTAAACGTTGAAATTGATATTAACTAAGATTATTAAATGCTGAAGAAAAATGGTTCATTAGTTCATGTTAACTAATGAACCTTATTGTAAAGTGTTACCAATCATTTAAACCTCATCTCACATTTGCAGTGAAACTCGAAGATATTAATTGTTTGTCAAAGTGTGAAACCTGTTTCTGTTGTGTGTTTTTTTGCATGCGATTGTTCCAAGTGGCACTTTGTCAAGTCATTTCTCACTTTAGTCAAACCCAGATCCTCTTAATCTGTCGGGGCACACACACACACACACACACACACACACACACCTTGCACTGACACCAATGAGCAATAGCAGAACATCAAACTTCAATGTGCATTAGCAATGAAAGGAGGACGTTTGGATTAAACAGGTTTTAAATATGCATATTTCTCTCATCATTAGAACAGCTTGATGCTGATGTTTGCATATGAGGGATTAGATCTGAGTCCGATCATTATGTGCGGCTCAATAATGTATGCAGTGAGAATACAGTGTATTAATACATGCGTGTCTTGAACAGAAACGGATGAGCAATAAGTCATGAAAAACTCCATCTGAATTATTTAACCGCGGCTCGTTGTAAAGTCTGTATTCCCGGTAACAAATCTTAGAGGTGCAGCTTTTAAAAAAGATGACAGTGGCCATTATCCTATTTACACAGCTGCAGGGAGACATCCGTTATCCCGACACGGACACATTCGTTTTACTCTTTCATCGGGTTATCAACCCATCAGACTCTGTGCTCTGGGTTTGTGCTGCTGGATGGAGAAGAATCAATGTATTTAATGCTCTTCTTTTCCCAGGGAATATCCCGCACGGATAGCCTACGTCTTGATCAAGTGGGAAAACCGAGCTGGAGATGTCGTTCAGGTGGGAAGAAAGGGAGATGCGTCTTGGGAAGGATGGAGTGTTTTCGGTTCACGTGTGGCGACTGAATACCTTCCAATGTTTGCCGACACTGATGGATGAGGACATAACGACGTGCCGACAGACACACCACATCTCCGGGAAAAACTGTGAATATGGCTATTAATCTTTGGGATGGGAGGGAAGCGGTCGAGCTGCTCAGTGTTGGGAGTCTGAAATGCACAAATGTTTGGTTTCAGTTTACACTTTCTTTCTTTTTCCACTCAGTGAACACATGCAGTGTCATTTCATCAGGTTTCTGTTTTATTTCAGAGTTTATAAGATTATAGTTACAACCCGTTTCTGCTTTTTCTCATGTGTTTGTGACGGGCAACAGTGATGATAGTTTTTATGATAACATTAACTAAGGCTTGAAATAAGAAGAGAAATTCCATAAAAACTTATTTTAATATCTTATGTGATTTACTTCTCTCAGTCAAATGTGTCATGATTTAGAAATCGTGTTTATCTTGAGTATAAGACAAAAATACATGTGCTGTTTTTTTAAACGTAGGCCATAATTATGACATACTAAGTAATCATTATGACATAAAAAGATGAAATTATGAAATACAAAGTCATAGTTATGACAATAAATGAAGACATTTTAAGATTTATCTCATCATTTTGACTTTTTAACTTCATTTTCGATTTAGGATGACAATTTCAACTTTTTAGGTCATCATTATGTCACAATTTCAAATTTTTTTAAAGAAACAAATGTATATACAAATATAGCTGCAAGCAGCCATTACCGGGGCCATACGCAAGAAGCGGCAACAGATGCCATCATGGGTGGGAGTGTGAGACCAACTGCAGCAAGGAGCAATTAAAGACATTTTAAAGGGATAGTTCACTTTGAAATTAATTTTTGATATGTTTTAGCTTACCTCAAGGGCATCCAAGATGTAGGTGTCTTTGTGGCCACAGTATTTTCAATTTTGACATTTTTAGGTCAAACCGTTCTTGTCTGTCAGTCATATAATGCAGGCAATAGGGAACCACCTTTAAAAGCATACACAGAGAAGTCCAAATTAAATATGATTTAATGACTCGTAAACGTAAGTACACATTGATGACCTAAGACACGAAACGAGTGGTTTTTGTGAGAAAACGAACAGTATTTATATAGTTTTTACCTCTTGTAAACACAGCCACGTCCAAGTGATCTGAGATCGCGAGCGCTTCGGTCTTTTCCGGAAAGCACCGGAAGTGAAACTGTGACTCCAGAATAATCAGCCACTGATAAAACATCTACTTTATAAATTTAAAATATACATTTTTTTTACACACCAATCCAATGTTTGGGGTTGGTAGGTTTATAAATGTTTTTGAAAGAAGTCTCTTCTGTTCACCAAGACTGCATTTATTTGATCAAAAATACATTAAAAACAGTGAAATATTATTACAATGTAAATCAGCTGTTTTCTATGTGAATATATAGTAAAGTGTAATTTATTCCTGTGATTTAAAGCTGAATTTTCAGCATCATTACTCCAGTCTTCAGTGTCACATGATCCTTCAGAAATCACTATAATATACTTTTTTTGTGGGATGGAAAATACCACTTATTTACTGTATTAAATGGAATTTGTTTGATATTTCATGGGGTAAAACATCATATTAAAGCCATATTATGTTTTAAAGTCAGTATAACTTATACTTGAATGCTATCAATTAATAACAATTACAGAACACAATTACTCTTAACAACTTTTCATTTAAATATAATTTAAATAAAATGCATGTTGCATTTACATAAATATATATAAAACTCACTACTCCTACACAACTATTTATTTTTTCTACTTGTGAGACATACATTTTCTTGCAACAACAACAAAAAAAAGTTTATGCGAGGATCTTTTTATACTCTCATAATGAGATACAAACCCCAAAATATGTGATACATTTGTTTTGAAATGCCAAAATTATGATCACAACCCTGCCAACTGCACTTACGCAATATTTTCTCCCAGCAGCTGCAATGAATTCATATTTCCATGAGGAGAAGAGCATTCCCACATTTGTCAAATTGAAAATTTAATTTACTCAAACTGAGTGAGACAGTGTTATACACGAGTCTCAGAACCCGAGCACAGAGAATAAAGTGGAAAAATAAATAACTCTCGAGATTTCGCCTCAGAAAACAGGAGAGAAGAGTGTGGAGAGCAAGAAAATGTGTTTGTCGAGGCGTGTAATTAGCAATTACACTGGGTGTCATCAGTGATAACTATTTCAGTGCAGATCTGTGGGGTAAAGTGGGCCAGAGAGACGGTAAATCGAGCGTCGCACCTGCGGTCAATCAGACGTCGGGTCGGTCCCGGCCGGAACCAGAGCCGGGAAAACTGGCCCCTGTGATGCCGAGCAAGATGGCCGCCATCTGCAAGCACAGCTTTCAAAAGCAATTTATTTCTCAGGACCCTGAAGTTGACCTCGCTTGAGAGGAGCAGATTTGTATGAAATCGCATTGCATATGCCATCAGAGGACAGATGGAGCGCTCACAGGCTGAGTGAGGATCTAACAGAGGTCATTACAAGTGTCCCGTCAAACTAACGGATCTGCACACAGCTGGTTCCTTCTCCAACCTCTGGATCACGATGCACTGAGAAACTCAAGTGATGCAGGAAAACATCGACTTATGAAGAGAAGTGACCTCAGCGTCACAGGACGAGGTGGAGGAATTATGCAGTCGCTGCAAATATCAAATATCCCACTGTATGTGGAAACACATTTCTGCCACATACTGTAAGAGAAAAAACATGCTTTGGTAAATCATAATTATGAAAACTTATGACATGAAAAGTCCTAATTATGACATACTAAGTAACAATTATGACATGAAAAGCTGAAATAATGACAAAAAGTCCTACTTATGACATACTAAGTAACAATTATGACATAAAAAGCTGAAATTATGACATAAAAGTCCCAATTATGACATACTAAGTAGCAATTATGACATAAAAAGCTGAAATTATCACATAAAAAGTCCTAATTATGACATTCTAAGTAACAATGACATAAAAAGCTGAAATTATGACAAAAAGTCCTAATTATGACATTCTAAGTAACAATTATGACATAAAAAGCTGAAATTATGACATAAAAAGTCCTAATTATGATACTAAGTAACACTTATGACATAAAAAGCTGAAATTATGACATACTAAGTAACACTTATGACATAAAAAGCTGAAATTATGACATAAAAGTCCCAATTATGACATACTAAGTAGCAATTATGACATAAAAAGCTGAAATTATGACAAAAAGTCCTAATTATGACATTCTAAGTAACAATTATGACATAAAAAGCTGAAATTATGACATAAAAAGTCCTAATTATGACATACTAAGTAGCAATTATGACATAAAAAGCTGAAATTATGACATAAAAGTCCCAATTATGACATGCTAAGTAGCAATTATGACATAAAAAGCTGAAATTATCACATAAAAAGTCCTAATTATGACATTCTAAGTATGACATAAAAAGCTGAAATTATGACAAAAAGTCCTAATTATGACACACATAAGTAACAATTATGACATAAAAAGCTGAAATTATGACATAAAAAGTCCTAATTATGACACACTAAGTAACAATTATGACATAAAAAGCTGAAATTATGACATAAAAAGTGCTAATTATGACATACTAAGTAACACTTATGACATAAAAAGCTGAAATTATGACATAAAAGTCCCAATTATGACATACTAAGTAGCAATTATGACATAAAAAGCTGAAATTATCACATAAAAAGTCCTAATAATGACAGTCTAAGTAACAATTATGACATAAAAAGCTGAAATTATAATAAAAAGTCCTAATAATGACATCTAAGTAACAATTATGACATAAAAAGCTGAAATTATGACATAAAAAGTCCTAATATGACATACAAAGTAACAATTATGACATAAAAAGCTGAAATTATGACAAAAAGTCCTAATTATGACATACAAAGTAACAATTATGACATACTAAGTAACAATTATGACATAAAAGCTGAAATTATGACATAAAAAGTCCTAATTATGACATACAAAGTAACAATTATGACATACTAAGTAACAATTATGACATAAAAGCTGAAATTATGACAAAAAAAGTCCTAATTATGACATACAAAGTAACAATTATGACATACTAAGTAACAATTATGACATAAAAGCTGAAATTATGACATAAAAAGTCCTAATTATGACACACTAAGTAACAATTATGACATAAAAAGCTGAAATTATGACAAAAAACCCTAATTATGACATACTAAGTAACAATTATGACATTAAAAGCTCAAATTATGACATACAAAGTCATAATTATTACTTAGTATGTCAGAATTATAACTAAGTTTGTATTTAAGTAATAATTACGACATAAAAAGCTAAAATTATGAAATACAAAGTCATAAGTATTATGTCCTCATTTTGAAGTTTAATGTCATAGTTATGACTTTGTATGTCGATTTCAACTTATGTCCTAATTATTACTTGTCTAGTATGTCATAATTTTGAGATACTAAGACTTATGTCAAGTTTGACTTGTGCCATCATTTCGACTTATATAATAATTTTGACTTTTAAAATCTCATAATTTCATTTTAGTACGTCGTAACTTAAATTTTTCATGTCATAATTTTGATTTAGTATGTCATAATTTCAACTTTATGTCATTATTTTAATTTAGTATGTCATAATTTCAACTTTTTATGTCATCATTTTGATTTAGTATGTCATAATTTCAACTTTTTATGTCATCATTTTGATTTAGTATGTCATAATTTCAACTTTGTCATTATTTTAATTTAGTATGTCATAATTTCAACTTTTTATGTCATCATTTTGATTTAGTATGTCATAATTTCAACTTTTTATGTCATCTATTGATTTAATATGTAATAATTCCACTTTTTAATCTCAATTTCGATGTAGTATGTCAATTTCGAAATTTTATGTCATAATTTTAAATGTCATCATTTCAACTTTTCACATCATTATTTTGACTTTATGTCAGAATTATGATTTACCATAGCATGACTGAAAAAAATATAACAAAATTAAAAAAATGTCCAAATGAAAGGTTATGATTATTCCGATCTGCAGTGGATCTGAAACAAATGAGCAAGTTCCTGCTATTTTCTGGAGCATTACTGCATTAGCCGGATCGAACTCCTGCACTTTGGAGGCGTCTAATGAATAATTGGATAATCACCTAAAAATAGACTTAACATTATGCGGCCCTGGCCTGTAATTAGTGTAATTGTGGCTTTGAGACGCTAAAGCACTGCGGTGACTGATTAACGGCTGTTTGCTTTCACTTGATC
>CM070836.1:37178444-37183444 GCA_036326025.1 Chrosomus eos | reverse complement strand
TGTTTGCAGTCGAGCCGGCGATGTGGGAATGTCCAATCAATTCATTTACTGTACAAAAACACGGGCCGGCGCTCCAGGAGGTCTTTGTTCCTGGGAATATAATGCCAACGGTCAGACACGACAATGACATGCTGTTTCAATTCACTCTGATGACCCTTGACGGATAAAAGTGAATTCAGGAAAATTTCCGGCCATGAGAGTGAAGCACCAGAGAGAATAAACTCGGCTGCTTTCATTCATATCCTTATAGAACATATTATAAAAGCAATTATAAAAAATAAAAAATGAAACAATTAAAGTTGAGTGTGTGCATCATCCTGTAGAATGAATGATTCATTGAAAACACAAATGAAACCGGTGAGAATCAGGGTTATTAACTAGATCTCAATCTAAATATCTCTTTGAAATTATGGCATTTTTTAAATGGATGTAAATGGCAATCATCTTTTCTCCTCTATTATGCCGTATATCCGAGTGAAACGCTTCTGGAACAAGAACAAATGTGGGCGGGGCTTGATTTTGTCTGTGGGGAATTGATTGGATGGTTGTGGTTTGCTATTGGCTGATCTCCTGTGAGTGACAGGTTATAGCCCCGCCCACATCATCAGAGGAGAGAAGCTGCAAGAGGAACTTATTCTGATTCAAGATCACCAGGAACATCAATTTAACAAATTAATAACGGTGTGCACGGATAAATAATTTCTAATATAAATACTGCAGTGGTCCATTTTGATTTCATGGTGACTTTAAAGCGAGTCAGTGTCCAGCTGAAAGGATTTGATCGGTGTTCAAGCGTTACCTCCATAGTGACGATGCGGGACTGTCATTGAATTTGTTCCAATCTTCTGGTCCCAGATCTCCGAGTCAGTGTGAGGCACGTGTGCCGTCCACGGGACGTTTGCCTGACAACGGATGATGGCCAGTGCCGGACCAATCCACACCTTCAGGGTAACCATGACACACACTACACTCAAACCCTGCTGTCTACATAGGCAACATCATAACTAACATGATATTCCACATAGGAAGCATCTTCATGTGCCACAAATGCACCTCTTTAGGCACAGCTGGGTTAAAGTCCCCATGAAATCAAATATTTTTGGGCTTCTAGTATGAATATTTTTATTTTATTTATTTATTTATTTAACAGGGACCATACAGTCAAACATAGTTACAATACAAAGCCTGTAACTGATGCACAGCATATAGAGTTTATAGCTAATGCTAATAATCCTGTCCCTGGTTGGGCATTTCTAAGTACATTATAAACAGATACATACAAATAAAACATTCACATTTCTTCAACACACACACACACACACACACACACACACACACACACACACACACACACACACACACACACACACACACACACACACACACACACACACACACAAAATATGTTAGTCTTACTCTTATAAGCTAGTTTGCTCCCAAAACAATGACAAAATTCACATTTAGAAGATATAAGCGTTCAAATCTTACAGTCTCTCACTTCCTCCAATATGGATCAGTGATTTTGATGACATCACTGCACTTCAGCTTCTCATCAGATTTTCTGTCCAATCAAAGGCTCTCTAGAATCTGAAGCTCCGCCCTCTACATTATAAACGGTTGCTGAAGCTGCGGCTGAAATCAGTCACTTGTTCAGACATTTACTATTTTCTACATGGTGAATGGCACATAGTGCACTATATAGGGGATAGGGAACAATTCAGAGTGTAAATATCTTTCCATTGAGGCGAATGAAGTCTGGTTTCAGGTTAGTGTCACGCGAACCGCCCAGGGATGGAAATGAACTTTTTTGCCCACCTGCCACTCAATGTTTTTACCAGCCACTTTCTTGTTTTTAACTGACAATGTGTAAGTGCATGTGAAAATTAATACTACAAGATCTACAATACTTAAGCCGTTTATTTCATAGGGTCTCAAGGAAATACTGACATTTTCTCCTTCTCTCTTAAACACACACAAACCATGAACTGATACACATTTCATTAAATGAGTAGGGCAGATTAACCGTATTCTCCGGGGCTGCTTTTCCCTGTGCTATCTTTTTTCCCATTTGGATGATTCGTGGCCTATTATGGCTTCCAGTTTTAGCTTTTTAGTACCAACAATGAAACTATTAGTTCTCTTATTGGCATCTTCTGAAGTGCGTTGACGACATACCGAACAGAACATTGTCAGACTTGTCTCATCGTAAACTAACCAATCGCGGGACTCCCAATTGTGCTTTTCTCCACTGTTCTTTAAAAAAAAACATTTTTTGACCTTCGCCTCTTTGTCCACTGTCTCCTGAGTTGTTTTCTCTGCAGATCTCTTAACATCTACGTTTTTTTTGAAGGTGAACCTCCTCTAAAAGTGTCCGGGTGAAACAGCATCCTACTTTTATTTACCCACTACGGTGGCTGGTAGGTGATTATATTGTTAATATTTACAAATAAGAGCCAAAACAGCACTAAACATTAAATTGTCTTTTTTTTTTTTTGCAAGATCATGCATTTGGTGATATAAATCTGACCCCATAATATGTAATTTTTAATAAGATTTAATAATTTATCATGAACATTTTTAAGTCCTGATTTAAGCATATTTATAATTAAAATGTATCTCAACTGGCCTTCCATCTTGAATTATTATTTTTTTCATTGCAATGAATGCATTCTGTGCTCGCTTCACTGTGAAGGACACACACACACACACACACACCGCTGCCTGAGTCTACAATGCATCGTTTATAAAAGAATAGCATTCAGTTGCAAACGCTGTTTAGCTTCAGTGTTGCTGTATATAACTGAGTGAGTCATTTCAAGTTACTTGAAATGAAAGAAATAAAAATCCACCGAGAGACATCTGTAAAACGTCTGCAGTCTTTCTGTGTGATTTAGTGCTGAAGTCCAGGCTCTTATTTGTCACTTTCACACTTCAATCTAATGCCTTATCTTCTCTGTGCTCTCCTCAGCGCTGAGAAGCTCTTCAAGGTCGTTCTAATGTTGGTTCAGGGTCAGCCGGGTGTCATATCGCCGCAGAGAACTACTTAACACACCGGGGGTAAAGCAAATCTCCTCAATCACAGCTGAATTTGCCAGTCAGGAGGACTGAGCTCACATATGCTGGCGGGTTTAGTGTGTGTGATGAGAGCAGTCGGCCGTGGTGATTTAGATGTGAATCGGGGCCAGGAGAGGCTGATAAACCACCAGCGGATGATTCAGCCCAACCTGTGTGAGCTGAGCGCTTTCTAATGCTGGAATACGAGACGGCTCACATTCATACAGCGTTTAGCTTTGTGTTTGTATTCTGATGGAAGGATTTATATTGCAATGTCGTTTAGACTATGCAGTTACACTATACCGTTGAAAGAAGAACGCATTTCATTTGATCAAAAATACAGTAAAAACAGTGAAATATTATTACAATCTAAAATATCTGTTTTCTATGTGAATATATAGTAAATTGTAATTTATATCATGTGATCAAAGCTGAATTTTCAGCATCATTACTCCAGTCTTCAGTGTCACGTGATCCTTCAGAAATCACTATAATATGATGGTATAATAACTATAATAATGATGATAATATTTTGTGGAAACTGTGATACATTTTATTTTTCAGGATTTTTTGATGAATGAAGAACAGCGTTTATTTAAAATATAATATTTTGTAACATTATAAATGTCTTTACTGTCACCTTCATGCGTCCTTGATGAATAAAAATATAAATTTCTTAGAAAAAGTAAATAAGCATAGTAAGTGCTTGAGATTTTTGGCAACTAAAGAAATAATTCAGACAACTAAACAAAATAACGTAATTTACTGACAAAATGTTAATTGCTGCATGTCTATTGTTTAATTAATCTGAATTAATTATTTAAAAAATAGTTTTGAGTGAATGATTCAATGACTCACTCATAAAGACTTGATTCATTCGTTTTTAAACAAATCTCTTGAATGAACGATTCAACCAAACATGCATTTTTTAACAGTGACTTGATTGAATGATTATGTAATTAATAAAACTGTTATTTGAAAACGCAATTACTTTCAAACGTTCCACTTTTATTTGATGGAAAACAGCGGTTTGACATTCGAGTAGTTTTATAACATTATAAATGTCTTTACTGTCACTTTTGATCTATTTGATGAATAAAAATATTAATTTATTGTTTTAATTTCTTACTTTTTTCTAAGAAAATCAAATAAGTATAATAAGTGCTTGTTTGTTTTAACTGCAAAATTAACAGCAAAATCATTTTGATATTAGATACATAAAAACATGTATCAGACAACTAAACAAAATAACGTAATTTACTGACAAAATTTAATTGCTGCAGTCTATGTTTAATTAATCTGAATTATTTATTTTAAAAATAGTTTTGAGTGAATGATTCAATGACTCACTCATAAAGACTTGATTTATTAGTTTTTAAACGAATCTCTTGATGAACGATTCAACCAAAAATGCATTTTTTAACAGTGACTTGATTGAATGATTATGTAATTAATAAAACTGTTATTTGAAGCGCAATTACTTTCAAATGTTCCACTTTCATTTGATGGAAAACAGCGGCTTGGACATTTGGGAAGAGAGAAAACCGTATGGATTGGAACAACATGCGAGTGAGTAAATGAGGATGAAAACCAAACTGAGCATAATGATGAAGATGAAGCTCCTCTGTGAGACTCAATCACAGTAATGAAACAGATGTTGCACCGCTGTAATAATAACACAGCTTTAATGAGTTCAGCCAGATCATGAATTTCTGGCTGTTGCGTGACAATATTTGCATTAACAACACAATTCAACTTGAAACTGACCTCTTTATCACCTCCAAACAAAGGCACAGCAAAACGGCTCCGGTGAGGACTAGAATAAGGAGAACAAATAATAGTTTGGATATTAATGATGTGTAACACATACGTCATGCTGAGATCACCATTGATTCGTTTGTCCTGGTCTAGGCTATAATTTAGTAATTAGTAAACTACTGTACAGT
>CM070836.1:37108444-37168444 GCA_036326025.1 Chrosomus eos | reverse complement strand
TCACCATCCATCCAATCCATCCATCCATACCATCACATCCCATCATCCATCACATCCATCATATCCATCTATCTACTATACCATCTATCATCTATCCATCCTTCCATCAATCATCCATCCATCACATCCATACCATCAATCATCCAACCATCACAATCAATCATCCATCCATCCAATCCATCCATCCCTCCATCCATCAATCATCCATCCATACCATCCATCAATCATCCATCCATCATCCCTCCATCCATCCATCCATCCATCCATCATCCATCCATCAATCATCCATCCATCCATCCATCTATCATCCATCCATCAATCATCCATCCATCCATCCATCATCCATCCATCCAATCCATCCATCCATCCATCCATCATCCATCCATATATCTACTATCCATCTATCATCTATCCATCCATCATCCATCCATCAATCATCCATCCATCCATCATCCATCCATCCATCTATCTAATATCCATCTATCATCTATCCATCCATCCATCAATCATCCATCCATCCATCCATCCATCATCCATCAAACAATCATCCATCCATCTATCATCCATCCATCCATCCATCCATCATCTATACTACATCCATCTATCTTCTAATCCATCCATCATCCATCCATCAATCATCCATCCATCAATCCACCCATCATCCATCCATCAATCATCCATCCATCATCCATCCATCTATCTACTATCCATCTATCATCTATCCATCCATCAATCATCCATCAATCCATCCATCCATCCATCCATCATCCATTCATCCATCTATCTACTATCCATCTATCTATCCATCCATCCAATCATCCATCCATCCATCATCCATCATCCATCAATCATCCATCCATCACCATCCATCTATCTATCTCTATCATTCTATCTATCAATCATCCTATCTATCTATCACTATCATCTATCATCTATCTATCTACTATCTATCTATCTATCCATCCTCTACATCATCCATCCATCCATCCATCCATCCATCCATCATCTACTATCTATCTATCTATCTATCTATCTATCTATCTATCTATCTATCTATCTATCTAATCCTATTTTAAAATATAATATGTATGTATTTGGTAATATATATAATCACTATCATGTTTATTTATGTAATTATAAATTAAAATATTGTTTCATTTATTACATTCACACTATATATCTGACAGACGTAAATAATAAAAGCAGAAGTACTCCATTCATTGTGTGTGTTTTACTAAGTGTTGAAACTCATCTGTTGATCTGCTCTGCCTCCTAATGGCACAATACTGCAAATGCAAGAGTACAGAACACACACACACACACACACACACACACACACACACACACCACACACACACACACACACACACACACACACACACACACACACACACACACACACACACACACACACACAAGTAAGTAAGTAAGTAAGTAAGTAAGTAAGTAAGTAAGTAAAGTAAGTAAGTAAGTAAAATTTATTTATAGAGCGCTTTTCACAGATACAATCACAAAGTGCTTTACAAAGTGCAATCATACCAAATAAAACTTACGAATATACAATTTAAATCAGACGGCAATAAAGCCCCGTCAACTAAAAGCTTGTTGAAATAACAGTGTCTTTAGTTGCTTTTTAAAAGAATCGACAGAGTCGGCCACACACACACACACACACACACACACACACACACACACGCACACATCTTTGTGGGGACTCTTCATAGACATAATGGTTTTTATACTGTACAAACTGTATATTCTATCCCCTTACACTAACCCAACCCCTAAACCTACCCATCACAGAAACCTTTCTGCATTTTTACATTTTCAAAAACCATCACTTAGTTTTGATTTATACGCTGTTTTCCTCATAGGGCCCAAAAAGTGTCCCCATAAGGACAAATATTTCAGATTTTGACATCTTTGTAAAGACGTTTTTGCTTTTTAGCGGCGTGTTGGGTTCCGGTACACCAGCCATGTCAACAAATCAATGAATGAAAATGAGCTTATCAATGCATATCTAAATTCACCCCTAAAGTATCTTTGTAGAACTTAAAAAACAGAATCAGAAAGGATGCTGCAGCCAATGAGCCGCCGGCGGGGGCCGACTCAACATCCAGACAGTTTTTAATGTTTTATCATGACTAATAAGTAGTAATAACTAGTCAAGATTTTGCTTTAGTATAATTTTCGGAACAATTAGGGCCGGATTCGAGATTCGGGACTGTCCTGAATTTTTCGGGACGTCTGTTCACCCTATCTGAGACTGAACTACAGTGTGACGTTGACGTGTGTTAGTTCTCACTGCACCTGTTTCTGGAGCTCAGCGTGACTCGAGGAACACACACACTCTTGTTCTGCTTTACTGGAGAACATCCGCCCAACATTTCAGTTTTACTCCAGGCCTTGGTTCAGAATCCTGAAAAATAAAATGTGTCAGTTCCCACAAAAATATGAACTGTTTTCAACACTGATAATAATTATAAAAGTTTCTCCAGCATCAAATCCTCATATTATAGTGATTTCTGAAGGATCATGTGACACTGAAGACTGGAGTAATGATGCTGAAAATTCACAGGAATAAATTACACTTTACTGTATATTCACATAGAAAACAGCTACTTTAAAAAACGATAATTTTTCATATTTTTATTGTATTTTTGATCAAATAATACAGCCTTGGTGAGCAGGAAAAAATAATTAACTTGAGATCAATGACATCGAATCCTGTTTCTTATTTAGTTGTTACTCTTGTTTGTTGTTTATTATTGGTCATTTCAGCAAACACATTTCACACAAAAAACAACTGGATTTTCACATTTTCTGAATCCCTAATCCTCTTTTTCAAGCTAAATATAAAGTTGTATCAGCTTTTTTTGTGTGTTCTTGCAATAAAAGGTTATAAAGCTCACTAACAGCCCTAAACGCTCGGATCATAAAAGGTTTGAAGTCGTCATTTTAAGAGTGCATGTAAAAGTCAGACCTGCAGAAATGTGACGGATCTGAAGCGGTTTATGGACCTTCTAACCTTTTAAGATCTGACAGCTCGTGATTTTCCTCCGGGTGGACTTTCATACAGCAAAACCTAAACAATCCCGAACACTCGGAGGACAGAATATATCGTGGAACGCATTAGGACATTTTGCTAGGTCAGGGTCACTCGTCTCACAGAAAACAAAAGAGCACAGAGGAAATCTCAAGCGTTTCTGTGAGATTAAACCGAGAACACGTGGAAAGTCTCAGATGTTTCTCCAGTAATCACACATTTATCTCCTCTAGAGTTTCAGAAAACATCTCAAAGTCTCAAACTCTGCTCCGATTTGACAGAGACACCAATCAAAAGTTAATATTTTAATATCATTGAGATACTATATTTAGCAGTGGCCAGAAGTGAAAACACAGGGACATCTTCTTCACCCTTTATTCAAATTTTGTGATCATATTGTGCTTAACTTAATCACTTGAATGTACAAAATATACAGTAAGACAATAACTTTGGCAACTGTTTTTGACGTGCTGTATACATACAAGGTATTAGTTTATTAATCAATCAAAAGAAAGTTAATCTGCAATTATTTTATTCATCAATATATTGTAAGCCATTTTTCAAGCAAAATAATGTAATGTAATGCAACAACATTTAATGAATATATTCCTCCAGAGCAATAATGTACACAAAACTAAGGAGTACAAGTAGTACACAGGAAGGCCTCCTACGTTGGTGGGCCTTGAACGCACATATGGTGGAACCACCGCAAACGAATGTCACACTGAATCTGGAAAACAAATTATTTGGATTTTTGGGTCTTCGACTGAGGCTTAAAATTTTCATTCCTGTGTAATTGATGTTATATTTTTAATATACAGTAATTTATGTGGAGATAAAAGAACAATGAAATGTTTGTTAGTCCTGGGTAAAATAGAAGAAATAGAATAGAAATATCCAACATAACAATACAAGAAAATTCTAAATAACTTTATCACAAAACATATTTAATTTCACATTTCTTAAGTTTGTTTTACCCAAGTCAAATCTGCCTCAGGCCCTTCTGATCCACAGAAGTGATATCAGTCAGGTCATCTTAGAAACAAAATAAAAAACACAGAGCATGCATCTATAATTCATAATTTTTCACACAAACACTTTTTAGGTATGGAATAATTCTGATAGCTGCATTAGATGTTTAATGGCAATTATAAGGACAATTATTTGGAACACTTGATGATAGGCCATCATCTGTAGATTTTAGAGGGGGGATACATATTTTGGCGGGTCGAAAATAAGGTCTGAAAAAATCTGTATCCCAGTATAACTTTTGTCAAGAAACAAGAAATGTGTCCATATTCACTGCTGTTATTAGAAATGATGTAAATTATTCACAAAATAAAACACGTGATGATAGGCAATCATCTGTGCAATCACTTTGTGTATGACATTGACCAGCCTACTATTTAAGTGTAATGCATTATTAAATAATTTTTATAATTATTCACCATGGAAAGAGGAGGGAGAATTCAGAACAATTTAATATCCAAAGGCTGTTTGCTTTATGAGTGAAACGGTATGGTCGTCTTGGTTTTTCAGTAACTACATCTCAATTCAGTGCAATGAAGTTCGATCGTTATAGCCTTCGATTAAATAATTCATTTTGATAGATAAGCCACGTTAGCTATCTTTGCTAAACCTCGTTGATAAAACAACAACAATAGTAAAACTATAACTTAAACAATTCACGTATTATCGTTTCATTTACCTTGGTCAAACCAATGCACACCAGTGCTGAATGCGAGCGCGCTCCCGCGACCGGGGATACAATTCCTTTCAGGACTAAGTACCTTGGCACGACACCGGCTACAAGCGAGAAGTAGCGGTACGCAAGAAAAAGTGCAGGTACGCTTATAAGAGTAAAATGTAGATGTGCCGGTACTGCGTACCGGTGAGTACCGCCCCACTTCGAGCACTGTGCTTAAGTCGATGAAATATGACAAATTGTGGGACATCATTTTTGACCAAGCTGTCATACAAAGAAATTATGAACACGTGCAAAAACAAGAGAGAACCAACACAATATTAATAACTGATTATGTTTTAGACGATGTATGTTTTTTTTTATGTCAGCTTTTGTTTTTTTTTAGCACATTTTTTTATTTGCATGTAAAAATAAAACCTGTAGTTTGCTTTTTTTGCCGAATAATTCGTCAAATAAATAGCCTACTTAACAAGGTTTAGTGTTTTGTTTTCCTTTATATTTAAAAATCTTTTACTATTTTGATTGTTTAATTGTGTGTGTGTGTGTGTGTGTGTGTGTGTGAGAGAGAGAAGAGTGAGTGAGTGAGTGAGTGTGTGTATTATTTATATTTATATATATATATATATATATATATATATATATATATATATTATATATATATATATATATATATATATATAATATATATTCTGTTTGCATTTTAATTTTAGTTCGTTTTTTTATTAATTTTAATAGTTTTTTAATGCCTATATTTTTATTTTAGTTGTTAAAAGAAATGAAAATGAAATGTTGAAAATGAAAAAGGTATTTAAATATACCTGGGAACTCCTAAAGTCGTCCTCCTAAAGGAACAACATCTGAGATGAGTTTATTTACAGCCCTGTGTAACGGGTATATATTATCTAAATATAATAATTATTTTTGGGGGACTTTTATTTTGACGGGTGAACTGGTTTTCGGCGTTCAGGGTGTGCTGCGAGAGGAGAAGAGGAAGAGCGCGAGAAGTTGAGTGTCGCACAGACAAAAAGTGAGTGTTGTGTCGTGTTCGAGAAGCTCGTTCGATAAAGTGACTTAACAGAAGTTTATCGGGGCTTTGGTCGAATAAAGGACGACATCAGGTGATTTTTGCGAGCTGTGTCCCGCGTTTCTTTTGTGAATTTTGATCCGTGAATCCTATCGCATTGTATTGGACTGCTGGAGTGACGCAGTAATGTTTTGTGAAGGCAAGAGAACTGTGAGTGCATTAAAAGTACAAGTTTAGCTTGATTGGCGACGATTTAAGATATTTTTCACATTTCTGTTAAGTTTTGGACTTTCATTTTGTTTGAGAAGCACTCTTACGGACGAACGTTTCAATCGCACTGGTCACGCGCATTCGAGTGTCCTGCACGTGTCATTGCGCGTGAGATGGGAATCGCGGTCTGCAGTTGGTGCTGAACATAGTTATTTTCGGAGGAGATTTGAGTTTAAGACTATTTGTGTTACCCTGCCATCCAACGACATCTCAGGTTGACACATCTCTGTGGGGTATCTCAGTTTGTTACATTCCTGTGATACATTTCATCTTTGATTCATCTCAGTTTGATTCATTCGCTGTTCGACTCATTTTTGATTCATTCATTTTTTTTGGACATTTCATGGAGTTTAAGTGATATTGCTACGAAATCTCAAGATAATTTCAACGCACGCTACGTCGAGACAACTCCTCTCAATTTTTCAATCTATTATTTTTTTTATTTATTATATTTTTGATCCAAGGAACTGTGAGAGTTCTGTTGAATCACAGAACCTAAGGTGAACTGAGTGAGCACATAACAGGACATTTCACGTAAGTGCTCTTCCAGATGTGAAATTGTATCGTGTATATTTGTTGTTTTTTTCAAAGTGATTGGTTGATCATTTGAAAACTGAGAACGCATACTAAGTGGTGTTTACAAAAGGTTTTTTTTAGTATTTTATTTTGAAGTGAGGTTTATCTTTGTACAAGTGAAAAGTTTAGAGCTTTTACATTGAAAGTGATTGAGAGTGAGGGTAAAGGAAAACACAAAGACCATACATTTTATTTTATTTTTTTTATTTTATTTTGTGATCATTAACCCTGAATTTAACATTTGATTACAAGAAAGAAGAAAAGACACAAAGAATAAATATTGTTTGATTTCGTACTTACTTCCTTGTATCTTTTTGTTTTAGAGCTGTCAAGGAGTGGGGGCGTCTCAGCTACTTTATTAGACCAGAGGAGGGAGGGGTATATTAGGCTGTCTAGCCCATTTTACTTTTACTTCAGGAAGCTAGTGACATTACTTAAGCTGAAGCCTACTCTCGTCGGTCTGTACATCCCAATAAAGTAGAACACAACATACACACATTTAGTGTGTAGCGAGATTAAAAGCACTGAAAGCGGGGACTAAGATCTTTTTCGCTATTCAGTCTTCCGTGGCAGCACTAATATATTTTCCCCTACAAGACGGGTTAAATTCTCGTTACATAAGTGGCGTCACGAACAGGATCATACTTAGCCTAGTTTTTTGTTGTTGCACTATTCTGTCCCAGGTCTGTGAGCAAGAAGAAAAATGGCAGAACTGGAAGAACTGAAGAAGGAGTTCGCTGAAATGCAGAGGAGGTTAGCGGAGCAAGCTGGGGCATTGGATCATGCCAGAACGGAACAGCGAGAAGCACTGTCACTGGCCAGAGCAGTAATGGAGCAGCAAGCGTCCACTCGTGCACCCCCAGCGACGATCTATATCCCAAGAGATCATAAACTTACCGATTTCACTGGCACTACAAAACCTGGAGAAGGAAGTGTTGAAGAGTGGATTGTCTCTATGAAATCAGCCTTTCGAGTCATGAAGGTGCCAGAAGAAGATCAGGTGGAGCTGATAAAGCAGCACTTAAAGGGGGAGGCTAAAGATACTGTGAAGTTCATGATGGAAGAAGGGGATAACAGTGTAAAGTCCATCTTTCAGCTGCTCCAGGAAACCTATGGAGACAAGGTACCTATTGGCACAAGGTTGAAAGACTTTTATGATCGAAAACAAGCACCTGGTGAGACCATACGCGCATAGGCTTACGATTTACGCGAAAAGCTCCACAAGGTGAAGCGCAGAGAGCCCAGACGAGTTTCAGATGAAGAGAGTGTTCTGAAAGAGCAGTTAGTTCTTGGGCTGAGGGATGATTTCCTAAGAAGAGAGATGAAACGAAGGGTCAAGGAAGAGGAAAGTTTGACTTTTGCACAGCTGATGCAGGATGCCATCACATGGTCTGAGGAAGAGGAAGCACAACCTGAAGGTAACTTGAAGACCCCTGTGCGTGCGAGAGTAGCAGTTCACACTACAGTTGCGACTGGTGACAATCCATCCTCCCTGACATTAGAAAAGTTGCACGAGGCAATAGAGAAGATAGCTGCACGGCAGGAAGAATTGTACAGAATTGTCCATAGTCAAGGGAGAGTTGATCCCCAGCCTGATGTGATGAGAAGACAGCCTCTGAGAAACAGTGAAGGGCAATATATCTGTTATACATGCGGTCAACCAGGTCACACCAGTCGACGTTGTAGACAGTATAAGGAGCTGGGTAACCGGGGCACGGCGTCATCACCAATGGCCGAAGTTTCTAAGGTAGTAAAAGGAGCTTCGTCGGGTGACAATGCAAGCACCAGTGGGCCTTCCGTAATCCGGAGCCATGCAGCTGACTGGAATGCAGATATAGCACCAGAAACACTAAGGGATAGTGCTTTTGGAGACTGTTTGACAGTGGATGTGAAAATAGCAGGGGTGCCTACCAAATGCTTGTTGGACACAGGTTCAGAGGTTACCACCATCTCAGAGTCTCACTTTAAACATCATTTTGGAGGACAAGAAATACATCTGTCATCTGCTAACTGGGTGCGCCTCACTGCTGCAAACGGACTAGACATTCCTGTCCTTGGATGTCTACAGGCAGACATAGAGTGCATGGGAAAGCTGCTTCCAGGGAAGTGTGTTTTCGTTCTAACAGACTCGAACCCCGATGTGAAGGAGATGAAGGGATTGGCTGGAATTGTGGGGATGAATGTGCTTAGCGAATTGAAAAACCTTGTGCTGTCTGGAAAGGAATTGGATAAGGAAAGCAAAGTGAGTCAACGTGCAGATGCTAATGTCAGACGAGTGATAGCAAAAGTGAAAAAAGATGAAAGACTCTTGGGCTCAGAGGGCAGGATAGGATTTGTTAAGGTGTCTGGGAAGCAAGTTGTGATAATTCCACCCTTAAGTGAGAAAATTGTGGAAGGCCACTGCAGTATACCCCATCAAGTGAAACATCAAGTGTTGGTGGAGTGCACAGGTTCTGTTACCCTTCCAAAAGGATTGTTAGTAGCCAATGTGCTTGCAAGCCCAGAAAAGGGTAAAGTTCCGGTGCGAGTGTTAAATCTCTGTCAAGAAACCGTCAGGTTGATGCCGAGATCCAGGATTGCAGTTGTGTCCAAGCCTCAAAAGGTAGTCCCAAAGCAAATGGTGGAATTCGAAGAGGGTGATGATGAGTTGCGTGTTAAACGACATGTACAGTGCAGCATTAAGAGTGAGAGCCAGCCCGAACAACTGTCAGTTCCAGTTCAGATGAATCGGGATGGACTGTCTGAGATGCAACGGGAGGAGCTAAATGCTCTGCTGACACGTTACAGTGATGTTTTCTCCAAGAGTGACACAGACTATGGATACACAACAACAGTGACACATAGCATACCTACTGGAGATGCTCAGCCAATAAAACAACGCCATCGACGAGTCCCACCTCATGTTTTTCAGGAGTTTAAGAGACATGTGCAGGATCTTGTCAGTCAGGGTGTACTAAACGAAAGTCGCAGTCCGTGGGCCTCACCTGCAGTCATCGTGATAAAGAAAGACGGAGGTGTTCGTTTCTGCTGCGACTACAGGAGACTCAACCAAGTCACATTTAAGGATGCCTACCCCCTTCCGCGTGTGGAGGAATCCTTGGATGCTTTGGGGAATGCACAGTTGTTTTCCACACTGGATCTCACGGCAGGTTATTTTCAAGTGGCGGTAAATGAATCGGATCGGGAGAAGACTGCTGTCACAACTCCGTTTGGGTTGTTTGAGTGGACACGGATGCCGTTTGGTTTATGCAACGCTCCGGCCACCTTTCAGCGATTGATGAGTGCAGCATTAGGTGATCTGGCCTTTGATATTCTCCTGATCTATCTTGACGATATTATTGTGTTCTCTGTGGATTTCAAGAGCCATTGTGAGAAGTTAGAGCTTGTGCTCTCAAGGTTGCGTCAGCACGGACTGAAGCTGAAACCGAGTAAATGTTTCCTCCTGAGACCAGAGGTCCGGTTCTTGGGACACATCATTTCGTCGAAGGGAGTTCAGGTGGACAAGGACAAGGTTCAGTGTTTGGATGCGTGGCCTTCACCTATGAATGTTAGGGAGGTTAGACAGCTGCTGGGATTTATGAGTTACTATCGTCGATTTGTTCCAAGATTTGCACAGCTGGCAAAGCCCCTACATGCCCTGGTTGGAAAAGGTAACAAAGGCAAGTCGGCAGAAGCGTTCGTCTGGAGTGATGAGTGTCAGTCCGCATTCAGCAAGCTTAAGAGTTGTCTCATGTCACCTCCGATTCTGGCTTACCCTGATTTCCAGTGTCCGTTCATACTCACGACGGATGGGAGCCTCAACGGACTTGGAGCAATACTCAGTCAAAAGCAGGGGGGCGTTGAACGTGTTATTGCTTACGCAAGCAGAGGTCTAAAGGGATCTGAAAGAAATGACAAGTATTACAGTGCCTTCAAGTTGGAGTTACTTGCCCTTAAGTGGGCAGTAACTGAGAAATTTAAGGAATACCTGATATTTGCAAAGTTTCAGGTTATTACTGACCACAACCCTCTTCGCTATCTGGAGACAGCCAACCTCGGAGCAGTGGAACAGCGTTGGTCTGCACAGTTAGCAGAGTTCAACTTTGAGGTTTGTTACAAGCCTGGCAGACAGAACATCAATGCTGACGTTCTTTCTAGGATTCCCTGGGGTATGGAACCTGAGAAGGATGACGATGGAAAAGACTTCATTCGGTTGACATCAGACGAGGTACGGGCATGTCTGTGGCCAGGTAAAGAGGAAGGGGTTGACAAGTCTTCTGTCCGAGTTGCCAAACAAGCAGCCATAAGGAAGGGTGTTGATGGTTATAGCTGGTCGTCCATCAAAGAGCAACAGAGGAAGGACCCTTGTATAGCACCTGTGTACAACGCTGTACTCGAGAGCAGGAGGTTTGTGACGCGTAGTTTCCGGGATATGGAAATCCAGCAAAAGAAGCTAGCTAGACAGCTGGAACGTTTGAAATTAAGACATGAAGTGCTGTTCCGAGTGATTACGGACCCAAGAGACGGAGAGGAGATATGGGAGTTGGTAGTGCCTGAGTCTTTACGAGAGAAAGTGTATAAGGGAGTCCATGAACATGGAGGACATTTTGGTAGCAGGAGTACATTAGAGCAGATGCGACAGAGTTACTATTGGCCCACAATGGCCAATGATGTACAAACATGGGTAACCCAGTGTCGAAGATGTACCCTAGCTAAGGATGTATTCCCCAAGATTCGTGCTCCTATGACCTGCACCAACGTAACTGCACCTCTAGAAGTTCTTGCCATGGACTACACCATTCTTGAGAGATCAGCAGGGGGTTATGAAAATGTTCTAGTGCTGACGGACATGTTTACAAGGTTTACTGTGGCGGTTCCAACAAAAAATCAAACAGCACTTACCACCGCCAAAGCCCTCGTACGACACTGGTTTGTCTGCTATGGATGTCCCGCCCGATTGCACTCGGATCAAGGCAGATGTTTCGAGGCAAGTGTAATCAAGGAGCTCTGTAAATTGTATGGAATCAGCAAGAGTCGGACCAGTCCTTATCACCCGCAAGGGAACGCGCAGTGCGAAAGGTTCAATCGCACAATGCACGATATGCTGCGAACATTACCTGCAGAAAAGAAGAAGGATTGGAAAACTTACCTGCCTGAACTTGTGATGGCCTACAATAGCCACGTTCATTCATCGACCGGTTACTCCCCATTTTATTTAATGTTTGGACGGGACGCAAGGCTGCCCATGGATGTCCTAGGAGGAAAAGACCTATCTGATGATGAGGCGGATGATCTTGATGAGTGGGTAAAGAATCATCATGAACGCCTGAGAACTGCAGTGGAGGCGGCGAAGGTAACTGCTCAAGAAGCTTCCAGGAGAAGGAAGAGGGTCTATGACCGCAAGGCTTCAGGAGCGCTCATTAGACCTGGTGACAGAGTATTGCTGCGTAACCACAAGTTTAGAGGACGGAACAAAATCCAAGATAAGTGGGAGTCTGTACCGTATTTGGTAGTGCAGCAAAATCACGCAGGTTTACCAGTCTTTACTGTACGTCCTGAGCAGGGGGGTCCCACAAAGGTGGTTCACAGGGATCAATTGAGACACTGTACTTTCTCCTCACCCACAAGGCAGGTTACACATGCGGGAAGAGAAAAATAATTGTCAGACTCAGACTCGCAAGACATTGTCTACATTCCATATACTACACACTTACCAAACACAGGCCTACCGGGAGAAGTAGAGGGTGAAGTGGTATGTGAGGAGGGTAATGTAGCTGGGAATGAGAGAGTAGACACAGGTCAAGATGGGGAATCTGAAGATTCTGACATTTCAGAAGTTGACACTAGTGGGGTACCTGAACTTAGACGTTCGAAGAGGGAAACCCAGGGTAGAATGCCTGTGAAATACAGGAATGATTACATTCTAAAATAAGGGTCCATAAAGTTTTGTAACTTGTAAGGTATTAGGAGAAAGAGTTATACATGTACATGTGATGTCTTCCTAATATGTTTTTTTTGTGTTTCAGAGATGAGTCTGCTGGAGATGTCGATGGTGTGGCAGGGTTTAGCAGGGGGGAATGTAACGGGTATATATTATCTAAATATAATAATTATTTTTGGGGGACTTTTATTTTGACGGGTGAACTGGTTTTCGGCGTTCAGGGTGTGCTGCGAGAGGAGAAGAGGAAGAGTGCGAGAAGTTGAGTGTCGCACAGACAAAAAGTGAGTGTTGTGTCGTGTTCGAGAAGCTCGTTCGATAAAGTGACTTAACAGAAGTTTATCGGGGCTTTGGTCGAATAAAGGACGACATCAGGTGATTTTTGCGAGCTGTGTCCCGCGTTTCTTTTGTGAATTTTGATCCGTGAATCCTATCGCATTGTATTGGACTGCTGGAGTGACGCAGTAATGTTTTGTGAAGGCAAGAGAACTGTGAGTGCATTAAAAGTACAAGTTTAGCTTGATTGGCGACGATTTAAGATATTTTTCACATTTCTGTTAAGTTTTGGACTTTCATTTTGTTTGAGAAGCACTCTTACGGACGAACGTTTCAATCGCACTGGTCACGCGCATTCGAGTGTCCTGCACGTGTCATTGCGCGTGAGATGGGAATCGCGGTCTGCAGTTGGTGCTGAACATAGTTATTTTCGGAGGAGATTTGAGTTTAAGACTATTTGTGTTACCCTGCCATCCAACGACATCTCAGGTTGACACATCTCTGTGGGGTATCTCAGTTTGTTACATTCCTGTGATACATTTCATCTTTGATTCATCTCAGTTTGATTCATTCGCTGTTCGACTCATTTTTGATTCATTCATTTTTTTTGGACATTTCATGGAGTTTAAGTGATATTGCTACGAAATCTCAAGATAATTTCAACGCACGCTACGTCGAGACAACTCCTCTCAATTTTTCAATCTATTATTTTTTTTATTTATTATATTTTTGATCCAAGGAACTGTGAGAGTTCTGTTGAATCACAGAACCTAAGGTGAACTGAGTGAGCACATAACAGGACATTTCACGTAAGTGCTCTTCCAGATGTGAAATTGTATCGTGTATATTGTTGTTTTTTTCAAAGTGATTGGTTGATCATTTGAAAACTGAGAACGCATACTAAGTGGTGTTTACAAAAGGTTTTTTTTAGTATTTTATTTTGAAGTGAGGTTTATCTTTGTACAAGTGAAAAGTTTAGAGCTTTTACATTGAAAGTGATTGAGAGTGAGGGTAAAGGAAAACACAAAGACCATACATTTTATTTTATTTTTTTTATTTTATTTTGTGATCATTAACCCTGAATTTAACATTTGATTACAAGAAAGAAGAAAAGACACAAAGAATAAATATTGTTTGATTTCGTACTTACTTCCTTGTATCTTTTTGTTTTAGAGCTGTCAAGGAGTGGGGGCGTCTCAGCTACTTTATTAGACCAGAGGAGGGAGGGGTATATTAGGCTGTCTAGCCCATTTTACTTTTACTTCAGGAAGCTAGTGACATTACTTAAGCTGAAGCCTACTCTCGTCGGTCTGTACATCCCAATAAAGTAGAACACAACATACACACATTTAGTGTGTAGCGAGATTAAAAGCACTGAAAGCGGGGACTAAGATCTTTTTCGCTATTCAGTCTTCCGTGGCAGCACTAATATATTTTCCCCTACAAGACGGGTTAAATTCTCGTTACACCTGTCTTCAAGATGTTCTGTTCTTGTTCTGTCGCTGTGCCTCAGTTGTGTTTGCGAGGTCTAGGTGGGTTTCTATCTTAATGCTGAAAGTGTTGATTTCTGCTTAAGCGATCAATTTCAGAATAAGCTTCTCAGTAAAGATGGATATTGTTGTAGAACAATTTACGGGCTCTAGAGAAAAACCCCACAATAACCAGCAGCAAACACACAGTAAACTAGTATACACACTGCTGTTCAAAAGTTTGGGGTCGGTGAGATTTTTAATGTTTTTAAAAGAAGTCTCTTCTGCTCAACAAGGCTGCATTTATTTGATTAAAAATACTGTAAAAATGCGAAATATTATTGTAATGTATATCAGCTGTTTTCTATGTGAATATATGGTAAAGTGCAATTTATTCCTGTGATCAAAGCTGAATTTTCAGCATCATTACTCCAGTCTTCAGTGTCACATGATCCTTCAGAAATCACTATAATATGATGATTTGATGCTCAAGAAACATTTATGATTATTATCACAGTTGAAAACAGTTTTGCTGCTTCATATTTGTGTGCAAAGCGTGATTCATTTTTTCAGGATTCTTTGAAAGTTCAAGAGAAAAGCATTTAATTAAAAAAATTGTATAAATGTCTTTACTCTCACTTTTGATCAATGCGTCCTTTCTGAAGAGAAGTCATTTCTTAATTTATTTATTTTTAAAAATCGTATTGACCCCAAACTTTTGAATGCTAGTGTATCATTTACTTTCATAAGTCTGCCTTCCAGAAGCTTCTCCTGAAGGCCATTTATAAATATTAAAAGAACAGTAAAATCACACAACTGTACCTGAGATAGTGTGATCGTGAGATCTTGATTTCTGATGTCCGTATCGCTGTGTTCAGAATGGAAAACTAGTATAATACCCTGATTTTCTCATCAATTACTCTGGTGAAATAAAAAACAAGAAAACTGAAGTCATAAATCATGAGTACAGTCAATAAAAGACCTTACTCACCTGTTGAGTGATATCATCTCATTGCCTAAAATCAATGGTTTAAAATTGATGGAAAGCAAAAAGCAAGTGTTCAAGCTTGATCTGATTTAATAATGCAAATCCTGTTCAAAAAATAAATCAAACAAACACAGACTGTCAGTTTTTATTTTTATAATACAGTTGCTTCACATATAACACAAATCATAACAGTGCACTGAATGCTTGCCAACGAGCTTGGATGCAAATCAATTTTATATACATCTACAAAATAATAATATTTAATGTCAAAAGGAAAGTTCATGTGGGCACTTTTTCAGTCTTGTCCATGGGTCACGTTATTGACCTTCTCAGCACATCTTCATCACATAAATGTCAACAAAAGAGATTCCAACACTTTTTGACGTCCTCCTGTAATCAGAACAGGCGATTCACAATCTTGAGTGTTGTTCGAGTCTTACAACACCATCAGAAATCCTGCAGTCGAGTCTCTCACGGCAGAGATCCAGAGACCGTCTCTTTCTGCTGCAGCTTCAGTACCAGTTCCAGCAGATTCATCTGCATCATCACCTCCTGTGACACACACAAAACCGGCTTGGAAGAGCGAAAGAAAAAGATGCAGAGCAGGAGTAACCCAGCTAACAGGGAACGCTCTCAGAACGTCAATCAAGGTTCTCACAAACATTCTTCAAGTAACATTCATAGAGCGCATACACACACACATACACACACACACACACACACACACACACATTGGTGCAACAGCATTATGAGGACTCTCCATAGGCGTAATGGTTTTTATACTGTACAAACTGTATATTCTGTCCCCCTACACTGCCCCTGTCCCTAAACCTACCCATCACAGGAGACATGCTGCATTTTTATTTTTTTAATAAAACATTGTTTTTTATGTTTTTTAAGCCATTTGATTTATGAGGACTTTTGACATGTCCTCATAAACCACCCATAAGTTGTAATACCAGTGTAATACACATGTCATTATACAAATTTGTGTCCTCATAAATCACATAAACCAACTCACACACACACACACACACACATTAACTGTAAAAACCCCATTCATTTTCTCCATAGTTAAAGCTACAATATGTATTTTTTTTTCGCCGCTAGGGGTCGCTAACCTCTTACAATAACAAAGGCGTAGGTTTATGACACCGTGATTAGCTGAATGATGGGACTTGCTGTCAAGCTGATGGGTCTAATAATGTTTATGGAAACTGGTATGAAGCAGGTCGCGATTGCTAATAAGAGACAGATATCACACGCGAGTCCCGCGGATATAAAGGAATATTTAATTCTACCGAACTACACGCAAGTGCTAGCCTGGGTTTCCCCATACTGCCTTACCGCAGCGCGATTCAATTCACGCTGAAAGGCAGTCTGGATACCATGGCCAGATTTTTCGCCTCATTTAGGGAACCAATCACAGAACGGGGAGGGAGCAGCTAGACGATGACGACATCTATGCGACACACGGAAACAGTTTGTTTATATCGATTTAACATGGCTGAAGACGCGAAGCTACTCTTTGATAAAAAACTTAACGTCATTGTTTACAAAAAAGATCTTTCCCATCGTCTTCTTCCTTGTCTAATTTCTGTCGCTCTACATACGTCATCTGGTATAATCGAAACGATTGGCTATGAGCTACGTACAGGCATATTTGATAGACATTCTTAGCACCCAATAAACTGCGACGGGCATTCTGAAACCACGCCTCAAATACGAGAAATTGCGCATGTGGTTCCCAGACCCAATTCTCAACGAGATTGGGTCTGGCGTTAGCCAGGCTACGCAAGTGCTGGATTACTACTTACACAGGTCAGTTTATTAGACGAATTAAACTTGTGAGGTAACGCAGCGCTGTTTCACATGGTCTAACGTTACACTATCACACTAAACGGCATTTAAATGTGTGTTGAAAGTTATAATGTTATTCTATGTGTTAGTTCGTTTGCTATATGAAACTAGCAGTAAGCTAGATCAACATTAGAATAACATACTGATCATATTCTAATATTTCATCATGTTGAGCTATATAACATTGATTTGTTTTATGTACATTTGCTCACTGTCTAATAAAGTATGTGCAAGAGCGATGTCGCTGTCAAGTCGTGACTCGTGAAGCTGTCGAGTCCAAGTTAGTCGCGGACGCTAGCTCTCGGCACCTCAAAACGCCACGCCGATATTGATCCTTATTTTAGTTCCACTTTTTGTCCCAAAGTCTGCTTGCCATGGTCTATAATGTTTAAACGAAACAAGAACAGCGTGCCGCTAAACATTACGCAGTTGTCCACACATAGTTACATCATGGCTATGGCAGTACGAACGGAAACTGAGGATAGCGCGGATATTGCGTCATTGACAGGCGACATGTTTTTCCGGGACGGCCACTTATTTAAAATTGGAATTTCTCTGAAATAAAAAATCTTTGGAGAATTTTGGGATATTATAAGTAAACAACTGCAGGAAATATATCAGGATTTTTGGATATTTATTACATATTGTACCTTTAAATTGATTTTTAACAATAACTAATTAACTCCACTGTGAGCTACAAGGTTGTTAAGATGAAGCCATCTGCCAACATTATTTCAACTTATTTTTTTAAATGATCATGTTTAACAGTGGAATTTGTGGTAAAAAAAACTACATGACCCATGATGCTGTACAGAAAATTACACCAATCAGAGTCTTACCAAGTAAATCACGCCAAAATAGCTCCGCCCACTCCCATGACACCGCAAAATAAATATTGTTTCTATAGATATAATCAACATTTTTAAATGAGTAGTTTTATAATAATCCATTTTTAATTGGATTATGCTGTTCGCAATGCTTCATGGGATTGTAGTTCTTTTCCTCAGTAAAGCCGTAAAGTTCACAGTCTTGTCTCTTTGTCAGATTTTTAAATAGTTTTAGGCTTCAAAATCAAAGTTTGTAGTGTTATGATTCACTCGTAACTGGTTAGCTTGGTTCATGACTTATAACGCTGTAATAACGAAGATTTTTTTATAATCCCTATGAGAGAAATGAATGGAAAAAATACTTCCGGAACCAACGCCGCTGAAAAAGCATTGTTGCACTCCATAGAATGTTTGTTCAAAATGATCTGGTCTTTAATAACTTTTGATATGAGGTTTTAGTTGGACGTTTATCTGTAATGTTACTGCTTGTTTTAAAATGTTCAGAGAACATTTAAAAGCATCGTTCTTATAATGTTTGCAAAATACCTTAATGTTCTCATAACCAAGATTTTTTAACTTTTATAAAACAAGATGATTTGGACGTTCAGAAACCTTGTTTTCATAACTTAGTAAGAACATTAGCAAAACGTTCTTAGAACATGTGTTTGCTGTGAGGACAGAGAGTGACCTGCGGGTTGGTGGTGATGTAGAAGCCCGGTACGCCTGCTTTCTCCAGCGTGTTCTGTTGATCCAGAACTTTCTGGTCCATTTCAGCCACAATCTTCTCATCCATCATCCTCTGCTCTTCTTTCACTCGCTGATCGAGAGTCTGAAACGGTGACAGTCAGGCAGTGTTTTCTGTGGGACTCGATAAAACACACCGACAGTAGGGCTGGGCGGTATATCGAGTTTGTACAATATATCTTTTTTTTTAACGATATGCAATGAGGCAATACCGTAGTTTGATACAAGCACATCTGAAAAACAGCTGAGAACGCAGTGTGAGCTGCTGCAGTGTGAAACTACACAGTACAATTTGTCCTAAACATGACATAAGCTTATACAGGGTTTCTGCAGGTTTCAGTAACTCAAATTTAAGACCTTTTTAAGACATTTTAAGACCATTAAGATTGAAATTTAAGACCTACACGATGCATTATCCAAGTTAGATAGATAGTTAACTCGGGATCATTAGAGTATCTATCTATCTATCTATCTATCTATCTATCTATCTATCTATCTATCTATCTATCTATCTATCTATCTATCTATCTATCTATCTATCTATCTATCTATCTATCTATCTATCTAGTGTGTGTGTGTGTGTGTGTGTGTGTGTGTGTGTGTGTGTGTGTGTGGGTGTGTGGTGAGAGAGAGAGATGGAGAGGTAGATATTTTTTTTAATAGAAAATTGTACTTTTGCATATTATACTGTAAAAACACAATTATTGTTGATTTTAGTTGATCATATTTAATCATAACTAGAGAGGAAATGATGAGATGATTAAAGTGACCAAAATTATCACGGTTATCACAGAATCCTGTTCAAAAAGTACTAATACTACAGTCAATTCAACAAGTTTTATGTCGAAAAACAGCAAATAACAAATTGATTAGCATCAATATGCACTTTGCATTACATAAACATTAAAATACCATTAAAAATGATGGCTAGATTTTAAAAGAGTGTCTTGCAACATGTAATCTACTAACATGTACAAGTTCAGATAAAGTTTTGACAAAAAAGGTTTTATACAAAGTTAAACCTCATATTTCAGCCTTTAATATTTTTTTTTTTTATATAAAGAATGAGTCAAAAAAATTACTGACATTTACACATTAGCTTATATTTATTAGTAGTGTTTGGGTGAGCCCCCCATCCTTCATGTTGACGGAGCTTTCAATGTTGTTATGGAAAGGGGTGATTGGTTGGTTCCTGTCACATGACCTGCGGTGCGTGCATTTGCGGCATTCTGAAAAGTTTAGATTTTTTCCATCTCGTTGCGCCTGGTAAAAAAATTAACGCGTCGCTTCAATTATGAGCACGCTTGCGCGGGCGCCTAATTTGAAAACAAACTGTATACATTTTGAGCGCGGAAAGACGCGATATGTGAACGGCCTCTGGCGAGCTAGTCATGTCAAGCCACGAGCTACTGGGGCACGCGAGCGACGTGTTTGGAGACCCTGCTCTAGAGCTCCGCTTTGTAGGCTAAATCGATACTTTTTTGCTACTTTGTAATAACTTTCTGCGGCAAGCGTTTCTGGAATGAACGAGGGTAAAACACTTTTTTAGACTGATCATGAAATTTAAGACCTAGGATGAAAATCTGGCCGTTTTTAAGACTTTTTAGGCCTTAAATTTAAAGTCAGAATTTTAGACTTTTTAAGACTTTTTAAGACCCGCGGAAACCTGTTATATTAAGCTCTTCAAAATAACTGGTAAGATATAGTTAACGAGTTTAAAGCAGCTTGCCCTGTAGAAACTCTGACAGATACTGTTGCTGACTGACTGACAGACAAATACTTGCGCTGTTTAATGCGTTTGAGATGTGGTGTTTTCATCAGTGCTTAACTTACATTTCACAGGTATATTCTCCATCTGTAAATGTTAGAAAGTCAAACAAATATGTCCATTTCACTGTCAGGAGAGGACGAACTTCTGCAAGTGAATCTCGCTAAATCTCCAGCGTCCGTGAACGAGCGCGCCAAACAGACGGAGCACAATAGTATAGTTGCGCAATAATTCTGACTAAAATAAACATATTGCTAAAATATTTGTTGTTGGAGACAATAAATGTGCCATATGTGGAATTTTAAACCTACAAGTATATTTTTATGAAAGTGACCATTATAATGGATAATCAAATGCAGGCTAATATAATTAGTTTGTGCTTTTGTTTTTATTTTCATTTTTAGTTTAGCCTTTAGTCATTTTAAAACAAAAGCATATTTTTGTTTTTAGATTATATGTTATGGTAACCACCTTTTTGCACATAATATATTGCATAGCCTACATTACATTCACTATATTTGTTTCCATATCCTTCAATATCAACATTGTTTGGATATCATTGAGCAGCATGTGAATAAATAATAAAATAAAACACAGATTTTCTTTATCCAATAGAAAAACTTAGAAAGTGCCGAGATATATATCGTATATGGCTATTTAGCAAAAAAATTCAGAGATATGATTATTTTGGCCATATCGCCCAGCCCTAACCGACAGTCCATCTTACCTCATTTTCGGCTCGCTGATTGGTTTTCATAACGGCCAAATTATGAGACTTGCACGTTTGCAGAGCCTGTTTGTGTTTCCGAACCAAATCCTGCTTGAGTGCTGAAACAGAAACACACACAAATCACACACTCCTTGTTTTCAGTATGGCCTGAAACACTCACACACCACACACACCTCTGTGTTCGCTGTGTAGTTTCTGTCTCTGGTTATAGAGGTTTTTCTCTGTCAGGTGTTGAATGTCCAGAAGCCCGTGCACTATTTCATACACCGTGCCGTCGATGAGCGCTTGAGCCAGATCACTGAGCGTGGTGTACGACAGACGCTGCTGAAACGAGCTGAAACATACACACTTATTACACCACATACATGAGCAGATGTGGTAGAAAGTGTGTTGTGAGTGTGTAGTTGTTTGTTTTTTTGTTTATGGTGTGTGTGTGTGTGTGTGTGTGTGTGTGTGTTTGTGTGTGTGTGTGTGTGTGTGTGTGTGTGTGTGTGTTTGTAGATTTGTAGAAGGAGAACTACCAAATCTGTTAATGGACATTAGTATTTGAGAATTATTAAATGGTCAAACAGACTGTTTCACAATGTTTTGAACACTGAATCGGCATGCTGCAATATTTGCAGTAACGCATTTGTATATTATTATACACTGGTTTTTGGAATAATTAAGATTTTGTAATTTTCCTGAAAGAGTCCTTTCTGCTCACCAATGCTGCATTTTTTTAAAATCAAACATACAGTAAAAATAGTGAATGGTGTGATGTGATCTGGTGTGGTGTGAATGGTGTGATCTGGTGTGGTCTGATCTGGTGTGTTTTGATCTATGGTGTGGTCTGATCTGATCTGGTGTGGTCTGATCTGGTGTGGTCTGATCTGATCTGGTGTGGATCTGTTTTTGGTCTGGTCTGGTGTGGTCTGGTCTGGTGGTTGGTCTGGTCTGGTGTGGTCTGGTCTGGTCTGGTGTGGTCTGGTCTGGTGTGGTCTGATCTGGTCTGATCTGGTGTGGTCTGATCTGGTCTGGTCTGATCTGGTCTGGTTGGTGTTGGTCTGGTCTGGTCTGGTCTGGTGTGGTCTGATCTGGTGTAATCTGGTGTGGTCTGATCTGATCTGGTGTGGTCTGGTCTGATCTGGTGTGGTCTGATCTGTTGTGGTCTGATCTGGTGTGGTCTGGTCTGGTGTGGTCTGGTCTGATCTGGTGTGGTCTGGTCTGATCTGGTGTGGTCTGGTCTGGTGTGGTCTGGTCTGGTCTGGTGTGGTCTGTCTGGTGTGGTGTGATCTGGTGTGGTCTGATCTGGTGTGGTGTGGTGTGATCTGGTCTGGTGTGGATCTGGTCTGGTGTGATTGGTGTGGTGTGATATGGTGTGGTGTGATGTGATCTGGTGTGGATCTGGTGTGGTGTGATCTGGTGTGGTGTGATCTGGTGTAGTGTGATCTGGTGTAGTGTGATCTGGTGTGGTCTGATCTGGTGTGGTCTGATCTGGTCTGGTCTGATCTGGTCTGGTCTGATCTGGTCTGGTCTGATCTGGTCTGATCTGGTCTGGTCTGATCTGGTCTGGTCTGATCTGGTCTGGTTGATCTGGTGTGGTTGATCTGGTGTGGTCTGATCTGGTGTGGTCTGATCTGGTGTGGTCTGGTCTGGTGTGGTCTGATCTGGTGTGGTGGTGGTGTGATCTGGTCTGGTGTGATCTTGGTCTGGTGTGATATGGTGTGGTGTGATATGGTGTGGTGTGATGTGATCTGGTGTGGTCTGATCTGGTGTGGTGTGATCTGGTTGGTGTGATCTGGTCTGGTGTGATATGGTGTGGTGTGATATGGTGTGGTGTGATGTGATCTGGTGTGGTGTGATCTGGTGTGGTGTGGTGTGATCTGGTGTGGTCTGATCTGGTGTGGTGTGATGTGATCTGGTGTGGTGTAATCTGGTGTGGTGTGATGTGATCTGGTGTGGTGTAATCTGGTGTGTGTGTGATGTGATCTGGTGTGGTGTAATCTGGTGTGGTGTGATTGTGATCTGGTGTGGTGTAATCTGGTGTGGTGTGGTGTGATGTGATCTGGTGTGGTGTAATCTGGTGTGTGTGATGTGATCTGGTGTGGTGTAATCTGGTGTGGTGTAATCTGGTGTGGTGTGTATGTGATCTGGTGTGTGTGTGATGTGATCTGGTGTGGTGTAATCTGGTGTGGTGTGATGTGATCTGATCTGGTGTGATGTGATCTGGTGTGGTGTAATCTGGTGTGGTGTGATGTGATCTGGTGTGGTGTAATCTGGTGTGGTGTGGTGTGATGTGATCTGGTGTGGTGTAATCTGGTGTGGTGTGATGTGATCTGGTGTGGTGTAATCTGGTGTGGTGTGATGTGATCTGGTTGGTGTGATCTGGTGTGGTGTGATGTGATCTGGTTGGTGTGATCTGGTGTCTGTACCTGGGCAGGTCCTTCACGAGCGCCTGCAGCTCTGACAGCAGGTAATAGTGTCTCTCTTGTTGTCTGGCAGCATCAGACTGTCCATCACTGCAGTATATGTCCATCACACATTCAGGCCTCATGGAAAGGAGAAAATAACTCATAAAACCATACATCTGACGGGATGAGTCACACTCAGAATCAGAATGAGCTTCATTCGCAAAGTGAAAACACACAAGGAATTAGTTGTGCTTTTTACAGAATCTCTGAGTACATACATACTTATATGACATGAATATGAAGAACATTTAAATAGGACTAAGAAAATAATAATACTAAAGTGGTATACATCTGGAGCAGAAAACGTATGTACAGATGTGTGCATTATGTACTGTATCAGCTGTATAGATGTAAAAATATGTATATATGTATGCATGTACTCAGTGCTGTTATCTTAAACTAACACTGCAATTAATAAAATTGTTTTCGCTGACTGAAATAAAGCTGAAACAAAATAAAAGAAGAAAGTCTTGATTTGAAAGAAAAAAACATTTTAAAAAAATTACATCACATTTTAAAAACCTAGTAAAATTAACAAATGCACATAACAAAATTACTTAAACTTACACTAAAAATAAATCAAATGAAAATTTAAAATAAAATCTAATGTAAAATAATAATATAATTATAATTATACGTAAATAAAACTACAATAACTCTGGTGGTACCTGAAAGTAATTCGGCAACTGTGAACACTCTACATTTAAGACTTAAATTATTCATATTGTGATTAAATGTAAGTATTGCATGTAGTTGATAAAAGAAAGATTAACATCTAAATAAATATATATTACCAAAATATGCCCAGAAAGTGGTAGAAATTGAATATGAAGTCTTAAGCAATGCAATAAGGAGGATAATCGAACATAGATAGTTTTGCATATGTACTGACTGCAAATAAAAATATGAAATCAATATGAATTCTTTATTCACCGTTTGTTTCTTCAGACTCTGATGGCTTTAAAAAACTGCATCATCTAACGTTACTAAAACTAAAGAGATCAAACTGAACGAAACTCTTACCCGCTTTATGTTTCAAGTCCCAGAGACGAAAAGATGAATGTTTAAGGTGTGTCGAGTTTAAATACAAATACAAACTCTCACTGAATGTACAGTATCCTTATTTTAGAGATTCAAGAGATGATGATGATGATTGTTTTGAAATGTGTGTGTGGAGGTTAGCGCATGCGCAGAAGCGGCGTACTGAGGTCCTTCAGCACGCAGGGCTGCCCTTTCATATGCCTTTGAGTTTAAAATAATAATTCACTATTTTAAACTTAGACATCGATACAAAATAACAATGATTTTTTTGTTGTAATCCATGTCTATATAATAATAATAATAATTTCTTATTGTAGGCTACACGTTTTATTCCATTCATAATTTTCCTTTTCTTTCTCATAACACGTTTCCCAAGTTTTTTTCCTCTCACTGTTGTTTTAAATCACTGTTCTAAATGTTTTAATTTAATAGTTATTTGATTTGTGTGATGTTTTATTAGCGTGTCGCTGCGCTGTGCGCCACTCACCAGCAGATGTCGCTGTTCCCTCAGTTTCTCTTCAGCATCACTGAAGTCTCCTCATCATCATCATCATCATCATCCGAGAACAGAGTCAGAAGCATCACGACTCGCGAGCTGTTACATCGAGACTAATGCATGTAGATATATATAATGACTTCATGAAATGCATAAACTGATGGACTCATGATGAATGACAGGGATATAGATTTGCGCGTGGATGGATTGGAGAGATGAAGCCACTCCAGTGTGGATCTGAACAGATCATCACCTGACCATCAGGATTTAGGTATTCTAAAGAAGATAGAAGGGTTTTCTTTTTTCGTTTAGTATCGTTATGGTTTAATTAGCAGGACTTGTTTGATGATTTCCTCATTTCGATGTGCAGTGCTGGTGTTTGAGCATCTCTAATCCTGCAGATCTTCAGTGACATGAAGCTCCTGCGATCATGGCCACAAACACTTCACTGTACTTTCGCATCGTCGAGGGACGAAATCTGCCTGCAAAAGATGTGTAAGTTCTTGTTAAACAACTCGGCTGGTCTAAAAGGTGTTGCATGAGAGTCAGATTATGATCTCAAGTGTTTGTAATCTGTTGTCTGCTGTTTACATGATGAGGATGATGATGGTGTTGTGTGTTTTTGTCCAGTTCTGGAACCAGTGATCCATACTGCATCGTCAAAGTTGACAATGAGATCGTGGCCAGGTGAGGTTCACATTCTTACCTGTGTGTGTACTCATATAGAAGTGTGTACTTACGGTTTATATAGAAGTGTGTACTTATGGTTTATATAGAAGTGTGTAGCCTACCTACTTGTGGTTTAGAAGTGCTGGCAGCCTGTCAAATCGATTAATCACATCTAACATAAACGTGTGTGTGTGTGTGTGTGTGTGTGTGTGTGTGTGTGTGTGTGTGTGTGTGTGTGTGCAGTCACCTACATTTATTTAGACACCTTCAACATATCTCACATTCGCTATAGTTTAGAAAATAAATCTGACAGAAATCTGACTGTGGGACTCTCACACATGAATTATGTTGAATATCTGTCAGCTGTTAAATTTAACTACACAATTACATAATACCAATTTAGCTCAAACAATTACCAATCAAGACTTCATTTTGTTCAGTCTGTGGTGTAAAAAGGTGCATTAGCAATTAAAGAAAAAAACTTTAGAAAAACATGATCTGGTCAAAGTGTCTGAATAATTTTTGGTCCCAAATTTTTATAAATTTTAATGGTAGTCACTTTATGAAGAAGTTTTGTGTATAATATGTCACAGTTTACTTTATTTTGCTCTCCTCACCTGAACTCTAGTGTCCTGCACCCAGTAAAAAAATCTGGTGTCTGAATTATTTTTCGTTTGACTGTATATGTGTATATATATGTATACATACACACACACACACACACACACACACACACACACACACACACACACACACACACACACACACACACACACACCACACACACACACACACACACACACACACACCTTTTTTTGTCTGATGTTTGTCTGATTGTTGTTTGCTGTGTTTCGATTATACATTTTAACATATTAGTATTTCTTACTGTCGCGGGGACATTGAATATAAATGTATTCAAATTTTTGTATTGTTATGTAAATATGTAATTTTATTCTCTTTTAGGGTGACTTTTTACCATCTGTCTAGGGACTGCAGATGAAAAATAGCCTTTTGGCTAATTCTGGCATATTGACAGAAATGTTTTTAATATGCACTGTCCCTGTAATAAAAAAATAAAATAAAAAAACATACACACACATATATACAGGGCTTACAATTAACACTTGTTTAGTGGCAAATGCAAGTAAAATTCGGTGTTGGTTAGTATATAAAATGGTGTCAATCGCCAGTTGGCCGATAAAATTTGTATGAATTCTATCAATGCATGAATGTGAACAAACATGAACGACTCTCGGGACAGTAGATGGGCCAGCGCTGCATCGCCACCAATGTTTAAGTCTTGACACTTTAAATATTCAAGCACAAGAAGATGCAAAACAGAAAGGGAGCTTGTTTCGTTACTCACGCGCTGTGTGTGAAGTTTAGCGTGCTCAAACATCCGATGTGAACGCTCAGAAAGCCACGTCTCTAAACTAAACTGAGCTCTCTCTCATGTCTTCTTTCAGTTGAGTGGACAAATTCATGCAAAATTATATCAAAAATAGCGAGTATCCTTGTAAGCATAGTCGGTTATGTCTGAAGTGAAAGTAAACAGTTGAGAAAGTAAACGATGTGTATCAGTCTCATTATATTAGATCCACTCTTAAAGTGACAGTAGCCTAATATTCTATAATAATGTTATCAAACAAAGGACAAAGAAAAGAAAATCTCTCACTGTTCTCGTGTCTGAATAACCTTTGTAACTTTAATAAGAATTAATTAATAAGGATGTTTAATTTACAGTGAGGACTATGCAGTGGTATTTTACATATGCATACTTTATGAAATTTCTGTATGTGAAAACTATTGTCAGACATACTGGAAAAGCACTGTTTATTTCATTTATATATTTGTTATATTGTATTTATTTGTGCTTTTGCTTGTAATTTGATGATTTGTTCTTATTTTATTACTGATTGTTTACTTGTCTTTAATATTTTTTTACATTTATATTAATTAGTCTAGTAGTTTTAGCTGTAGTATCAAAATTGGAATAGAGAATTGTGAATTTTGGTGTCATTACTCACTGTTTTTGCAAAAACAGTTTTATTGCCACAAAATAATATTTATGACAGGTATCACCAGCCATTGGCAGGTTTAGGCCCATATATATATATATTATATTATATATATATTATTAGGCTATACAGCATTTTAAACTGACAGGTTAAAACGCAGCGAGTGCTGTTTATAAAGACATATAGATGCAAAGTTAGCCGTTATTTAAATAGCTAGTTGTGTCAATGTGTGTGAAAGTGTTCACATCTCTAAACACATTCATATTGCATTTGTCAATATTTTGCATGATCGATTAATCATCATAATCCTTCATTGATTGCTTGCATGGAGATTAATTGGACGATCATGGTGTTGTTATTGATCTAACACTGATCGACCACAGTTGGACACTAATGCTAATGATGAAGAAAGCATTAATGCACTTTACATCATCAGCTGGTTACCACGGAGAACTCAATAATTGCAACAAAAGAAAAGATTGCGCGTGAGATGTTGCGTTGCTTTCACATGCTGTATTGTGAGAGTTTCCTGAACAGCACACCTGGTGTGGTGCATATTTAAAAGCGTTGTGTCTTTTGAAATGGAAATGCTCAGGCCTCCCTTTGAGAAATTGGGTGAATTGATTGATTGTTTTCCATCGTCGTCACTTATGGCCATTTAAATTGTTCTCTGTATCCAGGCAGATTGTGATTCAGGCTCTAATGTATTAAAGGGATAGTTCACCCAAAATGAAAACTCTGTCAGTAATTACTCTCCCTCATGTTGTTCAACCCGTAAGACTTTCGTTCATCTTCGGAACTCAAATGAAGATATTTGTGATTAAATCTGAGAGCTGGGTCACTCCTCCATAGGCTTCTAAGGGATTGAAACTTGCCGGCCCAGAAAAGTTATTAAAGACATCGTTAAAATAGTCCAAGTGACTACAGTGGCTCAATCTTACGTTTATCAAGCGACGAGAATACTTTTTGAGCGCAAAAAAACAAACAAAATCCCGACTGGTAACACTTTACTTGAAGGGGTGTGCATAAGACTGACATGACACATGTTATGAATATGAAAAAGGGTTTATGCATGTTTATGACAACTGCCATTAAGTGTCATTCACTCAATTATGACATTTTTAATGTAAATATGACATTTTTTAAGATGTCTTTGTTATGACACCTTGACATAAACCAATACATCATAACCTGTCAGTGTCTTTGTCATGACACTTGACATTACTAAGACAACACAACCTGTCATAAACATGACATAGCAGATTAATTATCAAATTTAAGAAACCACTTAGCTTTATTGGTTAACATTACATTAAACTGTCAGGTGGTTTTGACATTAGCTGTCATGAAGCCATTATAACTTTTTAATGACAAAGTCAATGTGTACCACTGTAGTTGAGGTCACGAAAAATATTAATGACACAGTTATAATGGCCTCATAACAGCCAATGTCTAACCCAACCACATGACAGTTTAACTTAATTTAATGTCAAGTTGTCATGACAAAGACATCTTTAACAATGTCATATTTGCATTCAAAATGTCATAATTGAGCGAAAGACACTTAATGACAGTTGTCATAAACATGCATAAACCCTCCTTCATATTCATAACATGTGTCATGTCAGTCTTATGCACACCCCTTCACGTAAAGTGTTACCAAACGACTTTATTCAAGTATTTATTTCCTTCTCTGTCGGCCTCGAGATAGTTCCCGTAGTGTAACAGCGCAGCGCTTCTGTGTTATACCTCACACACACACACACACACGACCAGCGTCGGCCAATAGTGAGCCTACGTTTTTGCGCACAAACAGTATTCTCGTCGCTTGATAAACGTAAGATTGAGCACTGTAGTCACTTGGACTATTTTAACGATGTCTTTAATGACTTTTCTGGGCCGGCAAGTTTCAATCCCTTAGAAGCCTATGGAGGAGTGACCCAGCTCTCAGATTTAATCACAAATATCTTCATTTGTGTTCCGAAGATGAACGAAAGTCTTACGGGGTTGAACATCATGAGAGAGAGTAATTACTGACAGTTTTCTCATTTTGGGGTGAACTATCCCTTTAAACTAAGCGTGTCGAACGATGATGCTGAGCGTTTGCAGTGAAGCGTTTAGTGAACGGTGTGTTTTCTGTGTCCCGTCCAGAACTGCGACAGTCTGGAAGAACTTGAATCCATTCTGGGGGGAAGAATACACACTTCATCTGCCAACGGGCTTCCATACGCTCACCTTTTACGTCATGGATGAAGACACTATCAGGTAACACACGTGCCGTGACGTCACAGATGTGAAAGCTCATGTGTGTGTCCAGAATGCATTAGATGAGTAAATGAGCATCTGACGGACGGGTCTGCTCTTGTTTGTGTTGTGGAGACCCGTCCGCACACTAACACACATGATGCAGTGTTTGTAAATGAACACACACACAATCACAGCAGAACATTTGCACGCACAAACACACAGATGGTGTGATGACAGTCGGTGACCAGAGATCTGGTCTGTTCAGTTCTTCTTCAGTGTTTCTGTCTCGTTTTACAGCACAAACATCGAAACATTCTTAAATCAAGAGACATTTACTGGAGAACAAGCAAAATGACTGAAGATATTTCAACATATATATACGGTTTGCTTTCTGAAAAATGTATCAAATTTCTCCTTAAACAAGAACAAATATCTGTCAGTGAGGTCAGAAAAATTATCTTGTTTGAATTAAGCTTATTTTTCAGACCCCATTTTCAGATATTTGTTCTTGTTTTAAAGTAACACCAAGTAACTTTTCCTCTTCGGTCGCCCTACTGGTTGGAAACGAAATTGTCCATTGCCGCTGTCGTAAATAATTTAGCCTACCGTCGCACGCACGCTCGCTGTTTACCCAGCACCGGCTTTAGAATGAACGACGTCCACAGACAAGGTAGAGTATGTTACATGATTTCATGAAAGGATGATGTATTGCGACATCAGAAACGAAGAAAAACAAATAATGACTATTGTAGCGCTTGACGTAAAGCAGTCGATTTGTAGTTCTTTTTGTGGTTGCGTTCTACCCGAACCCCGAAGTTACATAGTGCCAGTAAAAGCGATACAGACCCCGTCAGGCGATGTTAGACGAGTCATTTACTTAATTTTTGATTCGACTGTACGAGTCACCACAGTGGTCTTGGAATAATATTATCAAGGTTGAAAACTACATAGTTTCTTTAAGAATTAAGACCACTTCGTTGCTTCTCCAGGAAATGTCACTAGATTTGATGTTTTAGATATTTGTTCATGGAAAACAAGACAAAAGCTGACGGAAGAACATCCTTTTTTGCAGTGTTTTACTATTCAGTCTAAAAAATTAGGTATTTATTGCATTGATGTTGAAGAACCTTTAAATACAATGAATCTTCCATTGCACAGAATTTCTTAAAAAGGGTATTTAGATTATTAAAATGTTACTTTCAACATGGTTCTATGATTGTCACCTTGGACCGCCTTTTCCACCAGTTCAACTTTCGAACCTTCTCAGAATCTGTTTGTTTTTCTATTGACTAGAACGACGCCGTTACGTCACTGTGTACGTTGCCATCATAGACTGTAAAAAATATGAACAAAGCGTCTGTGACGTCACCCATAGACTTTCTGAAGAACGGTTTTGAGGCCGTTTATGGGGCGTATGGGCGGCGCCATCTTGGAAAATCTTTCCAGAAAGGACACAGAGGTGGTGTGATGTGTTGGGTCAGATCATGGCCGAGACGTCACATTTCAGGAATTCCACTCGGCGCAGCCCGTTATCAGCTGTCAATCAAGCTGTCAATCAAAGTTAACCACGCCCTTAAGTTATTTGTCATACATTTTATATCTAAATACGATCTAAACTAACGAGTTAGAAAGAAATTCACCCCCCTCACAGTTGTCAGGCACTCGGAACCTATCGAAAAATACAATAAAAGTCCATGTGACCAATCTGTAAAAACATGAATTTATGCTGTGAAAACGGACATTTTAACATGGGGTCTATGGACATTTGCTCCAGTTTGGGACCGGCCCTAGTGGAGTTTACATGTATTGCAGTTTTTCACACTTCCGGCTAGGCTTTATTTTTCAGATTAGAATGTTGCCGCTGGTCGCCATACGTCTTAGCTAGAAACGCTTGCGCCAACTTCAAGCATAACAATTACAATGGCGGGACTACATCGTCTTTCTGCAAATCTTTCTCCTGCCTTTACAATACTATATTGGGGTCAGAAGAACACATTTGTGATCTAAACCAGCTCCCGACATAAGCATGACGTGGTAAAAGAACAGTTCTAGTCCAGCAAAGAGTTGGTGCCGCTTTGGAACCAATTTTCCTGTCCGAGAACCGGTTCTTTGGCTGTCGAAACACAAAGAACTGGTTCGCGAGTTCACGGCTCCCAACCGGCTCTCAAAATGCTTTGGTGGAAAAGGGGTTAGAAAGGTTCTTTGGGGAACCAAAAATGGTTCTTCTTTGGCATCACTGTGAAAAAAAAAACTCTTTTGGAACCTTGATTTTAAGAGTGTTTCATTGTATCACTCTAAGAAGAAAAAGCTCTAAATGGAACCTTAAAAAAAACTGTATATATAGACATTTCATGGGTTCCCATCATGGGATCATTTGATGGATTTAGTTTAAATTAATAAGTTTAGTTGAATTTGATGAATTAAGCAGCTTATAAACTTACTTTATCACTAGAAATAATTGAAGTAACCCACTAAACATGAAAGTATTAAGCAATCATTTAAGACATTTCTCCTATTTGGCATGAAGGGTTCTATATAATTGAGTCTTATACAGAAATAGATTTACTTTTCATTATGTCTGTGTGTGTGAATCTGAAAGAGCTGATGATCATGATGGTGTTTAATATGGAAACATCTGATTATTAATACGCATCTCATGTTGTGTTTTCATGCCACAGTCATGATGATGTCATCGGCAAAATCTCCCTGAGTAAAGATGTGATCGCGGCTCAACACAAAGGTAAGCGTTATGATGATGATGGACACAAATTCAGATTATTATAAAATCTAAACACATTTGCATATAAGAAAGATGTAAAATAAAGCCCAGCGATAAAGAAAAATGAGAACAGAATAACACATTGAATTTTTTTAAAAATATAAATAAAACAAATTAAAACACATCTATATATAGTTTTTATTGTTAATATTCCCATTTTATTTGTTAATATTTTAATTTCAATATATTTATTTATAATATATTTATTATTCATTATATATTTATTTTTTATAAATATATTATTTAAAATTATATACACATAAAAGGGGTCTATAAAATCAGCCATAACTTTATTTTAAAAGGGATGCCACACCTTATTAAATATATATACAGTAAAAAAATTATTATTTGTTATTTTGTGTTACTTTTATGATTTATTCAGAGCGCTGGTTACACATTTCCTAGAACTGATTTGCATTCATCCTTCACACATACAAGATAAAATATATCTCACTTCTCATTTCTTTAAAAATAAATAATTTAGAACTTCACTGAGATATTCTTCTTAAGAGTTCAGTGCCACCTGTCATTTCTAAAAATATGATTTTTGCAAAACAAAATTCTTGAAAAGAGACCGGAAGTGAGGAGCTACAAGCATCTAAATGTAAGTAAAAAAACAGGAAGTGATTGCATAATACATATTTAAAGTCACGTTGTCTCGGCTTGGCAAATGAAACAGACAGGCCCTGTCCCAAATGGCACACTCCGGACTTGTGGACTTCCTCAGAGTCCACACTTCAATGACGTCATGAGTGCAGACCTATAGGGCCCTTAGCGCGAGTCCGCGAGGGCGCATTGAGAGGTATTTTTGGGACAGACTCGATCATCACGCCGGAAACAGGAAGACAGTCTGTTTTTTTTTATTTATTTTTTTTATTGAATTTTCAAAATCACAGCTAGAGTTTGATATCAAGTTGACATTTCTTTTACATATTTTCTGATAAGTATCACCTTTGACAAGTAAAACATGAGACAACAATAATTTGAAGAAAAATACAAATGAATTTGACTTTTGTAAAAATAAATGTATGTTATTGATTTGTTTCTATTATTAGGAACATTTCATATTCATCAAACTAAGTGGAGTAACTCAAAACCCAACTTTGCTCATTTCAAAGCAGCCTTTAACATGTATTTTGAGTCTGTAAAGTTTTTTGAAAAATCGGAAGACAGTCTGGTTGTTGTTATGGACAGGAGCTGCAGGTTCGGGGAAATATGCTGACTATTGTTGTTGTGTTTATGACTCAGTAAAGCCCTGACATTCTGTTCTATTTATTTTATGAATCATAATATTATATTATTATATTATTCAGCTCGCTATTATTAGCCTATGTTATAGACATCAACCACTGGTTGATGATCATAATGTTTGTATAAACTTGTGTCTTGTCATAAAAACCGTAATGATAATTACACTTAAATATTTTCTTCTCAGAGCCATGTTAACAATTGTCCGTGAGTGAAATATCCTCCCATCTGTTGTCTGATTGGCCTTTCGCAAGGATTCCTGGGTAGTTAAAGTGCGTGGAGCCTGCTTCTATGCGGGCTTCGCGGAAGACCGCTTCAAGGGTACAAAGGGGGCGCTGCTGAGCACACTTCAGAGCGTTAAAATGCTATTGGGACGGCCTACGGACTCGTAGACTCGGCGAGCACGCGCAATTTAAGTCCACGAGACCGAAAGTCCGCATGAAGTGCGCCATTTGGGACTGGGCCACAGATGACTGTGTCGATTCCAAAATTAGTAGGTGAACCGAAAGTACCAGCGTGTAAACATTTAAAACGTGTATACACAAACAATAACCGACGAGAGACACTATATAGAGAGAAAATTGCACCAAAATTCAGAAATCTTTGTAAGATATCACTGAACATTCATGTAACCAGCAAAATATATTTCTTACTAATGTTAATTTTTCATCTCTATTTTTTGTGTTTAGATAAAATTAGACAAATCTGATATTATTTGAATCTCCAATATGTTATTTAACAGTTTATATAGTTATTTAATGCTTCGCTAACTAGCAGAAGACACTCACAGAAAGTTAATAAGAGTCCTTAAGTTAATTTAAAAGTTATTAGAGTTAAATTAATTAAAGTTAATTTAAGAGTTTAAATCACAGTTGTGCAGGCGGGGCATGTTGTCACACTGCGTTACTATGAGCCCCTATTAGAACTATGATATTCTATTCTATACTTTTATGAATTCTATTGAGAAAACATGAGATAAATGTAAATAAAGACTGAGAGTCAATGTTCAAAAATTAATAAGTAATATTATGTTTTGAACTATGCTGTATAGCTGTGTTTTCTGGTGTGTTTGTTGTCAAACTCAAAAATTTGTTTATTTTTAATTATTAAAAAATTCCATTATTTTATATGAAAAAGTTAATAAGTGTATTTTATTGATAAAATATTTTGGTTTGACTAGTATATTTTTTTGATTAGATCAGATTACATTTAAGCTGTCATGTTACAATGCACCCCGCCTATGGGCCATGTTGTCACAATTCACTTCCATTCGTTCGGGGTAAATCAAGAAAAAAGTAAACACTGTATTAATAAAACAAAAGCACATAATTGTACTAGACATGTGGGAAATTAATGTGGGGAAAAATAAATACTCTAAACCCTAATTGTGACACATGCATTAAAATCAGTGTTATTTTAGTATCATTGAGATATTATCATATTTTACTGTTTTAATTTTCATTAGAATTAAAACTACAGAAACTGAAATAATTTGACACAATCTTTTTTTGTTGTTTACTGAACAATAAAGCATGAACTCTGAAAGCGAATGCGGGGTTTAATATCAGTGATTCCTCAGTGCGTTTCTCAGCTGGAACGGAGGAGTTTGGGTTATTATAGGCACACACACATGATGTATTAGCGACCGACCACGCCACCCCACCGTGGGTTTCATGTCTTCCCAGCATGCACTTGCCCTGCATGAATCACTGCAGCCTTTCATGCCTGACTCACCCCTCACCCACAGGATCATGGGAAGTGTTCAGTCTGTAAAACTCTAGATGAGGGATTTATTATAACTGTAAACTCAAACTGTACGGGTTTAAAATGATCACGTCGGCATACATACATGCATACTAGTTTTTTAGCTGGTATACTGTGCATGATTATGTGAATTTTACAGTATGTACAGTATGCATCTTTGTAAACACGCTGTGCTTGCTACAATAATACAGCCAAGAGTGTGAACACACTGTATCCCACAATGCAATATACACGACTTGACCTGTTTTTAACATCTCCTTTTTGACTCATTTTTTTTATTATACTGCCATTCTGTTGATCATGGACTTTTGCAAAACATCTTAAATGTGACAAAAAATTGGTTTGCGATATGCAGAACCTTTTTTTAAAATAAATCACTTCATGAATACTGCTTTACATTAACATGCAAAAGATTATGCCGTATGCATTGATTAATGTTCAAACAGTAGTGCATGTTTTAATTCTGCGAGTGACATACATAAAGTCTTACACATACAGTTATCATCTCAGAAATATTAATTATTACAAATGAGATTAAATATTTAGCATTTTTAATTCAATATAAAATATTTAGCATTTTTTTTATTCAATATAAAGTAATCTTTTCTTTACTTAAAATAAAATAAATGTTAACCTGAAATAAAATGTTTAAAAGCAACATTTTAATTAAATGTATCTTAATGTAATGAAATAACTCATACTTAATTTAAAAAAATATAGACATTAAAAAATATACTAATAAAAATGACAAAAACAACTAAATTACAAAACTAATTAAAAATATTACATTTTTAATGCAATGTAAAATAAAAATCACAGGTTATTATAGTAAACTACATCTAAAACCATAAAATAAATGTTTATTGAAATAAAATAAAAAAATATATACTTCAGTTATTTTCAGTACCTGATATACTAAAATAACTAAAACTGAAATTAAATAAAAATATATATAGACAGATAAATTCTAAATGTATAAAACTTTTATATTATTAACTAATTATTAACTATTACCTAATTATTATAAATTAATAAAAATTAATTATGAATATAAAAAACCTATAATATTATATCTCAATGATGTTAAAATAACACTGATTCACAGTTGTCACACCAGAAACGGAAGGTTTGCATTGCATTGTGGGATATACCTACAGTACCTGCAGTGCGTTCAGACTGTGTACGGCACATTTTGGCAGTAAATCTTGTTCAGTTCACAATATAAATAGTGTGCTTTGAGAGTAAGTGAAAGATCAGTGTTGTGGCGCAGGCTTGGATAAGTGGCTGAATCTGAGCCGTGTGGATCCGGACGAGGAGGTTCAGGGAGAGATTCACCTGGATCTGGAGCTTCACAGAGACGCTGAGAGAACCGTCCTGCACTGTCACGTCATCGAGGCTCGGTGAGGAGCTCTCCTCTACTCATCCCACGCTTTTACCGTCTAATAAACCTGCCGGTGTATATTATGAAGATCGTTGGCACTGGGACAGATTGCTTCTGTTACTCTATTGTAAAGCTTCTGCTGAATGCACACAAGTAAATCAGCTCTTTCTCCTAAATTTCCGTAAGTTTATTGTAGTGTGTGTTTGTGTTGGTTTCAGTGATTTGGCTCCTCGTGATATTTCTGGTACCTCTGATCCGTTCACCAGAATCATCTACAACAACCTGAGCGCCGAGACATCGGTGAGAGGACGAGTCTTCATCTATACACACATCAGAGCTGCAAAACACACCAAAAACATCATTAAACCGCCATGAAACAACAGAAGTCACTATTAAAGAAAATAAGATTTTCCTCCACTGAAGTTCATTCTGCATGTTCAAATCTAAAACATTCACAATTCATTCAAGATACAGCAGTTTTTACTTTCCTCCTCTCACTGCAAACATGCTCTTCTTACTTAGTATTTTTGTCTAGTTTCTAGTCCAAATATCTAAAAAGTCTCAAATCAAGATGCATTTACTAGATGCCATACGATATTATATCTTGCTTTCTGGGGATATAAATCAAAATTACGTGAGTTGTTGCTTAAAAAAAGCCCCATTGGCAGATAATTTAGCTTTTTTTTAAGCAAAAACTCACTTAATTTTGATTTATATTCCCAGAAAACAAGACATGATATCTTATGGCATTTTACTACTTTAGTAAAGACATCTTTATTTAAGAATATTTTGATATTTAGACTGGAAATGAGACCAAAAAAACATAAGATTTTTTTTTTTTGCAGTATTAAGGCTGCTCGATTTGAGGGGGGGAATGAATTGTGATTTTTGTGATAAAATCAGGATTTAAAATGCTCCAGGTTTTTTTTTAGGGCTGCACAATTTGGTCAAAAATGTTGTGATTATATAGACTATAAAATATTATAATAATCATAATATAATAATTTTATATTATTATTATTACTCAATAAAAATATTAAAGAGTATGCAAAATATGACTTAATAATAAACACAAATATTAAAACAATAATTTCAGTATAACTGTAAAATTACAATAGTAATATTTATGATTCGTATATTTTGCTGAGCTTGTTTGTAGGGCTGCATTATTTGGCAACATTTTGGGGATTATATTAGCCTGGATGCCAGCCCGAACCCCGCCCACAACATTTTTTGGTCGGGAAGTTCGGTCTGGACTCGATCCATTGAGGAGTAATTATGATCGGTACAGAAATGGTCGGGCCAATCAAATTGCCAGGGCGGGCTTTATACGATGATGGACAGATGATCTGCAGTTACGTAATCATCACGTCATCAAACGTATTTCTTTCAAAAATGCTTTTCGTGTTTGCAAGTACTCCGCGAATCCTTACATTATTTTTGCAACACCGGCAAAGATCGTTAACACTCATTATTTTTTTACTTTTCAGGTGCCTGCAATTGAGTTCTGTTGACAACTATGCGTCGCTCAACATACGTCACTTACTGCGTTGCTCTGATTGGTTGTAAGTCTATCCAATTGAGTGCAGAGTTTTTTTTTCCCCTGGTTGGGTTAAGACACGCCTCATAATCAAAGCCCTATGGACCAGTATCAGACGCACATTCTGACTAGAATATGAGTATGACGAAGTCAGGCTAGGATTATATATCAATATAATATATCAATATATAGGAAAATATCATTATTATTTGATTTTTGAGTGCAATCGTAAAATACCAATCTCTATGTCTCCATTACGTTGCACCATTGAGCTTTTATATTAGCAAAAAACTATTCTTTTGTTTCGCTTCTCATTAAAAGTTTCTGAAGATGATTGGCGCATGTTGTGTTTTCAAATGCATGTTATAAATGGCCCAAACTCAGAGCAGATGTTTGTGTGGAGCAGCATTTACTGTGAACGAGACGCTGTGAGAAACTGATCATCATGAGCTGCGTGTGTAAATGAACACACTCTGAAACAAGCAGTTCAGTGAAACCAGTGTGTTTTCTCCAGATCATAAAGAAGACGCGGTTCCCGCACTGGGATGAGACTCTGGAGCTGTGTTTGGATGAAGGTGCTGATGATGAAGCTGGGAGCGTCACGGTGGAGGTCTGGGACTGGGACATGGTGGGCAAGAACGACTTTCTGGGAAAGGTGAGTCCAGTCTGACCTCTGACCTGTAATGCTCCTGAATCATAATCACACACTGTTCATTCGTTGGCCAGAGGAGAACTGAGACTGAGTCTGGTTTCTCATGAGGTTTTTTTCTCCATTCTGTCACTGATGGAGATTTGGTTCCTTCACTGTCGCCTTTGGCTTTTGGCTTGTTTAGTTGGGGACATTTAAAGGGATAGTTCACCCCAAAATGTAAACTCTGTCAGTAATTACTCTCCCTCATGTTGTTCAACCCCGTAAGACTTTTGTTCATCTTCAGAACACAAATGAAGATATTTGTGATTAAATCTGAGAGCTGGGTCACTCCTCCATAGGCTTCTAAGGGATTGAAACTTGCCGGCCCAAAAACGTTATTAAAGAAATCGTTAAAATAGTCCAAGCGACTACAGTGGCTCAATCTTAAGTTTATCAAGCGACGAGAATACTTTTTGTGTGCAAAAACAAACAAAAATAACGACTTTATTCAAGTATTTATTTCCTTTTCTGTCTGCCTCAAGATAGTTCATGTAGTAGTAACACTCTTTGCACACAAAAAGTATTCTCGTCGCTTGATAAACTTAAGATTGAGTCATTGTAGTCACTTGTGCTGTAACTAGCTGGAAATAACATTATTCAAGAATCGCTATAAAACCAAACCAATCTCTGTTACCTTAAATTAGATGTTTATCTCTGTAAAGCTGCTTTGAAACAATTTGTATTGTAAAAAGCGTTATATAAATAAAGGTGACTTGACTTGACAGTCCGTCCATTGCTTAAATAAATTAATTTTCACCGGTTGTTTCCTTTCACATATTTTAATGCAAATTTTGGGACACCGCTTTAAAAATGGATGGAAGGAAAACAACAAGATATGCATACAATTTTAAAATGTGCATAAAACATTATGCACTCAATTGAGGTGAAAGAAAACGTGCATAAACTACAATGGAAACTCAGGAAGTGATGATTTTGTTCTCTAGAACACATGGAATGGAAATGGTGTGTTATTCGCAAATGTTTTATATACGATATTCCAATTTTGTGCACAAGTTTGCTTTGCAACTTTGAATGGAAACATAATTACGATTTCTCTGAGTCTTTCCATCCAACACACCACCTCCAGCTCTTCAGTGCTGAATAATGAGATTTACAGAAGCAATCGCAGCTCGTCATAAACACTCGACACTCGTTTCACAGAATTATCTTATTGTGTTTCTAATGACTCTGTGAACATTAAAAGGATAGTTCCCAAGACTCACCGTATTGTCGCTCCAATCCTGCACGCTCTTTCTCCTGTGTAAAACAAAAGCATATGATTAGCATTAGTATATGATGATGACACTTGTTATTTTTTTTTAAGTGATAATGTGTGTTTGCTTATGCTGACTGCATGTGTTTGTGTTGGTTTGCACAGGTGGAAATCCCTCTGTCCTGTTTGCACAGATCGCCTCTGATGCAGGGCTGGTTTCGTCTGCTGCCGCTGGGAAACACTGAGGACGATGCAGGGTGTGTGTGTGGTGTGGTGTGTGTGTGTGTGTGTGTGTGTGTGTGTGTGTGTTGTGTGTGTGTGTGTGTGTGTGTGTGTGTGTGTGTGTGTGTGTGTGTGTGTGTGTGTGTGTGTGTGTGTGTGTGTGTGTGTGTGTGTGTGTGTGTTTTACAGTGCAGTCACATTCATTAGCAGGTGTGTTTGAGATGGTAATGCTGCTTCAGAGATCGTTGTCTTTGTGTTTGCTCATGTTTTAATGACGATCTGTTTCTAATAATTGTGTGCCTCTTTGGGATGATGGCAACACAAGACGCAAGCAAGCTTTTGAGGACACATAAGTCTGAAATAGAGAGTTTAGGTATAAGGATTCAGAGCCAGTGGTTGTTCTGTAGGCAAACATCAGTGCCTTGAATTTGATGTGGCTATTGGCAACCAGTGCATTTTTATGAAGATGTGTGACGTGTCTCTTAGGCTCAATAAAGGCACTCCTGCTTCTGGATCAGTTGCAGGTTTGACAGTGATGCTGGAAGGCCTGAGCGCTTTACAATAGTCCAGTCTGGATAGAGCAAGAGCTTGGACAAGGAGTTGTGTAGGTCCGATAGGAAGGGCCTGATCCTCCTAATGTTGTATAAGGCAAATCTGTAGCACCGGGCAATTTTAGCAATGTGGTCTATGAAGATTAACTAATCATCACAACTCTAAAGTTCCTGGCTGTCCTGCATGGAGTTATGGTTGATGACCCAATAGCTAAATGGAGAAGTTATGAAGAAGAAGTGTTGGGTTGGCCGAGACCACAAGCAATTTTGTCTTCGCACAGTTGAGTTGAAGGTCGTGGTTCTTCATCCAGGAAGAAATGTCTGAGATGCAAGAAGCTACGGTCGGATCATCAGGCTGGAATGAGAGTAGAGTTGTGTGTCGTCAGTGTAGCGGTGATTGGAAAACCATGTTTCTGAATGACAGATCCTAGTGAAGACATGTAGACGGAGAAGAGAAGCGGTCCCAGCACTGAGCCCTGAGGCACTCCAGTAGCTAGATCTTGTATTTATCAAGTCCAGTTAAGACATTCGTAATATTACAAACATCATACAAAATTTATTAGCACATTTTAAACATGCATACCCCCCCCCCCCCCACCCCCCGTAGACTATTTTTGTCTTGTTTTCCAATAAAAGAATCTAATAATTCTTCAATCAAGATACATTTGCTTGAAAAGAAAATAATACTGTATATATATAAAATTACTGTATCTGTCAATGGGGTCAGAAGAATAATATTCATTCAAAAGCAGATACTTGCTCTTGTTTTAAGCATAAACTCACTTCATTTTGATAAATCTTTCATTAAACAAGACTTAAAATCTTAAGTATCTTGCTTCTCATGTTCCTGATTTAAGAATCTCTAGATATTTGTTCTGGAAAACAAAACAGAAATACTGAAATTGCAGAGTATCATCACATTTAAGTAAAAGTCCATTATTTAGTCTCATAGTTGAAAACATCTCTATAAGAGTATAAATCCAATAAGCAGGCTGTCGTTGTAAAAGCATTTCACAAACACGCATCTTACCCATCTTACACTTTGGTTTTGATGCTTTAGGTTGAAACAGTTTAGTTTAATGTTAGCGCTATTATAAAAGCACACAGACACAAAACTGTCTCTCTCTATTCAATTCAAATGAGCTTTATTGGCATGAATGTGTAAAATAGCACAATATTGCCAAAGCAATAGACATATACAAACATAAATAAAAGTAAACAAGAAAAAAAAGAAATTAGTATCAAATGTAAAAAAGAAAAGAAAAAGATTACTAAAATATCAAACAATCAAAATAATAATTATTTTAAAATTTGTACAATTATTTATCCATCTGCGGTTCCACTGGTTGTCCTCATTTCATGGCATGAGGAGACATATTTTGCAGCAATTATTTCAAATTTGGGCATTTCTCCCAGTAAATTTCTCCCATCTCTCTCTCTGTCTCTTTCAGGGGTAAACTGGGTGCCTTGCGTCTGAAAGTGCGTTTAACAGAGGAGCGTATTCTTCCTTCTCTGTACTATCAGCCTCTGATCGAGCAGCTGGTGGAGGCCGTCATCTCGCCATCTGAGGTACATCGTCACATTCTGCACGACTGAACATGTTAAACTGACCGCTAAAAAACGTCTATAGCAGCAATGATGCACATAGTGTGTTTCAGGCCTAAAAAACAAAGGGTTCATGTAATTGGGGAACATTAACAATGCAAGAAAATCATCTGGTGCTTCACCTTTTCTGCATTAAGAGAACCAAAACACTGACCTAATGAAACACTAAACCACTGTAGGATTAGTAAATAAAATTACTTCCTATTTGAATTGAGGAAGTAAACAGATAGCAGAATAATTTGAATTTGATTTATAAAGTGCAGATTATTTGTACATTTCATATACGAATGTTCAGGCTAATTACACAGACATATGGCAAAACACTGATTCATTGACATATATGTATGTAATTTAAACACTGTGGTTTCATGTTTTTTTAATAATTCCACTTTTATTTTACACACTGAACACTGAATTTTCCAGAAAGCTGTACAAAATCTGCACCAGTGTTGTTTCAGTATCATTGAAACACCATTGTAGTTTTTATTAATATATTCAATTAGTTTTTATTCATTTTATTTATTAAATTTTGTTATATTATTATTATTATTATTTTTATGTTTCTGTTTTAATTGTTTGTTTGGTAATTTTGTTGTGTTTTTGCCATTTTATTAGTTTTTTATAAATAAATTAAATTTTTGTTTTAGTTTTAGTTATTTTAGTACATCAAGTTAGGCTAAATAAAGAAATAAATGTTGCCTTGGAAACTAGAATGAAAAAATATAATTTATTTTTTATTTCAGTTATTTAACAGGACTAAAAACAAAACAAACAAGACTTCAACTTAATGTGTTCAGCTCTTTGTCCATTTAGTTCCCAAAATCTGTTTAATTCACCTTCCTGTCATTCCTAATCGAATCCCAGTTCAACATCCGGTATTGAGCCTGCACATTCTCAAAAAGGACCAATTCTGCTTTTTTCCATATTCATCTTTCTTTAGTGTGCAATGTTGTGTTTAAGTATGAAAAATCCCTCCAGCGTGAGTTATTCTCTATATCAGTGTCAGTGTTTCTGAACTCCTGAAACGCCTCCATTGTATCTTGAGTTTCTTCCGAACGAACACGTCACAATATTCCTCATTATAATAATTAATATGCATAATTAATGGGCGGGGCCTGGTTGAGTTAGTTAGTAGTGTGTTAAACTGGCGGTTATAGTAAGGGGCGGGACATTTCCCAAACACACTCGAAGCGCTCGACCAATCACAACACACTGCTCCAGCCGACCAATCAGAGCACAGTGTGCTTTTCAGAAGGAGGGGCTTCATAGAGACAGGAAGTAAACAGGCCTGTGTTTCCCGTACAACACTGTAACTCGCTGCATCACTGCTATAGTACGATGCATCGGTGAAAAAATCAACTAGCTAGTCACGACTGTTTCCCGAAACCATATTGTCACAAATTGGTAGTTAAACCATGTTGGTTAATGATGTCACCCAGGTGTTGGAGTAATAACTTCTTTTAATAAATCTGTTTGAGATCTAATTAATGCTAGATGTTTTGCTATAAATTATGAACATGGCATCTGAGGACTATTTCTCATTTTCCTCAGTTATTTTGCTTAATTTCCAGATTTAATCCTAGTCTCGTTCTTGCGCACTGGAACACGTTCACACATGCGCACTCTACAAAAACGACGTTTTAAATCTCTTGACAAACTAAAAGACGTAAATGACATTTGTATGTATTCTAAATTAAAGATTTAGATTGTACTGAATGTCAGATTGCTTATTTTGCTCAGGATCAGGATTTATGGAGTCCACATGTCATGAAAACATGAAACTCTTCTTCTAACCGCAGGTCGAGAGCGTTGTTCAAACACACAACTCTGCGAACTGTTCATTAGAACGATGGTTTCGGGAAACACAGACTCGCTGAACTGCTGATAACGACAGAACTCGCGACCGCAGTCGGCTAACGAAGCTTTCGGGAAACACACACCAGAGCGTTACTGACAGACAAAAAGAGAGGAGCTGCAACAATGGAGAATATGGGGAAAATAATGCATGCAAACCTGTTCTAGTATAGCCCAAAAACAACATCAAAACTATTTAAAAGGCTGTAATATGGCCTTTAATAAGTAAAATTACGTAATAATTCCCAATGCTGTCAGGTGGATGATCCCACACCCTTGACCCTCCTGGAAGAGGTCACGACGGTGGAGAGTCGGCAAGAGGTGGCCATGACGCTAGTGAAGATCTATCTTGGTCAAGGCCTGGTCGTGCCATTCCTGGACTACCTCAACACCAGAGAGGTCCACAACACCAGTATGTGTGTGTGTGTGTGTGTGTGTTTGATTAGTGGTTTTCCTGTGTGTAGGCGACGTGATGACTTCAGTCCTGCTATATTTACACACAGTTCCCCTCGCTGCCGTGAAGTCATCTCTGAACTTTTTCCTCTCTCATTAATGATGTTTTGTGTGATTGTGGGAGCGCGTGGGTTTTTCACACTCGGCTGGTGTTTTATGTTCGTTTGTGCCGCGCCGATGACAAACAAAGGGTCCAAGTTTCCATAGCAACTCCACAGGAAGCAGCTTCAAAAGGAAATGGAACGATCATAAGATGGGAATGTTTGTCAGCGAACGACGAGGATTAAAGAGAAAGACAGGAGAAGAGAAAATAGCCAGAACAAAGTTCAGAACAAATTCAACTGGACAGAGTTTTAATGTGTCTATATCAGGGATCAACCGAATAAGACCATGATTCTTGACTTGACGTACCCCTGAGATTTCAATAAATATAACAAATAATAGTTCTAATTACTAATTTTTAGTGTGAGATCACGGGTAAGTAGGGTACAAATGTTGACTAATGGATATCATCATACTTTCCCCATTTCATTGAATCCCTACTCGTTAAAATGGTTGTTCTGTATTACAAGTTTTCTGAATCTTGTTTAGATATGCAAATTAACCATTATCTAATTAAATATGCCAGGGTGGCCGCGGGTCCTTAAAAAGTCTTAAAATGTCTCAAATAAAGTTTTCCTAATAAAAGGCCTTAAAAAGTATCAAAATGTCTTAAATTCAGATTCGATGGGTCTTAAATATTTCTGGTCACATTAACGCTAAAATTTCTCCAGTCTGACGAACCCAATGTCCGTCAAATAACCAGTGAAGCATCGAATCGTGAGAATGATTCTGATTTTATTACATAAACAACGATTGATAATGATAATGTATTTCTGGTATTGAGACTCACTGTCTCTGTGAGAGATTTTAAAGTGAGAAATCAAAACTAATGAGCGTAACAGCACACATAAACTCACAGAAGAAACATACTGAGGTAAACATTAAAAATGTTGAGTTTTTTATTTATAACACATGATATAGTTAAGTAACATAACATGACAGGAGCTATTTTGCTGAATATCCTCACGATTGCAAATGCTATATTGTTTTTAGTTCAATAGGCAAGTAGTTAATATAAAATTACTTCAATTACTTAGGTTAAACATATACGTTATATGTAATATAATGTGTATTTCCATCACAATTTCATTCAAGGTGGCATTAAAAAGGTCTCAAAAAGTCTTAAATTTAACTTTTTTATATCTGTAGACATCCTGATATGCAGTAATTTGCATAAATGCATAGAACAGAAATTTGATAAAGTTCAAAATCCTTGTCTGATTTTGGATTCTCTTTTAGTGACATAAATAAAAAAATACTGTCAAAAGCCAGAAAAAAATCACCATGTTTTTAGGGAATATTTTTTAAATACAAAATATAGTGTAAAAACTTCAGAAAATGAATAAAACTGTAAAGTGTGGTGTGTGTAAAGCTGCTAAAGTGGAGATTTCTGACTCAAACTCACAGTCTTTATGGGTTGTGATTGAAATCTACAGACTCAAAAGAGATTAAAAGTGTAGTAAAATAAACAATAAATGTGTATTTTTTCTTTCCACTAGTCTGAAAGAAGACATGTAAGGACGCAAAAAAGTCCAAAATCTCAGTGCATGAAAAAGTAGCATCAGTGATCATTAACAACTATCCAAAACACCTCCACTAAAAATAAGCCAGAACAAAGCAGAATATGGATAGAAATGCACTGTTTGCTTTAAAAGCATCTGCTAAATGCATAACTGTACATTTAAATGCACTGTAGCATTGGGAAAACATCACATTTTCTTTACTGTAAAAGCTTAGTTGCACTAAATAGATTTAATTTTGCACATTTATATGCTTACTTTGTTGTGTGGATGACAGTCATAGTGGAATATATGTGCATGGACAGCAGACAAAAGCTCTGGAGGAACATAATGGTTGAGAAACATGAACAGAAGTTGTTTTCTGTTTCTCCCCAATAGCAGATCCAAATACACTCTTCCGGTCCAACTCACTGGCCTCTAAAGCTATGGAGCAGTTCATGAAGGTGTGTGCATATCTGAAATATAATCTTGTGTTTATATCAAAATGTGTGGATGTTAGTAAGAGGGTTTGGTGTGTGTCAGGCTGTCGGGATGCTGTATCTACATGAGGTTCTGAAGCCCATTATTAACCGGATCTTTGAGGAAAAGAAATACGTCGAGTTGGATCCCTGCAAGATAGACCTCAACCGCTCCAGGTGCGAGTTCATAATATAACATATGCATAACGTCTCGGTTACGTATGTAACTCTCGTTCTCTGAAAGAGGGAACTGAGACGTTACGTCAGCGACTGATGAAATGTGGGTTTCGCTAGAGAGCCCTATCACCTTTGGGTATTCGAAAACGAGCCAATGATATGAAAATATCGTGAACTCCGCCCCAACGCGTGAGTATAAAAGGCAGTCCCTCCAGAAAAACGTGATTATGCGATCGCATAATTCAATGCATAATCAGCCAATGTCTGCATATTTCTGCGGGGGCATTTTTTCAAATATGCCGTACTTTCGCAATATGCGTGGCTTGCGTGATTTCATACTCCCAGCATTGTCGTTGCGAAAAAGTCGCATATTTCTTAGCAGAAAGTTGAAAAATGTTGCGTTTCGTTCACACACGAGCCGCCATTTTCCCTGTTGCCATGGGAACGTTATGAAGTGACGTAATTACGTGACGTGAAAATCATCGAAAAGCTGTAAAACAGGAAGCACACATTTTATTTTTTTGTTTTTTTATTTTTTTATTTTTCCTGAAGTTGTAGCATATTCCTTTTGTAAAGCTCCAGAACTTGTTTGACTCATCAATGTTTTGTAAGTTTGATCTGTTTATTAAGATCTGAAATAAAACAAGATGAACTGAAATATTCCAGCACTTTCTGTGATGTAGTGTGCTTGCTTATCATAGGAAGTAATAAGAAATGACTCTTTACATTAAGGCAGTAGCCTAGTGAGAACAGGGAACAGGGGAATCCCTTTTTTCTCTTTTTCATCAAACAGAGTTTGCAATTTCCAGTTTTTGCAATTTCCCGCAGTTTTTGCAATTTCCCGCAATTTTTGCAAGTTCCCGCAATTTTGCAAGTTCCGCAATTCAATGCATAAAATTGCATAAATATCCCACATATTCCATTCGCATTTTTTAAGATAACGTGCCGCATAATCAAGGATCTTTTCCCGCAACAATCACAAAAAAATCTGCATTTTTCTGGAAGGACTGAAGAGGAGCCGCGAGTGCAATCTCGCATAATGTTATTATGTAACCCTAACATATGAGACTGTGCGTCCCGGCCGTTTCAGCGGTCACTGACGTAACGTCTCCGTTCCCTCCTTCAGGAACGAGGGTTACATAAATAACCGCGACGCTCCCTTTCAGTCAGTCACTATGAGTTACGTCAGTGACTGGCGAAATGGGGGTCCCAATCTAATCTCGCCAATTCGGCTGTCTTCCAGTGTCCTGCGCAAACCCCAGCTCCTTGTTGTGAGGCTAGCACGAGTGAAGGGCCAGGCTAAAGCAAGAATACCAAGGTACACTGGGTAGCATGTCCCAGATGGAATATGTAACCGTGCCTACCCACAGGGAGGACTTAAAATACACATATTACCCGAGTACGGGATACATATGGAGAACTCAGAGGGTGGAATGTTTCAACCCTGAGATGGCAAGAGGGTTCTTGCCGAAAGGAAAGAGACATACTCGGAGGAGACTTACCTTGGAAATACACATGTTGGGGTTGGTCAACCGGGGAATCATGCACATGGAGGCACCTAACCGATCACGAGGGCTGACCAACCGGGCATGCACTCTGGGGATGGCATCGACAGTGCAGGAGGAACTCAGGGTCTATGGAGAACTCATCTCAGTAGAATAGCGCACGTATCCAGTCCGTGGAGTGGAATGGCGCAGTAAGCGATGACACCGAAGCAGGTCCTACTTACTGGCTACTGGAAGCGAGAACAAGAGAGGACACTGGCTTTAAACAGAGATTGTAGAATCTCGTGAAAGTGTTAGGAGGCCAGGGAAGGACGAGCGTAGCGCGTCGGCCCTGCTCGGACAGTGGTTTGGCGGCAGAGGCGGATGGGAGTGGCGAGGTATAGCGTCGCAGACTGCCATCCGCAGCCTCTTGGGACTTGGAAGAAGGGGAGTCAGTTCTTTCTTTTTAGAACAAAAGACTCTCCCCCGGCCCTCCACCGGGGGAAGGAGTGGTCCTGCTACCAGCTCCTGAAAAGAACTGAGCCCTAGCTCCGAGCTGCCCGTCTCAGGAGCGCCGCTTAGCCTGGTGTTTGGCAGGCGTAAGCCTTGTTTATACTCGACGCGTCCGCAAGAGCGCGCGTCTCCCCAAACGGACGAGGCGTTTATACTCGTCGCGCTCGCCGTTGTACTATTCTGTGAAACGACAGGGGGCGACTCAAGTAAATGTCCACTAACCATGAGGAATCAACGGAGAGAAGAAGAAAGGTCCACACGTGACAATGTTTATTTTAGTACATCACCACCAATAACACTACAAAAAGAATCGTGTAAAATACAGTAAAGCATGAGATTATTACTTATGACATTAGAAAAAAATATGTGGATATAAAAACATGTATGCAGGCTATACAACTAAATTAACGATCTCTTAAATATTTTCTAATTTCACTAAACATCTCATTAAGTTTCGTGGACATTTTATAAAACATGGATCTTTTTGTTAAAAAGGCTTATTATGCTATTGTAGGCTAATTTTGTAAACATAAGCTGATTTAGACGCGCAAACTGGGTGCCGGTGCAGTGAGACGTTCATGCTCGGACAGATTCGGCTTGAAGTCGTTCATCCTCGGATGCGGCGCCTCGCGCTGTTACAAAAAAAAGCCGTGCACACCGCCAAGCGAAATGAGGTCTTGCGCACCCAAGACGCACGACCGCCCACACCGCAATGACGTCATTTTTGCCACGCGCACCTTCGCACTTGTGCGGACGCGTCGAGTATAAACAAGGCTTTAGGGGCAGAGACAGGCTGTGCCGCCTTCCTGCGACCACCTCCTTGCTTTGGCCCGGTGAAAGCTGCTGCTTGGGCCGAGCAGGAGGAGCGGGAGCCGCAGGAGGGCGGCCTCGGCGGGAAGAAGACTGAGGGGATGCACCGACGGCTGGGTGGAGGCAGCAGCTGCCCGTCGGATTTATATGCCTCAACCATTTATTTGTATTTTTCAGGATATGCTTTATCGCCTCAGTCTGCTTATGGGCGGCCGAGAACTGTTGGGCGACTGCAGTCCTCGACCGCACCGCAAAGAGCCCAGCCTGGGATATGGGGGAGTTGAGAAAATAAGTCCTCTCAGCCTCCCGCATATCAGTCATATGAGCCACAGATGACGTTCCTGGACCACACAGATGGACATCACCTGACCCAGGGATTGCGCAGTGACCTTCGTCGCCCGTAGAGCAAGGTTGGTGGGAGTGTGCAGCTCTTGCATGAGGCCTGGGGGACCCCAGTGTACCCGTTGGCCGCCGCGTCGTTGAGGGAAGAGAAGGCGGAGAACACCGCCGGGCCACGACAAGTCAACGGTGACTGCCAGCCCGCGCCACCCCCAGGTACCAATCATCCAGCATTGAGCGCTCAGGGAAGGGCGGCGGGCACCACTCCAACCCGATACTCTCAGCTGCCCGGGCAAGCATGGCCATCAGCTCTGGATCAGACTCAGCAAATGCTGGCACTCCCGAGGGAGGGAACGTAGCCGAATCCTCATCCCCAGAGGATTCAAGCCCGCCTTGTGACCAGAGCCTCGAATGAAACACTAGGTCCCCGAGAGGAACCAGGTTCACCCGGAAGCTACATGGCTTGCGATGTGACTCGTCGGGTTATTACCGTAACCCTCAGATCACCCTGGCCACCAGCCAAAGTATCCCCTCTCGAGGAAGAGATAGATGTGGCAGAGGGGACTCTACCCCCTCGGAGGTCACTGAGTCTCCATCTTAACACCGCGATGGTCATGTTCCCGCAATGAGAACATGACTCACCCTTGTACGCTGTCTTAGCGTGATTAAAGCCCAAACACACTAAACAGCGCTCGTGACCGTCAGGCGGATAGATCAAGTGCCCACACCCAGAAACACAGGGGCGAGACATCTTTAAAAAGACGTGCCCGTGCAGCTCTTTTAGAAAAGAAAGGCTCTCTCAGGACCGTGGACCCGCTGAAACGCGCCGTCACACCAACACCGACTGAAGAGAGACGCTCGTTGCTTTGATGAAGGAGAAGAGAAGCACATAAACACTTCGAGTTCGAAGCAAAAACATAATGTGAAATTGCACTCGCGGCTCCTTTTATATCCACGCGGTTGGGCGGAGTTCATGAGACAAATTCCACAGACTTTTAATACCATTGTTTCTCGTTTTCTAATGCTCGAAGGTGAAGGTGAACCCCATTTCGCCAGTCACTGATGTAACTCGTAGTGACTGACTGAAAGGGAACAGTAGTTCAGTAAACAACATATCATTAGATGAAACAGCCATGATCAGGGAAAAGTAACTGCAGGAGAGAAGTGTTGCCAGGGAACTGCAGTGAACTCTACAAACTTTACCTCTTATGCTGGCTTTTAGATCTATGTATAGCGTTATTTCACCACATGTGAAATGTCACTGAGAACAAAAGCGTTTCAGGTTTCAGGCAATATTTGAAGTATATACACTACCAGTACAGAAGTTTGGGGACAGGAAGATTTTGTATTGTTTTTGAAAGAAGTATTTTCTGCTCACCAAGGCTGTTTATTTGATCAAAAATACAGTAAAAACAGTGAAATATTATTACCATTTATAATAGCTGTTTTCTATGTGAATATATAGTAAAGTGTAATTTATTCCTGTGATCAAAGCTGAATTTTCAGCATCGTTACTCCAGTCTTCAGTGTCACATGATCCTTCAGAAATCACTATAATATGAGGATTTGATGCTCAAGAAACATTATTTTCAATGTTAAAAAGGGTTAATATTTTTGTTGAAACCGTGATACATTTTATTTTTCAGGATTCTTTGATTAATAGTCAGTTCAACAGAAATAGGAATATTTTGTAATAGTATAAATGTCTTTATTTTAACTTTTAATCAATTAAATTTTTTTGTTGAATAAAATTAAGGGTTTTTTTTTATCTTACTGACCCCAAACTTTTGAACGGTGGTGTATATTCATGCACTTGTAATTGATATTTCAGAGATAAGTAAAACTGAAACCAATGATAACAATCATCAGAAAACCAAAGAAATAAGCATAAAATGTGTGTAGATTCTGTGGTCTGTGGATTCTGTATGAAAGTAGTTCTAACTACCAATTTGACGCTTCAAATAGTTCATAAAGAGATCGTAAAATTAATCCATATGAATTGAGCAGTTGAGACCAAATTTTCAGAAGAGACTCGATCGCTTTATATGATGAACAGATTGAGTTTAGGCTTTCCTTTACATATAAATGTCAAGAGGGTTTGAGCTTCTCAAGAACCAGTGAGGTTTGTTCTCGTGCGGTTTAGCTTTACTGGTCAATGTTTATATGTGAATAAAAGCTTAAATTCAATCTTTTCATCATTTCCTCTCTTTAGAAAATTTGGACTGAATTTGATTCATATGTATTAGTTTTAGGATCTCTATTAACTTTTTGAAGCACCAAAGTTGTAGTTGCATAGACTGTCAATGGAAGGACTGAAATCTGTCAGATTTCATTTAAAATACCTTAATTTGTGTTTTAAAATGAACTTGAGTCCTGCGGGTTTGAAACGACATGAGGGTGAGGATGGTTTTTTTTTTTCATTTTTGTGTGAACTTATCCTTTAAGTACAGACAGTAATGAAGTAGAAATGCTTATTTATGGTCCAGCTTTCCTAAAAACTCACTCTCTTTCCAGACGTATATCGTTTAAAGGCTCGGCGTCTGAGGCCGAGGTCAGAGAAAGCAGCGTCGGGCTTCTTCAGGCGTATCTGACCTGCATCATGGAGGCCATCGGGAACTCGGTTTCCCAGTGTCCTCCTGTGATGAGGGTCGTGTTCAAACAGCTCCATAAACGAGTGGAGGAACAGTTTCCAGAGCCGGAGAATGAGGTGATGATGATGATGATGAAGGTGTGGCTGGTGTTGTTGTACTCACTGTTTCTCTCTCTTGTAGGATGTGAAGTATTTGTCCATCAGTGGCTTTTTCTTCCTGCGTCTGTTCGCTCCTGCGATTCTGACACCCAAACTCTTCCAGCTGAGAGACCATCACGCCGACACACGCACCAGCAGAACTCTCCTGCTGCTCGCTAAGGTTCAACACACACAGTTATAGATTCACATGATACATTCATCTTTATTCTAACCAAATGTGTAAACTTAAAAAATTCAATAACAAGTTTGGGCAGATACAGATGTGTGTCAATTCATTTTTTAATTGAACACACTTATTTACAAAACACAATTTACAAAATCTCTCGTTGGGAGACTCATGTGCAGAACATAAACACACAGTTAAATAGAACAAATTTCGATAAAGAAAATAAATACAAATAACTATAAAATAATTTAAGCAAAGGCATGTCAAAGTTATTCACATATATATATTGTCCATAAAGTTGTGTGTCAATTAAACGTACAGTATGTAACTTTTGGCCACCAGGGGTCACTCAATCAAAATAATAGCAAAAGACGTATTCTGATGACGTCGTGAAAGAGCGTGTGCTCATGGGAGTTGTTGTCGTTGTCGAGAGAGAGAGAGAGGGAGTGCGCGCGCGAACCAGCTATACCGTACGATGTTCATTGGGACACGCGCGATCTGTCATTCCCCAGCCATCTAGCATCTCCAGCAGATAACATGTTCACTGACGAGGTAATGTGTTGTTATTTATATTATATCTCTATTCTTGTTACGTTTAGTTACGGCTATTAACTTTATGTAATGCCATTGAACACGCGCGCTCTGTCGCTCCCCACATTCCTCACTCATTCTAACTTAGTGTTTTTAAAATCACGTCTCTTCGAACGGAGAGATATATGAATTATCAGGGCTATTGAATCAATATTCCATCTAGCTAGTATTAATAGATGTTAAAAAACACGGTCACCTTTCGTTAATAATTATAATTACGTTTATACTATGATATTGAAAAAGATGGTGAACTGCATATGAAGCTACTTTCTGCAGCTATATCTACAACAAATGTGAATTTACATTATACTGTACATGAGAGCTAGTCCGTCTGCGTTTTACACATGCCATCATCGTTTCACAACATATAAGTTACGGATAGATATAGTTAGCTGAATGGGTGCTTACTTGTTTATTAGAATGCAAGCGAGATCGGCATCTCTCTGTAGTTCCAGTTGTCACGAAGCTCGTGGAAATGCAACTCCAATGTTAACGCGAGTCATGTCTCTTCTCCTGTCCCAAACCCTTCTCGGGTCATTTCTGTCACCCGTGCGTTTCCGCTTCACGGATCTGCCTCCAGCAGCAGAACGTGCAGGCAAAGCATAATCATGGTCCATTATTGATATCCAACTATTGATTCTTTATCGTCTTCTTTTATTTTAGTGACGTGCGTCCGGTGTTTACATTTGCGTTTGGCGGTTTTTCGCCGGGATCCGCACGAAGTTAGAGACACTAGGGTCAAAGGTTATATGACGTCATAGACGGGCGACGAAACGGAAATAAAGACACGGCCCGTGTCTTCAAATTAAAATATAAATTTCTCCGGATTTGAAAGTTGGTGGGAACTTTTGGGATAATGTTAGTACACAACTAAAAGAAATATATAACATAGATACAGTTATTTTTGCTATTTTAAAAGCCGAAAAGTTCCATATTGTGCCTTTAAATGCATGCATTGATGTTGGAAAAATCATAATTTTTATTATATCTACTATAATGTTTATTTTATATCATTTCATTTCAATCACTCAAATTTGCATGCTTGAAATTTCATCATTTTAAATTTGCATGTTGAAAAAATATTGTTTATTTTACATTTATTATTTATCATTTTCAATTCAGTCACTTATTTATTTACGCATGCATTGATGTTGGAAAATCATCATTTTTATGATATATTATAGTATATTTTACATTGATTTTTACATAATTTTCATTTTAATCACGTTTTCATGCATGGTATCTAACTAAATAATTAATTTGCATTAAACGTAAAATATGAAATGTGAGTGATTAACTTTCAATTTTTTGTCTAAAACGCTTTCGTACATAAAGCCTTAATATTATTGCAATAGAGCACAGAAAATGTAAATAATTTAATAAAAAAATATTTATTACCATTCACAACAGACTTGCTACAAACTGCTTTTCTTACTATTTTTGTCTTGTTTCCAGTCCAAATATCTAAAAATTCTTAAATCAAAATACATTTACTAGATGAGTAAAATGCCATAAGATATCATGTCTTGTTTTCTAGGGAAATAAATCAAAATTAAGTGAGTTGATGCTTTAAAAAAGCAAAATTATCTGCCAATGTGGTAAGAAAAAGAATCTTAATTCAAACAGAAACAAGATTATTTTTCTGACCCCATTGGCAGATCATTTTGCTTTTTTTAAGCATCAACTCACTTAATTTTGATTTATTTCCCCAGAAAACAAGACTTAATATCTTATGTCATTTTAATACTTTAGTAAATGCATCTTGATTTAAGAAATGTTTGATATTTGGACTGGAATCAAGACACAAATACTGAGTAAGAAAAGCATTTTTGCAGTGTGTGATTGCTTTATTTCTGACTGGGTAAATCTGTAACAGTAAGCAGACAGATACTGAGAGACAAATATGTTGTCAATATGTCCTGTTTCAATAAGACATGCATAAACTCAGGAAATAAAAATGCATTATCAGTGCATTTCATAGGAATCAGTTTAGGAATGACAGGTATATTGTCAGACACAGAAGAGAAAATACTGTCACTGTGGCGTTTGGGTGAAGGTCACAGAATCAGGGTTACCATCCAGACACGATCACTCCTTCAAAACAGTCGTTTCAGCGGTTTTATCAATGGCACATTTTCAGTGTGAATGAGTAAATCACATGCTTACGGTGACCGAGAGGTGCAAAACAAATCACTATTATAAAAACAAAATAACAAGTCAGAAAACACAATAACAATTCAGAAAACAAAATAACAATTCAGAAAACACAATAACAAATCAGAAAACACAATAACAATTCAGAAAACAAAATAACAATTCAGAAAACACAATAACAATTCAGAAAACACAATAACAAATCAGAAAACACAACGACATTTCAAAGAAAACGGAAAAGGTAGGTACATTTTGAGAATGGCAAACTTGTCGCTGATTGGACGAGACACCTGTCAATCAAGCTTTACAGGAATTAAGAAATTTGTGACCAACTTTGTTTTGCTAAATGCGAAAATGGAACACATTAAACATTACTTTGAAGAAGGACATTCATATGCCGTGATTGTGGACATGCTGGCGAAATACCACGATATTAAAACTATCTACAAGATTACTAAAAAATTTTACATGCTTCGTGAGGCACACACGCACATTTGCACACACAAGCAAGGTCTCTCGCTCTCTGTCTCTACCTCTCTGTCGTGCGCTACACGGTTTGGAGCTCGCGAGCTCTGGAGCTCCGAGTTTTTAACTAATTCGTGGGCATCAGGGAGCCGCTATCAATGTGCGGGGAACTTCCGGGAGACTTGGGATGTCTGCATATCACTCCATGGGACCGAACTATCGTTGGCATGTTGATGGGTGCGATAAACTTAAGCCATTTGAGCACAAGCTCATTTTAATGTCGTGGTATGTCGCCAGCATGTCCACAATCACGGCATTTTATTGTCCTTCTTCAAAGTAATGTTTAATGTGTGTGTTCCATTTTGATCACAAATTACTTACTTCCTGTAAAGCTTGATTGACAGGTGTCTCGTCCAATCAGCGACAAGTTTGCCATTCTCAAAATGTACCTACCTTTTCCGTTTTCTATGAAATGTCGTTGTGTTTTCTGAATTGTTATTGTGTTTTCCGAATTGTTATTGTGTTTTCTGAATTGTTATTGTGTTTTCTGAATTGTTATTGTGTTTTCTGAATTGTTATTTTGTTTTTATAATAGTGATTTGTTTTGCACCTCTCGGCCACCGTACATGCTGTATACTGAGTGCCTATCATACACACCTATCATACACACCTATCATTGTATGGCCGATCATACACACGGTGCAATGCAGCGATAGGCGCCAGGAGCGTTGACCATTTTCCCGTCATTAAATATCAGAAGTGGATTCAGACACACACTAAGTGAGCTTTAGACCATACACGTATAGGGTCGTTTATAACTAGGCTCGATGTCTCTCTACACCTACTCCTTGTCTCTCTCTCTCACTCTCCTCTCTGCTCACTCTCACTCTCTCTCTCTCTCATCTCTCACTCTCACATCTCTCTCTCACTCTCTCTTCTCTCTCTCTCTCTCTCTCCTCTCTTCTCTCCTCACTCCTCTCTACTCTCTCTCCTCTCTCCTCTCTACTCTCTCTCCACTCTCCTCACCTCTACTCTCTCACTCTCTCTCTACTCTCTCTCACTCCTCATCTCCATCTCTCTCTCTCTCTCTCTACTCTCCTCTCTCCTCTACTCTCTCTCTCTCTCTCATCTCTCTCCTCTCTCCTCTCTTCCTCTCTCTCTCTCATCTCTCTCTCTCACTCTCTCTCCCCCTTCTCATTTCTCTCTCTCTCTCTCTCTCATCTCTCTCTCCTCTCCTCTCTCTTCTCTCTCTCTCCCCTCTCACTCTCTCACTCTCTCTCTCTCTCTCTCTCCTCTCTCACTCTCCTCTCTCTCTCTCCTCTCTCCACCTCTCTCATCTTCTCTCTCTCCTCTCTCTCTCCTCTCTCACTCTCTCTCTCACTTCTCTCTCTCTCTCCATCTCCTCTCTCTCTCTCTCTTCCTCTTCTCTCTCACTCTCTCTCACTCTCCTCTCTCTCACTCCTCTCTCTCTCTCCTCTCTCTCTCTCTCTCACTCTCTCTCTCCTCTCTCTCTCTCTCTCTCTCTCTCTCTCTCTCTCTCTCTCTCTCTCTCTCTCTCTCTCCTCCTCTCTTCTCTCTCTCCTCTCTCTCTCTTTTCAGGCTCTTCAGAGCGTTGGGAATCTGGGGCTCCAGTTGGGTCATGGGAAGGAGCAGTGGATGACCCCTTTGCATCCCATCATCCTTTGCAGTGTGGCGTCCGTCAAAGATTTTCTGGACAAGCTTATAGACATCGATCACGACAACGGTGAGTCAACATGACGACAGAGCAATGTATTACCATGACAACAGGCAATTATTTCCTAAAAATACTTTTCATAATTCCATAATAAACTCTGTCTAAAATATCTATAATTACACTGATAAAACTGAAATCAATCTCTGTGTGTGTGTACAAACTTCTGAAAGTAAACTGATTTTGAGGAAATGTCCTAAAACGAACTTCATTAAAATCGAAAGAATGCAAAAGTTAACTGTAAGGGTTAGACTTTATTATAATAAGCTTAATTAATAATTAATTTAAATTCATGAAAAAATTAATCTCAGGAATAAATTATATTTTAAAGTATATCAAAATAGAAAACCATTATTTTAACTTGTAATAATATTTCACAATATTAGACTACTGTTTTTTCTGCAGTTTTGAACAGATAAATGCAGTCTTGATGAGCAGAAGAGACTTCTTAAAAAAAAATATTAAAAATAGTAATATTTCAAAACTTTTGACCAGGACTGTATATATATATAATATATATACGCATATATAGGTGAAAATGACGTACTATTAAAATGTATTAAAAATGTACTTGAGTATGTTTTTTGTACAAATATACTTTAATGCATTTTAATACATTTAACAGTACGTCTTTTTCAAACACACACACACACACCACACACACACACACCACACACACCACACTATATATATATTTAATTGTATGAAAATATAGCCATTGTGAATGTTATATAGTGTGTGTTCAGTGTGTGTGAGTTCTCTGAGATCATATCTGACACCACGCTCAACACGTCCTGTCAAACACTGCTTTAATATTTAATGTGTGTGTGAATACATTACACATGGAGTCTGATGTCAGTTACACCTGCACTGTTACACACACTCATGTTCTTCACAGTGGTGTGTGTGTGTGTGTGTGTGTGTGTGTGTGTGTGTGTGTGTGTGTGTGTGTGTGTGTGTGTGTGTGTGTGTGTGTGTGTGTGTGTGTGTGTGTGTGTGTGTGTGTGTGTGTGTGTGTGTGTTTTCCTAGTGAAACGCATGTTAGAATACTTGGAGCAAACAAGTCTAAACAAGGCAAATCTACTCTGAAGATTTACTCTAGTGCAGTTTCACTGTAATCTACATGTGTGTGTGTGTGTGTGTGTGTGTGTGTGTGTGTGTGTGTGTGTGTGTGTGTGTGTGTGTGTGTGTGTGTGTGTGTGTGTGTGTGTGTGTGTGTGTGTGTGTGTGTGTGTGTGTGTGTGTGAAATGCGAGTCGCTGTGTGTGTGACTGTAGTCTCGTGCGCCTCCTGCTGTCGTGCTGCAGAACTGCACT